>CANXME010002265.1:0-321287 GCA_948144175.1 Closterium sp. NIES-65 | reverse complement strand
GGGGAGGTCTCTGGCAAGGAGACCCGGGCTGAAGGTTGAGCTGATGCGCGGCGTACTGAACCGCAAACGGCCACAGAAAATGGGGGCAACTGCATGCATCATGACGTACGAGCGACGTCCATGACCATGCCAATGCGGCGCTCAGCAATCCCATTTTGCTGTGGAGAGGCCGGAAGCGTGAAGGTCTGGGCGGATGCACTGTGCACGACAGAAGGCTCCCAGACGGGCAGAGGAAAACTCCCCGCCTCTGTCCGAGTGCAGACGCAGAAAACAGGAAAGTCCGAGCCGAAACTCTCTCTGAGCTGGAGACGAGCTGCGCGGATCCAGTCGATCAACACCTCAGTGACGTCACCCTTGCTGCGCAAGGGGAAGACTGTGGTGTAACGCGAGTAGTCATCAACCACCAACAGGAAGTAACGCTCCTGCCCCTGTCCACGGACGCGGGCGGGCCCCACACGTCCATGTGGAGGGTCTGAAGCGGAGCCTCTGTCGGAGGAAACTCGGAGGACTGAGGGGCGGTGCGCTGTCGCCCCTCGACGCAGCGGACGCAGGTAGGGCCAGGCCCCGGAGGTAGGGGAGGGAGAGATCGAGGGAGACCAGAGACAAGGACACGCGGAGGCCATGCCTCGGAGACGAGCAGGGAGGGGTGACCAAGGCGGTGGTGCCAGAGGAGAGTCTGGTGAGTCAGGAGACGACACGAGCAGGGAGCAGACTCAGGACCAGACCTGGACGCTGCAACAAACACCTGACTCGACGCAGCTACCTGGCCAGACTCAGCAGCCGAGGGGACTCAGTAGTAAGGTGTACAGGCTCGACCCTGGCCGACGAGTGAACGTGGCCAAGTGTCGGCCTGTCCGAGCCACACGTGCACTGGGTCACTCGCTGACTCGCAGGAGTGAACTGGTCAACCCCCCTATCCTGTAGGTCCGCTCCACTCACCAAGCTCGTAGAGAACGAGGGGAGGTAGAGACCTGACAGGGTGCCAGAGGGGGCTGCCGGGCACGGTAAGACAGTGGAGAAATTAGCAAGGACAAGGACCCCCAGAGGGGTCTGCCAGGGAGACTGCAACCGGCCGACTGAGCGGCGTAAGGTGGGTGCGGTCTCCAAAGAAGGAGCGGACGCACCCAGTCAAGGGTGAAGGTGTGGAAGGCCTGAGCCGACGTAGTACCTGAGAGAGCAGACTCACCAGCACTTGGGGCAGCAGACGCACTGGCACCTGGACAGCAGACGCACTGGCACCTGGGGCAGCAGACGCACTAGCACCTAGAGCAGCAGCCTCACCAGCACCTAGAGCGTGGCCTCAATGCCCGGTCAGGCGGTACACACAGGTAACAGTCACCCTCAACACTAGTAGTCACAGAATACATGGCAGCAAGGACAGCATCATAGTCAAGATCAAAGACGGCAACCCCCGCCCTAGACAGATCTCCCCAGCGAGGGATCTCTGACGCCTTAGAGACTGGCAACACCAGGCGCCGTCAGGCGACCGAAGCAGCGCTGGTTGGAGTGCGGGCCCCGCACTGCTCACCAGCTCGGTCACCGATACGGAGGACGTAAGTGCAGGGACCAAACCCCTACCGCGCTGGCGCGTAGTGTACCACTCAGGAAGCTGCTGAGGGGACAGGGTCACACCACTCCGCTGCTGCTGGCGCGGACCACCACCTGAGCCACTCCTCTGCGCAGAGTCGCGACCCGCTCCACCACCGCCGCCGCCTCTGCCGCCTCCTCCACCTCCGCCTCCTCCGCCACCTCCGCCGCCTCCGCTCCCTCCGCCACCACCGCCGCCTCCGCCGCCTCCACTGCTGCCGCCGCCGCCGCCACCCCCGGCACACTCCCCCCCACCTCTCCCTCCACACTGCCTCCACCACCACCTCCACCGCCCCCGCCAGCCCCTCCAGCGCCCTTGCCCCCCTTGCCCTTGCCGGTGCGGCGTCTCCCGCTCGGGGCAGACGTAGCGCCGACCGACTCGAAACCAACGAGGTCGGCCGCACAGCAGGGCAACAGAGGGCAAGAGGGGGGAGGGAGAACACCCCCAAAGATGGGGGTGCGAGGGTCACACGAGAGGCTCCTACAGCGACTATACTCTTCTCCGCTGCTAGGAGGGCCTTCTTGAGGAGGTCAACGATGAGAGTGGTGGGCAAACAGAGAGGAAGTGGTCCCTGACTACGCGGAGAGAGTCAGGGACCGGGTGACTATGTAGTAGAGGGTGATGTACATGGGGGGGGGGGGGGGGGGTTCTTGGCGCAAAGACTCAGCAGGAAGCGCAGCGCGGTAGCGAGTGTCACTAGTGCGGAGGGGCGTAATGAGGTCAGCGACTGTGGGAAAGGCACAAGGTCAGGAAGAGGTACGGTAGCATGAGGCGGCTCAGTGCAGCAGTGGCAGGGGAAGAGTAGCGTGCAACTACAGCGTCGTACAAGGTCTGAGCACTCTTGTACTGGCTAAAGTGTGCACGCTCAGTGGTCGGTAAGTGGCGGCGCACAGCAAGGCAAGCGCCAGCATCACGCGTGGCCCATTGTGAGCGAACAGTGGCGTCAGCATCAGCAGCAGGGCAGGAGAGGCACTAGAAGTGAGGTCAAACAGGAGAGACCGTCTGCCCTATCGCACTGTAGGAAAAGCTGCAGATCATCTACCCAGACCTCAAAGTCAACTGCCCGACCCGCAGCGTCAAAGGTGAGAACACTAGGGAGGCCATGACAGCAGTAGACAGGCAGTGAGTACAATGGGGCAAGGCAGTGCAGTTGGTTGAGGCTGCTCTTACCAGGCAAGTGGGGCGGTCCCGGGCAGGCCGACAGGCGGCAGCGCCTCGGCTGCGGTGCGGCTCGGCGGCTCGGCTGCTGGGCGGCTCGGCGGTCGGGCGGCTCGGCTGCAGGGCGGCTCGACGGTCGGGCGGCTCGGACTGTAGGGCGGCTCGGCTGCTCGGCAGGCTCGGCTGCTCGGCGGCTCGGCGGCTCGGCGGCTCTGGCGCTGGGCGGCTGAATGGCGACGGGGGTCGTGGAAGGGCGGCGACGGGCCGCCTGAAAGGGCGGCGACGGGCGCTGCAAGGGCGGCGACTGGCCGCTCAAAGGGCCGCGACGGGGCCGCGGAAGGGTGGCGACGGGGCGTTGTATGGCGGCGACGGGGCCGCGGAAGGGCGGCGACGGGGCCGCTAAAGGGGGGCGGGCGGCGACGGGGCCGCTGAAAGGGTGGCGACGGGGCCGCTGAAAGGGCGGCGACGGGGCCGCGGACGGGCGGCGACGGGGCCGCTAGAGGGCGGCGACGGGGCCGTGGAAAGGCGGCGTCGGGGAGCGGGGGGCGGCGACGGGGGGCGCGGAAGGGCGGCGTCGGGGCGCGGAAGGGCGGCGACCGGGCCGCTGCAAGGGCGGGCAGCAAGGCCGGGGAAGGGCGGGGACGGGGCCGCTGAAAGGGCGGCGACGGGGCCGCGGAAAGGGCGGCGACGCGGGCCGTGAAAGGGCGGCGACGTGGCCTGCGGAAAGGGGCGCGAGGGCGGTGCGAAGAGGGCGCAAGGGCGGCGCGACGGGGGCCGTGAGGACGGCGCGACGGGGCCACTAGGGGCCGTGAGGGAGGCCGCTAGAGGCCTCGAAGGGGAGTCACACGGGGCGCGACTCGGGCAGGGGCCAAGCGCGCTCCGGGCAGGGAAAAAAAAGGTCGGTGGGCCCTAGGAACAGTTCCCCACGGGGAGACTGCTCTGTACCATGTGATAATTAGACGAGAATAGAATGAATGAACTATGAAACAGTTGGGTACAAGTACTAACCCTAATTGGGTTGTACCCTTATGGGTACCCCACTACAGCCTACACAGATGTATAAGCTATAATGTTCTGACACCACTGAAACATCTCAGAGGCCTATTGTAGGCCTCACAATAGGATTAGCCTGCTTTCCATACACTAGGTCTCTGGATTTGCCTTGTATCCATTGTACATTTACTATAGAGTCAATAAAGAGGTAGAATAGCACCCAAGTGCTCTTCTCTCGGCCTTACAGTCCAACCCTCTAAGTGCTCTTTATGGGCCCCTATGGACCTGCCTGAACACTGCATTCCGCCCCCGGGTATTTCCATCGCTGCAAACGTCTCACTGTCGCCGGCGTTCCTACTGGCTCCGACGGTTACATCATCTCTACAGTTCGTGACAAACTCGATTCTTTCACTTCCTCCCTCCCCTTACCGCATTAACTGCAGGACCCACCGATTGCCTCACGGATCCTTTCCTTATGCATCACTGCCCGACCTTCTTTCCTCCTCCGAACTGTCGCACCTTTTACCGAAATCCAAGAGCTACTCTCTTCATGGGACAGCACCATTTTCAGCCACTTCTCTCAGCTCCCGGGCTCTGAGTACTGGAATTCCACCTCTGAACAGTCCACATCGGCCCGCCTCCAAGCCTCGCTCCCTATCCGCTTAGGTGGCTTCGGCATTCGCAGCTCTGCATCCATCGCCCCCCTCAGTTACCTCTGTAGCTGGGCGCAGACAGTTTCGACCTTATCCACCCACTTCATCACTGATGGTGCTCCTCTTCTGCCCCTACGTCACCACAGACTCCATAACCTCCTCGACCCTTCAATCTCATCCACCATGACTATGCTTCCCCAAGACATTCGTGATCGCTTCCCATCATGGCTTGTGCTTCAATCGGGCTACCCTCCTAAACTCTTTACTCACCTCTCCCAACACCTCGAAGACGATTTGCTGGAGAAGGTTCAAGCCACAGTAACGTCCCCGCGTCGCCTTGCTCGTCTAACCTCTTTGCAGGGCCTGCATGCAGGTGACTGGCTCACTGTGGCTCCATCCTCCCCGCACATGCAGCTTTTAGAGTCTGAATGGCGCATTGCAGCAGCTATCCGCTTAGGCCTTCCTCTCCCTCACCTTTCATCTTCGCTCACCTGCACCTGCAACTCCCCGTTCACCGATCCTTCCATCCATTCTCATGTCCTTCGCTGCCCTAGCAACAACGAGCCTACTAAGGTGCACGACGCAATCAAACGAGAAGTTCATCGCATGGCCTTGGAGCTTGGGTTCTCTGCGCAGATAGAAGACCAGCATCTCCTGCGTGGCCGCCGCACAGACATCACGTGCCGCGACATTAGCTCTGGTACCACCTGGGCCTTGGATGTTTCTGTTGCTGTTCCACAAAAGGGGTTTCCGCACTCCAACGCAGCTACGGTGATTGGTTCAGCAGCAGCCACTCGTGAAAGTGAGAAGACCACCCACTATGCTGCAACACTTCATGACCGTCCAGACATCAAACTGTTTCCCCTTGTCATCGAAACCTTCGGTTGCTTCGGCTATTCGTTCAACAACTTCCTTCGCCAATGCAGCCGCAAAGGGGCGTCACAACTCCGCGACTTGAGTGGTGCTACAGATTCTCTTCCCCTGCTGTTTGAGACCAACTTCTACAAACGGATTTCTCTGGTCCACCAACGTGAGCAGGCTCGCACTGTTTGTCGTCGTGCACAAATTCGTTTTACCGAGGGCGTCAACCACGCACCACCGAGGTGACTTCTCTTTCTGCAGCTGACTTTGCCTACTTTGGAGAGGACCACTGAGACATCTCAGAGGCCTATTTGTAGGCCTCACAATAGGATTAGCCTGCATGTCTTTCCATGCACTAGGTGTCTGAATTTGCCTTGTATACATTGTACATTCACTATAGTGTCAATAAAGAGGTAGAATAGCACCCTGCCATGAGCCCGGGGCAGACCGGGTTCGATTCCCGGCTGGCACATATAAACTTTTCGGATTTCTCGCTTATATTCCGTGCATGCTTTCGTTGTGTTTCGTCAAAAGCCGTATATCTTGGTTGACGCAGTCAGAATTTCGCCAAACAACACCTTCGTTGACAAAAATGTTGATTCGCTCTACTTCGTCAGCGCTGGCCTACCTCAACCTGCGTCTTCGCCAAACAACCCCAACGCGACTATCCAATGTCCTGCAAACCGTTCTGCACCAGAAACAGACCTACCGAAATGCTCTGAAACAAGCCCTTATGATACATCCTCACGACACTCGGTTCGACATTTTTTCGCCCACGACTGTGTACTGGTCGCAGTCGCAGTCGCAGGTCGCCCGTTCTCCTCCCGACTTTTGCTAGGGAAGAGGGCAAATCTGCGTGCTAGTTTACACTTTCGGCCCAATGAATTCCTTCGCTATGTAGTTGATTGATTCCCACGCCGCATTTTCTTCACGATGTAAATTACGTTCTCAGTCGATTGAATAAAGTGGAATTAGAACAGCATATTGTCCTTCCTGTGCGTCGTCCGTGCAACGGCGGGTGGGTGGCCCGACCAAACACCTCAACGATTTGTTGCGGGCGGGGTAGTGTTTACGGGGGTAATGGGCCGTGAGGGCAAGCCGACAACAGGATGCAATGACGTGAGTTTCGATACGCTTCGAATTATGAAATCGTTGAGACGTCTCGATGGGTAAAACTGTTGAATCGCCTCTGCGAAACTGGCTTTTGTTGTAAGAAGTGGCACGGCGCTGCGCTAAGCAGCGATGGGATCATTTCTCGAAATAGGAGAGGGCGGAAACGGAGAGGAGAGGGCGGAGAGGATCGGAGAAGGCGGAAACGGAAGAGGAGAGGGCGGGAGAGGAGAGGAGAGGGGACGGAGAGGAGAGGGGAGGGCGGAGCGGAGTGGAGAGTGTTAGGGTTGGTTCGCCCAACCACGGAACCTATGGCGAAAGTCTCTACGACGGCGGAATGACGGCGAAATGGAAGCGCGTGGATGATTCTAGGTGAAACGGTGGAAATCGGCCTACGGCGTGAGAAGGGAGAGAGAAATCGAGAAGGAATGTGTGAGAAGGTGGAAGAAGCATCGAGATTGAAGTTGGCGAAGGGAAATTGTGGTTCGAGCTCGAGGGGTGTTCGAGAAGGTTCCAGATTCGGTCTTGAGGAGTGTTCACCGAATTCGGTTCGGTTGCGTGTGTGACTCGGGTAAAACGAAGCGCATGCGGTTACTTGGGAAACAAGTGAAGTTACGAATCGCATTTTGTGTCTTGCCTGACTATAAAACTGCTTGTACTCATTCTGAAAATCATACCAATCAGATTCTGAAAATGCTGAAGTGTGTATTGACAACTTCAAGCAGAGCTGCGCATATCATTGGATTCGGGAGATCGTGGAGAACACGATAGGCGATAGCAAGTAGACTATTGCCGACTAAGGTGCTTACGATCCTAAGAGAGAGGAGAGGAGAAAGGCACTGAACGACGGTGAGCAAGGGAAGGGGTGGCGGTGGGGCGGCAGGGGGGACGAGAAAACAGTCAGTGTGAGCGGGGGGGCGAACGGGTGGGATGCTGCCCATGCTTCTCCATGTCTCTGACCGTGGCGGGCGAATCCCGCATAGGGCGATCGTTGATAAGCTGTGGGCCGTTGGGTAAGGCGGTGTGAGCCGGGGGGGCAAGAAGGGGATCTGCCGATGCTTCTCATGTCTTCGCACGCTCAACGGGATGCTGGGCGGGGAGTGGGGGGAAAGGGGGGTGGTGGGGGTGAAGGGGCAGACGAAATTAGCGGATCCGTGGGAGGACGGACTTGAAGCTAATCAATGGGCCGTAGGGTAATGTGAGAGCAGGGTGGGAGAAGCGGGTGGGAGATGGGGTATGAGGATGAGGGGTGGGGGATGGGAGGTGGGAGATGGGCGATGGAGGAAGTGGAGTGGGGGATAGGGGATGGGGATTTGGGATGGTGGATTGGCAAGGGGGGACAGAGGAACGTGAGATAGGAGTTAGATTGATGGTGGGATGGGAGATGGGGGAATTAGAGATGGCGAATTGGAGATGGGGGAATTAGAGATGGCGGATTGGAGATGGGGGAATGGGAGGTGGGGGAATGGGAGACGGGGGATCAGAGATGGGGGGAATGGAGGTGGGGGGATAGTGGATGGGGGACGAGGAGATGGGCGGGTAACAAGATGCAGGGTAAGCGGGGGGATACGGGGAAAAGGGGAGAGGGATGGGAGAAGTGGGGATGGTAGGAGGGGGGATAAAAAAGTCGGGGTTTCCTCCTGGGGTGGATCGGAGGAGGGCGGAATGAAGGCCATAGGCTACAGCGGAAGGGAACGAAGGAAAGGGGATAGGGAGAATCGCAAATTGATGAGAAGAAGGAAATGCAGTAGCCTTACCTCTCATACAGCACCTCATCCTTCTTCCTCCAGCATTTCCCCCATCCAACTCCCTATCCTTCCCCTTTCTTCCTGACCCTTCCACATGCCTCTCCTCCATCTCTTCAGCGGGAAGGCTAACCGTTTAAACTCACCTTTTTTCCTTTTGGCTCAATCGGCCTCAATCGTCATTGTGCAGAGCGCATGAACGTGCAGCAACATCACTTCTACTTCACTCTGCACTGCTTCCTGGTGCTTTTTTTTCTCGTCCTGGCAGTACCATTTCCCACCCCTCACCTTCCCCCGGCCCTTGCAACATTGCTTATCCTCACCCTCTCCACTGCACTGTTTTCCGTTGCTGCTGCTGCTCACACTCTTACCATCAATATCTCTTCTTTCGTCCTCCTCCCCTCGCTGAAAAACAGCTGCGCCAACAGCAGCGCCAGCTGCAGCAGTGCCAGGGCCAGCAGCGTCGGTAGCTGTCTTAGGGCGTGTAACTTTTTCTCTTTCTGACCGTCCGGACGGCTCAACGTCCGGACTTTTTTAGGGTTACTTCTTTCGTCATAGTCCGTCCACGAATCATAGAGAAAGCGACATTTCACAAAACAGTAACCCTATAAAAGTCCGGATGACAGGCTGTCCGGACGTTCAGAAAGTGAAAAAGTTACACGCCATTGAGTTTGTCCCATTCTGTTCCCGCTCTTGAGAACAGAAGCCTAGTATCATCAACCAACTGGTCTTTCGCAATTGTGCAAACATGCAATATTTCTTACACTTATTCCAATGGCAGAAGAGTACCGTTTTCTGTTTAATATGTTAAAGACATGCAAATATTTTAAGCTTAAACTCTATATATCCCTTTGCATAACTCAAATAAAGTTCTGTACACATAAAACTCTTCCATGTTCTTCGCCATTAGGGTGCAGCGGGGAAAAGTGCAGTGCTTACGGAGTCTCGATTTTGTCGCTCCCCTGGCTTCTGCAAAACCTCACTGCCCAACCTGCTGGCCAGGTTCGATCGCAACTTATTCTATGTGGTGTGGTATGTTGGTCATGTCCCCGTGGTTTTCTCTAGGCCTTGACATTAGGTTCGGTGGACCACACAGAGCTCGCCGAAACTCTCGTCGGCTCCGAACCTGACGTAATTTCCCGCCTTCTCGCGTCGCACTCAGTGCTCCCGATTGCAGCGGACGCTAGAGCATAACCTGGTTCCAAGCGACGCTCCTCGCTGGCACATTAGATACACGTGTTCCACTCTAAATCGTCGCTTGAAAAATGGAATCTCGTGCGACACCCCGATTCCCCCAAGGCCAGCCTACGTCGTCGCCTCCCAAGCCCATGCCACAGCAGCGAACATGTCGGCGGGTTCCCCTGCTTGCTCGCTCCCTCTGCCACCCCTCTCGTCGCATTCCCCGCTCGCTCGCTCTCACTCGCTACTCACCCGACGCATATCGAAGTTGCTGCACCCACCATACAGAAACACTACAAATACGTCGCCGGAGTTTCTATATCGTTCATCAGTCTCGACTAAAGCTACTTGTTAATCGTCCTACCTTGTGCTCCCTTCGCTACCAGCTGTAGAAGTCTGCTCAAGTGCTCAGTATACTCTGCAAACTCGTCGCGAAAGCTTAGCCGTAACCTTCTAACTCTTCGTCCGTCAACAACATGGCCTGCATCGGTGCTGAAAACGCCTGCATGGACGTCGACGCGCTGTTCGCGAGCTGCTGGGAGCAAAACGACTCCCTCACTCGCTTCGTCTGCAGCATGATCGCAGCTCCACGCCTGGTAAGAACCACTTCCTCCTAGCCATTCCCTGCAGCTCTCGCAAGCCCTCGTCCTCTGTACCAGCAATGTTTTGTTCATAAGTTATTCACCATCTGTTTGCTGGTAATTTCATGACTCTTCTCCTTAGGCAGCAACTAACCTTATCTCGTTTTTCTCGTGCAGGCCGTCTCCAGCTGGATCAGGCCGTGCGAGCAAGCAGCAGTGGAGGTGCTGTCGGTTCCCGTTCTCCCTGTTATCGCTCTTCTGGAAGAAGCTGCGTCAACAGATGCAGAGGTAGAAACCGCTGCTGTGGCTGTTGCTGTGACTGTGGATGCTCCAAGTGTGACTGCTGCCGTTTCGAGTCAGGCTGAGGAAGCAGAGGAAACTGAGAACGCAGAGGAAGTAGAAAAGGCAGAGGAACCGAAGGAACCGAAGAGGAAAGCTTATTCATTCCTAGAGCTGCTTGCTCAAGAGGACTCTGTTGCCTCACGTACCTGCTCAGTTGACTCAGTTTCCAAGATTGATGCTTCCTCAGCCAAGGTTGCGGCCTGGTTGGGTGTGAAAGGCGGATCAGAGCAGGGTGGGAAGGCGGAATCAGAGGCACAGCAGGGTGGGAAGGAGGGAGCAAAGGCGAGCAGCGGGTGGTGCAGCTTGAGTCGCAGTGAGAGCAGCTGCAGCAGCTGCAGTGCGTGTCTCATCCACCTCTCCTCGGACTCCTCCTCCTGCTCCTCCTCCGCTCACAGCCTCTGCAGCAGCCCCACTGGCTTGACGAAGGAGGTAGCTGGTGTGAAGAGGGGGATTGGCCGAGGCGGTTCCAGCAGTGGGAAAGGACACTCTCTGTCCACTGCTTACCATTTCACTGATCTCGTGGCAGCTGAGGAAAAAAACAGTGAAGAGTGCGATCGGGAAGGGCCTTTCCTGCAATGGTAAGGACTGGAGCATGGAGGTGAAGGGGTTTGGGAAGGTGGAGGAGGGACGGATTGCCTCAAACCAGCTGTTTGGGTGTGATGACGGGGAGGAAGAGGAGGAGCATGGCAGTAGCAAGCAAAGTTTCAGGACCCTTGGGACAGGAACGATGTGCTACATGAATCAGCTGTATATGGATGAGCATTGAGAGCATCAGGCATCTCCGTTGGCATCGGCAGGTTTGGAGCCAAACGGAGAATCACTGGCTCTAGCAGCCGGGTGACTCTTAGATTAGATGGTTACATTTTGTAGTAGCAGCTGTGGCTGGACCAGAGTAACTAGACTGCCACTGAATGGCTTGCCTCTAGAACCTGGTCTTGTAAATTATTTATATACATTTTGTTCTTCATACTGAAGCTGGTTCATCAAGAAAACCTTCACCCCAATCAGGGGGCCCTCAGTTTAGCATTTAACTAGTAGTTTATCAACCACATTTGTAAATCAGCTCACATCTGTTGAGCTGAATGCCATTTCTTGAAATGTATAAAAACATCACAACCCCATTCCCCCTTTCAGCAACTCATAGTGCATAAGCCACACTTCAGGTATATAGATATGGCAGTTGACGCTCCATCCCAGATTCATCCATTCAGTTCCCTATCTCCCGCTTCAGCTTCTGCAGCTCATCATCAGTCTCCTCCTCCCTCCTCATCCTCTCCTTCCCACGAAATATGCTGGGCTCGACTGATGAGTCGATTAAAAAAAGTGCTCTAAAAACCGCCAGTCACATCACACCCACACCACAGGCCCATCACAACCCTATCTCCTGCTTCAGCTTCTGCAGCTCGTCTTGATCTCCTTCTCCTTCCCCTTCTATATCCTCTCCTCCACACGCTCTGCTGCGCTCTATCAACCGGTAAAACTCAGAAGTATATTCCAGATTCACTGGCAATCTGACATATCACAGCCCCATCTCGCGCTTCAGCTTCTGCAGCTCATCATCAATCTCCTTCTCCTTCTCCTTCTTAATCCTCTCCTCCCACGTGCTCTGCTGCGCTCTATTCGCAGATGAGCCAGACGAGTAGGAGGATGACCCGTACCCACTGCTGCCACTGCCACTGCTGCTCTGGCTGCTGCTGCCTCTGCTGTTTGTGCTAGCACTGCCGCTGCTGCTTCCGCTGTTCCCGCCCCTGCTGCTGCCACTGTTGCTGCTGTTGTTGCTGCTGCTGCTGCTGCTGCTGCTGCTGCTGCTGGGGCCACTGCTGCTGCCATCGGGTCTGCTGCTGGCTCCAGAGTAGAAATACTCTTTGCTATAGTTGGGCTTCTCTTGCTGCTCCGGGACATTCTTCTCCAGAAAATCCACCAAGTCCTCTCCAAGGTCCTGTTAACGGGGAATGCAATATGGAGCATAAAAGTTGTTGTTGTTGTTGTTGTTTTTTTTTTTTTTTTTTTTTTTTGTGAGAAATGTAATATGAGCACTGAATGATAGGCAGGAATGCAATAGCGCACAAGCTCCTCCCACAGGGTTTCGAATGGTCCCCCTGCTCCCCTGCTTCTCCACCCCTCCCTGCACTCACACATGTCTCACCCCAACCAATCCACACTGCTCCATAACCATCCACAGCTTCTTCCACTCAACGCCAGCTCCTCCCACAGGCTCTTGAGCTTGCCCCCCTGCTCCTTCTGCTTCTCCACCCCTCAATGCACTCACACAGGTCTAATCCCAACCAACCCACACCGCCCCAATTCCCAAAACCCCCAAGCCACCATCCCCTGCAACACTCACCGCCAGCTCCTCCCACAGACTCTTGGGCTTGCCGGTGCCGCGCTCCTTCTGCTTCTCCTCAAAGTCCTTCTGAAGATCCTTGAAGAAATCGTCTGCGCGCATGCAGGGCAGTGGCCATGAGACATGGGGCACAGGGCAAGAGACACGGGACACGGGGCAGAAAACAAAGATGATTCTTGAGTTGACTCAAATTAGCTCCTTGTGCTTCTCCTCAAAGCCTTTTTGAAAACCCTTGAAGAAATCGTCTGCACTGTGCAGGGGGCAGGCACGCTGGCATGGGGGAGAGGGGTGAGTGGGGAGAGGGGTGAGTGGGAAAGGGGGATGCACTTTGAGTCGGCATAGAACTGCTCCTTTTGCTTCAAAGGCCTTCTGAAGATCCTTGGAGCAATCCTCTGCCCGCACACAGGGGTTGGGGGACACAGGGAAGAGAAGCACGGGCATGGCGGGCAGAGATGCATTTTCAGTCGATGCGGTAGTTCCCCTGCTCCTCCTGCTCCTCCTCAAACTTCTTCCCAGGGCCCTTGAGGGACGTCAAGAGAAAGGAAGTGCCCCACTGCCCCACTGCAACAACTCTCGCACCGTCCACCCCACCCGCCCACCACTGCACTCACCGAACCTGTAAAAGGCATCTGCCTTGTTCGCAGGTCCCTTCCATGCAGCAGAGACAGCCCCAAAATCACCATCCCACTGCGACCCACACTCTCCCCGCACTGTCCAAGCTAACCCTCACACTCACCAAGACTGGAAAAGTCATCTGGCTTGTTAGCCGACCCATTCCTCCCATGCATCAAATGGGCCAATGGGGGAGATAACGTCACCGCCTACTGTCCCTCTGCCCTGCTGTTCCCATTATCCTCTGCGACCCTACTGTCCAGGCCAACCCAAGTCACACCAACCGATGCCGTAAATTTCATGTGGCTTGTTCTTTGGCCCTTTCCATGCTTCAAACGGATCAAACGGACCGCTGAAATCAGCATCCCACTGCGCCCCTCCCTTCCCCTCCACGCGCACCATACCTGCTCCCGACTGAACAAGCCAAGCCAAGCCTAGCCACACTCACCGAGGCTGTAAAAGTCATCCCGCTTGTTCTTTGGTCCTTTCAACGCGTCAAACGGACCACTGAAATCAGCGTCCTACAGCGCCCCATACCCCGCTCTCGCCCCATACCCTCCCAATGCCCCATACCCTCCCAATGCCCCATACCCTCCCAATGCCCCATACCCTCCCAATGCCCCATACCCTCCCAATGCCCCATACCCTCCCAATGCCCCATACCCTCCCAATGCCCATACCCTCCCATAGACCTCCTGACCTGAACCAAGCCATATGCTCACCAAGGCTGTAGAAGTCATCTGGCTTGTTCTTTAGTCCTTTCCACGCATCAAACGGGTCAAACGGGCCACTGAAATCCGCGTCCCACTGCGCACCATAACCCCCCCTCGCCCTGGTGCTGCTGCTGCTCCGCGCCCACTGCTGCTGCTGCCGCTGCGAGGCTGCGCGCGCCTTGGCGTTGGCAGCAGCATCGGGGTCTGTGAGCGTCTGATACGCCTGCTTTATGCGCACAAAACGCTCCTGAGCGTCGGGCTATAGGGGGGGGGAGGAGGGGGGGAAGGAGGAGGACGGGGGGGAGGAGGAGGAGGAGGAGGAGGAGGAGGAGGAGGAGGAGGAGGAGGAGGAGGAGGAGGAGGAGGAGGAGGAGGAGGAGGAGGAGGATGAGGAGAGCAACGTTTCAGTCTCGTGCTTGCTGCTGTCTCAAATCAACAAACACCAAAGCGAAACACCAAAGCGACTGTGCGGAGGGTGGGAGAGGTGAGGGAAGAAGAGCGAGGTGAGGAAAGAAGCGCAAAGCGATGCGTTCACAATCTCAAACCTATTTCACAATTCTTGACTTTTGAGAAAACAAATTTACCATCGCCTTTTTCACGTCACAGTAGGCGATGCGTTCACAATCCCTAACCCTTTTCACAATTCTCGAGAGTGTCTCACCGCTTTATTCACGTCGGGGTGGTACTTAAGGGCCAGCCGCCGGAACGCGGACTTAATCTCCTTCTGAGACGCGCCTCGAGCCACTCCCAGCACGTCATAAGGCGACTGCTCCGCTCCCGCCGCCGCTACAACAACCACTCCCCCCCCACCGGCAACCCCTACCGCTGCAGATACTCCCCCTTTCCGTTCCGCGCGCCTGCGCAATCCTCCGGCAATCCCGCCGTTTCCCCATCCTCCCCCAATCTCCCCGCTGGACCACCCGCATTGTCGCGCGGTGGCCGATTGCCACGTGTCGCCAGCGGCTCGAAATCTCATCAGTGTCGCACGCGACGCGGTGGAGACAGACGTGCCACGTCGGTTGTAGGTGCCGAAGCGTGGGCCGCGAATGGCGGCGTGGCTGGCGCCGCCATTCGACAGGCCGTTTAGAGTCCCTGACGACGCTGCTGCCATCTGAACTGTTTAAGATTGGGTTCCGACGCGAGAATGCGGCCTGCAGGTCAGCACCGTGCCGCGATGTTTAAACTAGACTACAGCCGCGTGGCAACGACGAGTTTGCCAGTCAGCTCTTCACGTCTTTGGAGGCGTGATTTGTGGCGTGGTTTCTGGCGTGATTTGCGGTGTTCACTCAAGTCGAAATGAAAATATACACGTGAAGTACGGGTCGGCGTGGTGTGGTCTGGTTCGTGAATCCTGATTCCTGTCCTGAATCTTCTGAATCGAGAATTCTGAATCACGACGTTTAGGGTTGGTGAATCATGAACGGTGAATGGTGAATGACACTCAAGAGGGGCGTGTCACATAGGTGTTGGTTGATTGGTCCGCAAATGTCACACAACACGTTACACGACACACCACCATCGATGTTGGAAGCCAAGGCTGGACTCATCTACGGTACCGTCGAGCTGAAGAACGTGAGCGCGCATCGGCACCGTTAAAGGCTGGTATGCTGTGCTTTGGGATTGGCACGCGGCAGAATCAGTGCCTGATTCACTCAGGGAAACTCTCGAGTTGTCCTCGTTATAGATTTCATGCATGAATCCAGGCTCGGATACAAATGAACGTACAAGCCCTAAGAGGAACCAATAATCACACTTCATCTCTTATTAATACAACATGCGCCTATCATAAATCGTCCAGCGAAAAGGCTTACACATAATAGAGCCAAGCCGAAAGATGCCAACCATCTATTTAAACCCATGGCTTTGATTACAAACACGACCAATATCATTACCTTCATGGTGACAGTGAATGTACCGTAACAGGAAGTGTGCCAGGGAGAGGACAGTATTACCTTCTGGGCTGGCCAGTGGCGGCACTCCACGCTGTGAGCACATGGTCCACTAAGGCCAGGGCTATAGACTGTAACCGTGACTACTGTTACCTTGCGTGGATCTACGACTGACTGTAATTGTGACTGTAACTGTAACAGGGAGCATGTTGCCCGTCACCTCCTGGGCTGGCCTGTGGCGGCACACCACGCTGTGAGCACATGGTCCACTATGGCTGGTACCCCCACCCCGTGCTTCACCTGCGAGGATGGCACACCACGCTGTGAGCACCTGATTGTAACCGTGACTGTAACAGGATGCACGTGTCTTGTTACCTCCTGGGCTGGACTGTGGCGGCACTCCATGCTGTGACCACATGGTCCACTAAGGCCAGGGCTGTAGACTGTAACCGAGACTACCGTAACCATGCGTGTAACTACGACTGACTGTAATTGTGACTGTAACTGTAACAGGGAGCATGATGCCCGTCACCTCCTGGGCTGGCTTGTGGCGGCACACCACGCTGTGAGCACATGGTCCACTATGGCTGGTACCCCCACCCCGTGCTTCACCTGCGAGGATGGCGCATGCAAGAATGGGATGAATGACAACATTTATGGGGATGAGCTGTCCATACTGTGAGCACATGGTCCTCTATGGCTGGTACCCCCACCCCATGCTTTACCTGCATTGAAAGATGGGATGGGTGGAGGGGTGGGACGGGCAGGAGGATGGATGGGATGTATTAGGGCATGCAGGCACGGATGTGATCATGTGAGCCCTCCATGCTGTGAGCCCTCCATGCTGTGAGCTTTCCATGCTGTGAGCCCTCCATGCTGTGAGCACATGGTCCTCTATTGCTGGTACCCCCACTCCGTGCTTCACCTGCATTGAGGGGAGGGATGGGAGCCCGCAAAGTAGGATGGGCGGATGAATGGGAGGGATGCATGGGGATGGTATATTTTCATGCATGCAATGAGAGCGGCACCCCATGCTGTGAGAGCGGCACCCCATGCTGTGATCACATAGTCCACTATAGCTGGTACCCCCATTCCGTGCTTCACCTGCATTGAGGGATGGGATAGGTGCACGCACGGGAGGAGTTTTGAGGCGCCTCAAAAGTTCACTCCATGCTTCACCTGCATTGAGGGATGGGATAGGTGCACGCACGGGAAGAGGCATGCGATGCATCAATGCAGAGCGCACTCCATACTGTGAGCACATATGGCTGGCACTCCATACTGTGAGCACATATGGCTGGCACTCCATGCTGTGAGCACATATGGCTGGCACATATACCCCATAGAACGGATGGGATGCACGGGCACATGTAGGGCACCACTCATGCTGTGAACACATGGTCCTAACTGTCTCTGAAAACGCTGGCAGCATGGAAACCAGCACTGTTATATATCCTCCTATCCTCCTCTACCTCGCTACCCACCTGCACGAACACCAGCGGCCCGCCTTCCCAGCATCCACAGCTCTGGCAACATACGCGCCCCTCTGGCAACATACGCGCCCCTCTGGCAACATACGCGCCCCTCTGGCAACATACGCGCCCCTCTGTCCCTCCATTCCCCTCTCCCCCATTCACCCACCTGCACAAACACCAATGGGCCGCCATCACAGCATCCCACCAGCATCCACAGCTCTGGCAACATACGCGCCGCTCTGGTGTTTGCAAACACATTTGCAAGCACAATTGCTAACATACCTGTGGGGAATGGAGCACCACAGGTGTCCCTCTATCCCCCTTTCCCCCATTCACCCGCCTGCACAAACACCAGCGACCCGCCTTCCCATCATCCCACCAGCATCCACCACTCTGGCAACATACGCGCCCCTCTGGTGTTTGCAGGCACATTTGCAAACACATTTGCTAACATATCTGTGGGGAATGGAGCTCCACAGGTGTCCCTCCATTCCCCTCTCCCCCATTCACTTCACCCACCTGTGCAAACACCAAGGGCCCCCCATCCCGCATGCGCAGCGCGTCCGCTTCCATGACCGCCAGGTCAGCACCGATCGCCGGCGCCAGGTCAGTCTTGTTCACCACCTGATGATGCCACGTCAGCATGGAAGAATGCACGCAGCAGAGAGCACAGAGCAGGAAGGGAGACAAGGAAACGGGGGGAAATGGGGAGAGGGCGGGGGAGAAGGGGGTTTGAAGAGGAAGGGAGACAAGGAAAAGGAGGGGTGCGGAGGAACCAGAGAGGACCCCTGGCCCCTGCAGCTACGGGACCAGAGAGGGGGGTTCAGCACAAATCTATAAAGAGGGTCGGGGTCAAACCGCCTTGTAATTTTCACCAAATCTACACCCCACGCTCTCACTCCCCCCCCCCCCCCCGTAAGCTCATGTCCCTGGGACCACACCCATTGTCCTCCCCAACATCCCCTTTTCCTCTCACCCTTTCCTCTCACCCCCCTTTTCTCTCACCAGCAGGTCTGCCTGGGTGATGCCAGGGCCGCCCTTCCTGGGGATCGTATCGCCGCCCGGCACGTCAATGATGTAGATGATGTAGTCTGCTACCCCTCGCCAACACACACTGCACTCCCTCCTCAAGAGGTTACTCCCCCTCACATCCCCACAGCACCTGGCAGGCTAGCACCTGGCAGGCTAGCACCTGGCAGGCTAGCACCTGGCAGGCTAGCAGGGCAATCCCATGGCAGGCTAGCAGGGCAATCCCATGGCAGGCTAGCAGGGCAATCCCATGGCAGGCTAGCAGGGCAATCCCATGGCAGGCTAGCAGGGCAATCCATGGCAGCAGGGCAATCCCATGGCAGGCTAGCAGGGCAATCCCATGGCAGGCTAGCAGGGCAATCCCATGGCAGGCTAGCAGGGCAATCCCATGGCAGGCTAGCAGGGCAATCCCATGGCAGGCAGGCTAGCAGGGCAATCCCATGGCAGGCTAGCAGGGCAATCCCATGGCAGGCTAGCAGGGCAATCCCATGGCAGGCTAGCAGGGCAATCCCATGGCAGGCTAGCAGGGCAATCCCATGGCAGGCTAGCAGGGCAATCCCATGACACAGCATCATGCAACAACCACCTCACCTCACCAGCAGGTCTGCCTGGGTGATCCCTGGCCCGCCCTTCCTGGGGATCTTACCCCCCCACCCCACCCACCGCACACTTAAAGCCACGGTCTCGTGTAAGAGAGATTTCGCCATCAATTGCAAAACATTTGAGACTTGAGTTACCTTGTTTTTGTAGGCGAGTTGAACTGGTTGGCTTGGGAAGTTGGCGTGCGACACTCCCCCTCTTTTGCCTCAGCACCAATTGCAAAACAAATTTCAGGTACATGAGACTTTCGACAACTCTTGACATTTCACTGGCACTGTAGCTTCGGATCCGAACCTGTTTCCATACCTAGAAAGTTTAGAACACAGCAAACGATTTAGTACCCTTCGAATCCCTCGCTGCACCCCTTTTCGTTTCTTAGGGCTTGTCAACCAATGGGAAACGGGGGTTTCCCATCAACTGCAAAACAAATGATCTACGTGAGACCCTGGTTTTAAGCTCATGTCCCTGGGACCACGCCCATCGTCCCCGCCTCTCACCCAACCCCCTTTCCTCTCACCCCCCTTTCCTCTCACCCCCCTTTCCTCTCACCCCCCTTTCCTCTCACCAGCAAGTCTGCCTGGGTGATTTCCGGGCCGCCCTTCTTGGGGATCTTATCCCCCCCACCCCACCCACCGCACACTTAAGCTCATGTCCCTGGGACCAACCCCATCGTCCCCGCCTCTCACCCCCCTTTTCTCTCACCAGCAGGTCTGCCTGGGTGATTCCCGGGCCGCCCTTCCTGGGGATTTTGTCGCCGCCCGACACATCGATGATATAGATGATGTAGTCTGCTAGCTCTCGGCTGAAGTTGGCCGCTAGGTTGTCTGCGAGGAAGGTGAACAGGGGAGAAAGTTGGGGCAGGTCTGCTGCAAGTCCCTTCCTGGTTGGAATCGCCTGCTAGGGGGCTGATTCCCTCTCCGGATGGGAGCAGGGCCGAGGGGTAGGCAACAGAGGGAAGACATATGGTGAACCGACAATAGGCATACGGGGTTGATGGGAGCAGTCAACGTTTGAGGCGTCTCAAAGCAGTTAAACTGCGTTGCTGACAGCTTCTCCAGCAATCCCCACCTTGGTGCTCCAGCAACCCCCACCTTGGTGCTCCAGCAACTCCCATCTTGGTGCTCCAGCAACTCCCACCTTGCTGCTCCTGCCCTTCTGATGGCATGGCAACATGCCAAACGGCCTTCCGCGATCACAGTCAGTCAGTCACTCACCTCCTCTTGATTAGCACAGCAGCATATCAGCCTTAAACTGAGTACAAAGTCCCTCTAACAGACCTATTTTGATGCTCATGACTTCCCCGATGGCGGCATGCAGAAAGTCACTCACATGCAACCATGGCTGGCACCTTTCCTCTCACTCACATGCAACCATGGCTGGCACCCTTCCTCTCACTCACATGCAACCATGGCTGGCACCCTTCCTCTCACTCACATGCAACCATGGCTGGCACCCTTCCTCTCACTCACATGCAACCATGGCTGGCACCCTTCCTCTCACTCACATGCAACCATGGCTGGCACCCTTCCTCTCACTCACCTCCCCCTGATTGATTCACACAGCAGCATGTTCAGATCGAAGTGCGCTGACAACTCCTCCACTAGTCCCCCAGGCTGAAGCGAATATCCTCCCGGGTGGCGGCGTGCAGGCAGTGGCATGCAAACATGGAATGAGAGTAGACCATCGTCTCACTCACTCACCTCCTCCTCACTCGCACAGCACAGCAGCATGCCCGCCGGCTGGCCTTTCACATCAACCTGAGGACGTTAACATTAGCATTAACATTAAACTCAGTAGGACGCTCGCTCCTCCAACGATCCCCGGTTGATGCTAATGTCCTCCCGCATGGCAGCGTGCAAACCTGAGAGGAGACCGTTTGTCACACTCACTGCATGCAAACACCCCTTCCACATTCATCGTTACTCACCTCCGCCTGACTCGCACAGCAGCATATCCGCCTTAAACTCAGAGGAAAGCTCCTCCAGCGGCCCCAGGTTGATGCTGATGTCCTCCCGGATGGCGGCGTGCGGACAGCCGCCCGTCTCCACCGCCCGGATGCGGCCGGGCGGCGAGAGGGCGGCGTGCTTGATCAGGAACTCGCCGTCCTCCTGCGTGAAGATGTCGTTGGTGACCGCTGCCAGGCTGTACTTGTCTCGTAGTGTGCGGCAGAGAGCCAGCATGAGAGCAGTCTTGCTGTGGGTGGACGGAGGAATGGGAGCACAGGGGCGGAATGGGTGGTTGATGTTGAAGATGTCTTGCTGTCCCTTAGTGTGCGGCACAGAGCCAGCATGAGAGCAGTCTTGCTGTCCCTTAGTGTGCGGCACAGAGCCAGCACGAGAGCAGTCTTGCTGTCCCTTAGTGTGCGGCACAGAGCCAGCATGAGAGCAGTCTTGCTGTCCCTTAGTGTGCGGCACAGAGCCAGCACGAGAGCAGTCTTGCTGTCCCTTAGTGTGCGGCACAGAGCCAGCATGAGAGCAGTCTTGCTGTCCCTTAGTGTGCGGCACAGAGCCAGCATGAGAGCAGTCTTGCTGTCCCTTAGTGTGCGGCACAGAGCCAGCACGAGAGCAGTCTTGCTGTCCCTTAGTGTGCGGCACAGAGCCAGCACGAGAGCAGTCTTGCTGTCCCTTAGGGCGTATCCAGCTTCGGGTCATCAGCACTGTTCATTCAACTGTTTGGGGCATCCGCAAATCACGCATGCCCCGAACTCAACACCGGAACCGCGCGCGGCTTGAACTTTGGGTCATCCTGCAACCTGCATGCGACCGTCACTCCCAATGTGACCCCCACCAATCAGAAACAAGTGCGACCCCATGTTGGGTCCCCCTCTTTTGACGGACGACCTACAGCATTCACGCCCGGCAATTTCACCAACACCATCCCTGCGTGTAGCACAATTCTGTTTCTGCCGTTTTGTGAAACCCTTGGGTGAGACTGTGTGGTTGGCTATGATGCGAAAGACGCGTCCTGCGTCCTGGACGCATGCGTCCAGACGCATGCGTCCGGACGCAGGACGCTTCACCAGGACCAGAAAGACGCACCAAAAGACGCAGTCCCGGGCAGGCAAAAAAAAACCCCCGGGCAGGCAAAAAAACTTGTTATAGGGCATGGGATGAGGGGGGGGGGGGGGGGGGGGGGAACGTTCCACACTTTCAAGGCAAACTTGGCCCCAACATCAAATTTTCCCCCAAATCTCAAGATTAAGGTGAGTCACGTATTGTCACACACACATGTCCCAAGGTCACATACATACATAGTTTATCGTATCGTATCGCGTCGAAATCGCAAGATTGAAATTCGTAATCTGGAAAAAAAAAAAATCGGGGCAGCCCGAAAAAAATTCGATGTGCGTCCTGCGTCTGGACGCGCGTCTTGCGTCCTAGCGTCCAGACGCTGCGTCCAGACGCAGGACGCAGCGTCCTCTGAGCGTCTTTCGCATCATAGGTGGTTGGGATGGGTTTCGGAGGCGGGCAGATCCAAATGTTCCATTACCGCTGGGAATTTTGACGGATGGGTTGGTGGGGTGAGTGTCGCGCAACCGGGTGAAAGGGATCGCATGGCATGAAGGCGGGCGCACCTATTGGTTGGAGCAACTTTTGGCTCTGGTTTTTTGGCGGGACAACAAACGCGCCTTTTTGAGGGTCGCACGATGATCGATGGCCCAAAGTGGTGTTTTATGTAGTTCGGGGCATCCGCAAATTGCGGATGCCTGGAACAGTGCTGATGACCCGAACCTGGATACGCCCTTAGTGTGCGGCACAGAGCCAGCACGAGAGCAGTCTTGCTGTCCCTTAGTGTGCGGCACAGAGCCAGCACGAGAGCAGTCTTGCTGTCCCTTAGTGTGCGGCACAGAGCCAGCATGAGAGCAGTCTTGCTGTCCCTTAGTGTGCGGCACAGAGCCAGCACGAGAGCAGTCTTGCTGTCCCTTAGTGTGCGGCACAGAGCCAGCATGAGAGCAGTCTTGCTGTCCCTTAGTGTGCGGCACAGAGCCAGCATGAGAGCAGTCTTGCTGTCCCTTAGTGTGCGGCACAGAGCCAGCACGAGAGCAGTCTTGCTGTCCCTTAGTGTGCGGCACAGAGCCAGCACGAGAGCAGTCTTGCTGTCCCTTAGTGTGCGGCACAGAGCCAGCATGAGAGCAGTCTTGCTGTCCCTTAGTGTGCGGCACAGAGCCAGCACGAGAGCAGTCTTGCTGTCCCTTAGTGTGCGGCACAGAGCCAGCATGAGAGCAGTCTTGCTGTCCCTTAGTGTGCGGCACAGAGCCAGCATGAGAGCAGTCTTGCTGTCCCTTAGTGTGCGGCACAGAGCCAGCACGAGAGCAGTCTTGCTGTCCCTTAGTGTGCGGCACAGAGCCAGCACGAGAGCAGTCTTGCTGTCCCTTAGTGTGCGGCACAGAGCCAGCACGAGAGCAGTCTTGCTGTCCCTTAGTGTGCGGCACAGAGCCAGCATGAGAGCAGTCTTGCTGTCCCTTAGTGTGCGGCACAGAGCCAGCATGAGAGCAGTCTTGCTGTCCCTTAGTGTGCGGCACAGAGCCAGCATGAGAGCAGTCTTGCTGTCCCTTAGTGTGCGGCACAGAGCCAGCATGAGGGCCGTTCTGCTACACGATGGATGGGTTGGGGTTGAATGGGGGAATGAGGCGGTGTGAAGATGCAGAGCAAAGAAGGGAGGTGCAGAGGAAAGGAGGGAGCTAGCCGTGGGAGGGAAGGAGGGGAGCAGAGGAGCGCATGAGGGGAACTCGCCGTCCTCTTGCATGAAGATGTCGTTGGTAACCGCTGCCAGACCAGGCTGTACTGGTCGTTGAGTGTGTGACACAGGGCCAGCATGAGAGCAGTCTTTCTGCAAAATGGTTGGGGGTGAATGAGGGAACGGGGGAATGGGAGCGGAGGTGATATGAGCGGTTGATGTGAAGATGTCGTTGGTAACAGCTGCCAGGCTGTACTGGTCCTTGAGTGTGCGGCAGAGAGCCAACATTAGGGCCGTTTTCCTGCAAGAGAGTAATGAGGGTTGTCAACGTGGAGTGGAGTGCATGCGGGAGGGAAGGAGGGGAGAAGCAGAGCGCATGAGAGGAACTCGCCGTCCTCCTGCGTGAAGATGTCGTTGGTAACCGCTGCCAGACCAGGCTGTGCTGCTCTCTCACCGTGCGACACAGGGCCAGCATGAGAGCAGTATTTCTGTGGTGGATTGGACAATGGGTGTGCGGGACGGGAGGAATATGAGTGGTTGTGAAGATGTCGTTGGTGACGGCTGCCAGGCTGTGCTGCTCTCTCAGCGTGCGGCAGAGGGCCAACATTAGGGCCGTTTTCATGTGAGTGGACGGGGGAATGGGGGAGCATAGGGGCGGAATGGGTGGTTGATGTGAAGATGTCGTTGGTGACGGCTGCCAGGCTGTGCTGCTCTCTGAGTGTGCGGCAGAGAATGAGGTAATGGGTGAAAGGGGGGGGACAGAATGAGGTAATGGGTGAAAGGGGGGGACAGGGAAATTTCAAGAAAGAGTGAACTAGTGAGCAGGTGTGAGACTGCTGATGGTTGGTGCTTGCTGCCTCTCAGGCCGTACTCGTCCCTTCGCGTGCGGCACAGAGCTGGCATGAGTGTTTCTGCCAGATGGTTGTGGGGAATGGGTGGGGGAATGGTTGTGGGGAATGGGTGGGGGAATGGGTGGGGGAATGAGGGTGGGTGAGAGGTGGGTGGTTGTGAGAATGCCAATGGTTGGTGCTTGCTGCCTCTCAGGCCGTACCTGTCCCTTGGCGTGCGGCACAGAGGCAGCATGAGTGCCATGTTTCCTGACCAAGGTTCTGGGTAATGGGTGGTTGGGGGGATGGTGGGAAAATGAGGGTGTGGGAGAGGTGAGTGGTTGTGACGATGTCATTGGTTGGTGTCTGCTGACGAGCACCTGACAGAGCACCTGACAGAACACCTGACAGAACACCTGACGAGCACCTGACGAGCTCCTGACTGCCGCAACTGCATTGCTTGGACAATGCCTCATTCTTTCCCCACAGCCGGGGCCTGTTGTTGAGAAGACGCCTCAACAAAATGGATTCCCAATAAGCACAGCCACACTGCACGCTGCTTGTGAGGCGCCTCAAAAGCCACACTGCACGCTGCTTGTGAGGCGCCTCAAAAGCCACACTGCACGCTGCTCTGCACGCTGCTTGTGAGGCGCCTCAAAAGCCACACTGCACGCTGCTTGTGAGGCGCCTCAAAAGCCACACTGCACGCTGCTTGTGAGGCGCCTCAAAAGCCACACTGCACGCTGCTTGTGAGGCGCCTCAAAAGCCACACTGCACGCTGCTTGTGAGGCGCCTCAAAAGCCACACTGCACGCTGCTTGTGAAGCGCCTCAAAAGCCACACTGCACGCTGCTTGTGAGGCGCCTCAAAAGCCACACTGCACGCTGCTCGTGAGGCGCCTCAAAAGCCACACTGCACGCTGCTTGTGAGGCACCTCAAAAGCCACACTGCACGCTGCTTGTGAGGCGCCTCAAAAGCCACACTTCATGCTGCTTGTGAGGCGCCTCAAAAGCCACACTGCACGCTGCTTGTGAGGCGCCTCAAAAGCCACACTGCACGCTGCTTGCTTGCCAAGCACCGCTCCTTGCCCTTTCCCATGCTTTCCGTTCCCTTCCCTCCCACGAGTCGCGCGGAATGCACCCCTTCTGATCTGATCCCCCCCGCCACATCCCTTCCGCCACTCCTTCACATCATTTGGCGCCCATTCCCCTTCCCTTCCTCCCTCCCTGCCTTTCTCTCATCTTTTTCCTCCCCCCCCCCCCTCTTCCTCTCTCCCTCCCCCCGCATACCCTGATCCGACGGGCCCGCCGATTCCAACGGTAAACGCGCGCTCCGCCAAGTCGCGGTTCGGCAAGGGCGGCGCGCGCAGCGCGAAGCTCCCCGCGCTGTCGAGCGGCTCGTGCGAGTGCGGGGCGAGCCCGTCGTGCGAGTGGTACACGCGCCCGTCCGCGCCGCGGAACTCGTCGGACGGTGCTGACGTGTCGCCGCTGGATTGGACAAGAATTAGAGTGAACGTCAAGACGAGGAAACGAGGAAATGGGGGAATGCAAGCTAGCCTACCGATGTGCCTGGACACGCGTCAACGATTGGCGGCCAAAGCGATGCGCAAAACACGGTAACATCAGATTGCGCTCAAGAAACACTGACGTTGCAGGATGACGGTGGTCGTGGTGGTCGTGGTGGTGATGGTGGTGGTGGGCGTCGTGCGAATGCGAATGCGCGTGCGAGTGCGCGGGCGCGGGCGCGGCATGCTCGTGGCTGTGCGCGGATCCGCCTTCCGCCTGCTGCCGCCCTTCCGCCCCGTCGTCTCCAGCCATTCGACTTCCAAGAATCGATTCGTCAATCACCCTGAGATGAATCCGATTCCTTCCTGCCTTCGTAAAATGTCGCAAGAAACACAACCGGCGAAAACACGAATCCCGCGAAAAGACTGCTCGCAGCAACCTCGTGCTGTGGAACCTCGTGCCTTGGAACTCCCTGGTCTTGGGACAGCGAGCCGAACCGAGACGAGGTTCGACGGCGAACCCAGGTAAATTTCTCACAGTGAAAAGCGGTATGTATCGTGAGTGAAACGTCTTGGAGCCAAGAGCGGAGAAAGAGAATGAAGGAATCTCGGGAACTGAAGAGCGGAGAAAGACGAGGAAGGAATCCCGAGGGCTCGACGCTTCAAACTCTTGAGTTGGCAGCGATTGAGAATGCCATTGCTAGGCCCCTACACCAGTATGTGAGTGGAGGGGGCTTGTATCGCGGATTCGCGGAAAGTCCGGGCCCGGTGCTAGGGGTGCGATGAACGTGTAGCGTAGCTACTCGCCTTTGTAGAATAAAACCTGTTAGTTCTATCGAATTTATCTAGTCTTTCAATACCGTATCTGGTTGCTTTCTTCCCACAGCGTCAGGTTTACAATGAGCACCTGGCTGCAGCAAGCACTACCAACCACCACAATGCCACAGGAACCATTTCTGGATGCTTTCTTGGAACGATAAGCAATCAGATCAGTTACAACAATAACATGCAAAATAAACCTGTGTCGCTGAAAAGCCTCACTTCACAACAAGACAAATCATGCCACTGGCGGCCTGAGCATCTGGTCATTGGACGAGTCAACAGCAGACTGCGGTAACCACTGCCACATGGCCATAGGCGCCATCCCTGGCATGCCATATGGCATCATGGAAGGCAGAGGTGCCATGTACTGTGGACCTGAAGCAGCAGCAACAGTCCCACCAGTCCCAGCACTGCCAGCAGTGCCAGCAGTGCCACAAGTAGCAGCAGGAGCAGCAGCAAGATGGGTTGGAGCAGAGTATGCTATGTGACCAGGACCAGGCTGGTTCCCTCCAAGGGGATAGTTTTGCACAGGTTGAGATTGAGGGTGGGGGTGATGGTGAGGATGAGAATGAACCATCCCACCAGGCATGAATGGTATGGGGATCAAACCCATGGGTGCACCTAGTGCTGCTACCTTGCCTGGCTCGCACGCTGGATGCAGCATCAAGGGGACAGCACCGGCAGCACCAGAGCCGGCTGCTGATGGGGCTGCTGCTGACGTGGCGGCGGTGGATTGGGCGGCACCGGACGCAGCCATGCGGCGGACCTGCTCCTCCAGCTGCTGCTTGTTGGCCTGCAGACGAGCCTTCTCCTCCCTCAGCTCGCTCTTCTCCGCCTGCACACACAGAACGTGTTTGGCACAGAGCAAAATGTATCAAACTCTATGAAACAACTTCAATTAATGCCTCACGCTCTAACCTTGACGCCATTCCTTCCCCTCCAACGCCTCCGCCTCCATTCCTCGTAATCCTTTCAACTTTTCCCCTCCGCCCTTCCCCAACAACTCCCCCTTTCCCCACATTCCCCCTCACCGCACCTTGAGCTCGCGGATCTGCTCCTTCATCTGCTCCGCGGAGCCCCGCAGCTGCGCTGTCTCCGCGCGCAGCTGCGCCAGCACGCGCACCGCGTCCGCCAGAATACTCCCCCTGTCCGCGCGCGCCTGTCCGCTCCCCTCCAGAGACCGCGCCAACTCCACGAACCTGCGGAAGGGTTGCGGAAGGGGGTAGGCAACAGGCGCGTCAGGGGTAAGGGTGGCGGGAAGGGCGGTAACAGGCGCGGTAGGGGGAAGGGTGGCGGAAGGGGGTAGGTCCCATGCGCATTGGGGAGAAGGGTGGCGGGAGGGGGTCGCAGGCACGTTGAGTGGTAGCGCAGGCGGGGAGTGCGAAGAACGGGAAGGGGGGTGATGGAGTATTGACGGTTGATTCCGCGCAGAGCACGGGTGACGCAGGATAAGCACCGCCACCCACCTGCCACGGGGAACTCGGAAGGTTGTGCCGCGGCGGGGTGACGGAGGTCGCCCGCCTGTCAAAAAACACTCATTGACGCACCAAGCACCAGCCATCAAGCACCAAGCACCAAGCACCAGCCATCAAGCACCAAGCACCAAGCACCAGCCATCAAGCACCAAGCACCAAGCACCAGCCATCAAGCACCAAGCACCAGCCATCAAGCACCAAGCACCAAGCACCAGCCATCAAGCACCAAGCACCAGCCATCAAGCACCAAGCACCAAGCACCAGTCATCAAGCACCAAGCACCAGCCATCAAGCACCAGCCATCAAGCACCAAGCACCAAGCACGCACCTGTCGTTGAGTCGGTCGCGGCGCATCTTCTCCCGATTGGCCTTGCTGCTGCTCGCCTCGACCGCATCCTCCCTCGGTCTGGCGACACCCGCGCGGCAAACAAGAGCATTGGGGAATGAGTCGGGAGACGGGGAATGAGTCGGGAGACGGGGAATGCGGCAGGAGACGGGGAATGGGTTACGAGATGGCGCGAGACGCAGAAAGAACGCTTAGGAAAAGAACGAAAAACCAGTTACGTTGGTCCGCCAGACACGCATGGAAAAAGGGCGATCGGCCAGTAACGAGGATAAGGGAAGAGAGGAACGGGATAGTTTCAGGACCAGTGAGGGAGAATTCAAGCGGAAAGACCCCGAAGGATAGGGGAAACAAGAAAGCCAAGCTAGTGACTTGCCGTTTGTGGGAAGCAGCGACGCCGGTGCGGTTTCCGGCGTCCTGCGACGGCTCATTGCAATGCGACGGCTCTTTATCCGCGGCACTGCTCTCATTGGCACGACTCGACGTCCTGCACAGGAGGAAACGGGAGAAGAGGAGCTGACAAGAGATATGAGGACTGGTTGAGCGAGCGACGGAGACAGGAAACGGCACGGCAAAGACGCGGCGAGGACGTGATATGCCGTCACAATGTCGCTCGTTACACCTCTGCAGTGTGAATTGAAGCGCAATGACACTCACCTCTCAAGTTCCTGACATGTGGATTGCTGTTCGGCCAGCATATTCTCTAGTACGGTCCGACCGTCACCGTCAACGTCAATGTCGACGGAATCCGTCAAGTACCTCATCCACTGGCCGGTAGGACACGACCCTGACGGCGCCGCCATGAGGGTGGGGTGAAGTGAAACGGATTTCTGGCGAAAAGGGCTTTTGGCGAAAAGGGCGTTTGGCGGGAAGGGTTTTTATTGGAAACGGCTTATGAGGAGACTTATGAGAGAGACGGGTGCTGGTGGAAGGATGAAGGGCGGGATCGACGGCGAGGAGGCTCTACGACGGAGGCATCGAAAAGCGCTTGGCTGACAGGCGGGTCGTAAGGTGCACGAGGCGTAAAGTGGTCTACTGGGTGACTGGATGAGGAGCAACAGCGGATGGCGGACACAGTTGGTGATGAAAACCAGGAGGGGAACGGCTGGTGAACGAAGGTCAACGGTATGGCAGAGAAGATCGTCACTGTGGGGATAGCGAACGAAGGTGCGGTGCGGACCGGCTTGACGGCAGATAGGTGTCAGAAGCAGTGGGGTTTAGGACTAAGATTAATCGGCATGGAAATGATGAGTAGTGGCAGCGAACTAAAGTTGGGAAGACGAGCAGCAGCGTGCAAAGCGGGGAAGGGTTTCCGGCTCTGTCTGCCTTGCACGTGTGCGCGCTCGGCTTCCCCCTCTTATCGCAGATATCAAATAAACCTTCCCACCTTTCACATTAGCTAGTGACCAAATAGTTCCACATAGAAGGTAACGAACGATGCTGACACGTGAGCAGCAAAACCTTTTTGCTCGACGACCCTACTAGATCGTCGGAGGCACGAGGCAGCATACACGCAGCAGGAGAGCACGCCACGTCACCCACCTTGTTGGTTTACTAAACAGCAGTCAACCGAAAAAACAGCAAGCTGCAAAACGCCACGCCACTCTACAGGCCGCGTGGAGGTGGCTAGATGTTGCCCGTCCGCCGCTAGCGCTGCTGCTGGTGGTGAGATGAGAGTCTAAGAGGGTGGGGCGACTCGTCGTGATGTGACTGGTCACGGGCAAAGTAGGGGGGGGAGGGGGTTGGGGGCTCCCCCCCCTCACTCCCCTTCCCTCACAACTGTACACAGTACCTCATTTCCCCCTTGTCCTCCCCCCCTTCTCTCCTCCACCACACATCCTATCATCAACAGAAGGGCGGAGGCCTTGATAGGGTAGGCAGTAGTCCCAATACCGTTGTGTATCTCTTTGAAGCATTCTGGATTCTTAATGCACCAGCGTGAACGCTGTGTCAGGTCTCTCGATGTTGTCGCCTGCTCCATTTCCCCATTCCCAAGATGACTCTTGAGTGGTCCCAAAAGTCCCCCTCACTAAAAGTAGCGACGCCTACCAACCAAATCCCTAGCGCCTTCCGCCTTTTCCAGCTTCCCTCCCCCTGCCGCCATCGCAGGAAGTTCCGCCCAGCCCAGCCAGCCCAGTGGCCACACAAGCAAGTGCGCGAAAAGTTCAAGCAAGCGCGCGACAAGTGTAAGCTTTCGTGCGCTACTCACCCAGGTTCCCCCCCGTTCTAGATTCAGCTGCGCTACAGTACCCGATGGGTTTTGGACCGTATGGCCGTTACGAGGCAATCGGGTTATGCTGCGCTGGCAGACAGCAGTGCGTGAGAGGGGTTCCTGAGAGGTCCACCTGTCATCTGACAGACACCAAAAGGCCTTTCGATGTTCGACCGCGAATAAGCCCTGAGGGCGTTTCTCTTATTTTCCATGTTTTTTCGTACTGTCCACTTTATTCGTTGCGGACGGTCCCAATAGCGGGTGCAGAACGGTCCTTTCTGAAATTTCGAAACTTGTTACGAGTGCAATTGAGTGAACGAACGAGAATTGCACTATCGAAGCAAGAGTACAATGAGCGAAGGCATGAGCGAAGAATATATAGCGAAACTACAGTGGTAACGGTACTGGACTGTGGTTTTCGCGCGACGGGCCTGGGACTGAGGTTGGGAAAAAGTGTTGAAGCGGAGGCCCGGAGCGTGGGTTACCCGCCAAGCCGTGAGGTCGGGGTGCGATGTGCGAAGGTGGCGGGCGGATTGTCGATGCGAGGGTTGCGAGTGGTAACGGTGCTGACTGTGGTGCTACAGTGATGTACGCGTTGAGCAGGGATGCGAAGTAAGGAAAATGAATTTTCCTTACACTACCCCCCCCCCCCCCCCCCCCCCTAAGGAGGTCCTCCTTACGAAAGTGCGTGTACATCCCTGGAGTTCCGGCTGCGCAGATACTCGGTGAGGACGGGGTGGTTTTCGATTCTGTCCAGGGGAACCCAATTGTCTTCGGTGGGTGTGCGGTCCTTCCAGCGGAGAAAGAACTCGATCTGTCGGGCTCCTCGAGGGTCGCGAACTCTGTGACTCAGGATTTTCTCGGGGGTGATGATTGGTTCAGTTGGTGGTCTTGTCATGCTGGCTAGGCGATTGCGTGGCAGTTGGCTCGTGGACGGGACGTAAGGGCGAAGTAGGCTGACGTGGAATGAGGGGCTGACGTACCAGTCAGCAGGGAGGAGGAGGTGGGCGGTGACGGGTGTAAGCATGAAGCTTATGCGAAATGGCCCGCAGTATCGGGGGCGGAGTTTCGAGGTGATGGGCAGTGGGAGGTTCTGAGTGTCAAGTAAAACTAAGTCGTCGGGCTGGTAAGTGATAGGTCTGCGGTGGCGGTCGGCGTTGCGTTTAGCGATGATGTTCGATTTTTTTATTGCGTCTACTGCCCGGGTCCGTGCTGCTTGTAATATTTCGGCGAGCTGTTGTGCTCGTGGTAGTGGGTTGTCGGGATTCGCGGTCATGGGTACTGTCCGGTCTTATCCGTAGTTTAGGTAAAATGGTGACTGTTGGGTCGTGGCGGATGGCGAGTTGTTGTACGCGAATTCGATTAGTGGCAGTTGCTGTTCCCACGTGGTCGCGTCGTCACACGTGGCCCTGATGAGCTGTTCCATGGTCTGATTTGTCCGTTCTGTCTATCCGTCGGTTTCGGGGTGGTATGATGAACTGAACTGCAGTCGCGTGCCGAACTGCTGCCACAGGTTCCGCCAGAAGTTGCTAGTGAAGTTCGTGTCGCGGTCGCTGATGATCGCGGCTGGTATCCCGTGCAGTCGAACGACGGTGGAGATGAAGAGACGTGCTGTTTCTTCGGCTGTGATTGATTTTTTGTAGGCTGCGAAATGTGCCATTTTCGTTAGTCGATCGACGACGACCAGGATCGCGTCGTTCCCACTCGCCCCGGCTGGTAACCCCGTGACGAAGTCCATCGTCACCTGCTGCGAAGCACGCTCTGGGGGTGGTATCGGCTGCAACTGTCCTGCCGGCCGCTGTCGTGATGATTTCATTGTCAAAAATATAGCAAGGCTTAGGAGCCATAGCTAGTGAGGTAGGAAGTTGAGTTGGAGTTGGAGGAGAAATGTCGAGAGAAAAGAGGGTTTCACTATAGTTTCAAGGGTACAAATATGAGAGAACAAGCAAGAAAGGTGTGAGAAGAAGTGAACGAGAATGAACGAAGTGAGTACAAATAGGAAACCCTAATTTGGGTTGTACCCCTTATGGGATACCCCACTATAGCCTACACAAATAAGTAAGCTATATGTTCTGACACACCCCCATAGGCAAAGTGGGGGAGAACAAGGGGTCACAAGACCAGTCAAGCAAAGCAAAGCAAAGCTCAAGGTGGATCACAAAGTCACCACACATTCCGAGCACAAGTTCAAAGGCCACAAGGCCAGTTCACATACAACATCATATATAGAGATATACAAGAGTCAATTAAGCAAGAGCAAGAGTATATATAAGTGAAGGTACAAGCAAGGTCAAGAAGTGAGTAAGAAAGGCAAGACAGGCACAAGACCCAGCTGCGTGCAACAACGCTGATGATCACAAGGCGCAAGTGCCTTGGTGAAGACATCAGCAGTGTTGGCCTCAGAGGCCACGTACGCAAGTCGCAACTGTCCACGCTGCTGTAGCTCACGAGCAAGAAAGTAGCGGAGAGCAATGTGCTTTGTCCTGTGCTCCAGTCGCTGCTCTCGACACAAGGCCAGCATGGCCTTGTTGTCTACGTACAGGACTGGAGGAGAACGAGGCGGCTCTCCAAGGTCGGTCAGAAGGTAGGTGAGCCAGCGAAGCTCCTGAGCAGCCATAGCCCCGGCGTAGATCTCAGCCTTACAACTGGAGCCGAGAAGAGAAGACGAGCGAGTAGCCCGCCACGAAACAGAGCCGGAACCAAGGCCGAAGGTGTAACCCTGTGACGACCGCTGCGTAGCCTGGTCGTCAGCCCAAGAAGCGTCCGCGTGCCCAGTGAGGACCACTGGACTGCGCCCTCCAAGCACTAGCCCCATGCCCGACGTACTGCACAAGTAGCGCAACACCCTCTTCGCTGCAGCCATGTGCTGTGGTCGGTGTCTCCCAGGAGCAACATAGCGTGCGAGAATGCTAAGAGGGTATGCAAGGTCAGGTCGAGTGCAGGTCATCAGGTACATGAGGCAGCCAACAAGCTCTGCATACGGGCCACTCGACTCTACGGACTCATCCGAAGGCAGAGCTGAGAGCGAGTGGCGAGTAGGCAGAGGAGTGGCCTGAGGCGAGGAGTACGTGAAGCCGAAGCGCTGAAGGACCTGCTGCACCATGTGTGACTGAGTCAGGGTAATGGTGCGGCGTGCTCTGTCCCGGGTGATCTGCAAGCCAAGGTAGCTGCGCAGTTCACCCAGGTCAGTGCACGTGTGTCTCTTCTGCAGCTCAGACTTCACGTAGGCGAGTCCAGTAGTGTCAGCTGTGGAAAAGACCAAGTCGTCGACGTACACGAGGATGTAGAACGGCGGCAGAGAGGTGTCGGTGCGCAGAAACAGCGACGGGTCGGCAGTAGAAGGAGCAAACCCAAGTGCCGCAAGCGTAGTCCTCAGTGTGTCGTGCCACTCACGTGGCGCCTGGCGGAGACTGTAGACTGGACGTTGGAGACTCCACTGGGTACCTGGAGGGAAAGACCCAGTGAAGCCAGGTGGGCTACGCAGCCAGATCTCCTCGTGCAGGTTGCCCTGCAAGAAAGCAGTGCTGAAGTCGAGAGAGTGCAGCTCGTAGTCACGGTGAGCAGCAACGTGCAGTAGTAACCGAAGAGTGGTCATCTTCGGGGTGGGGGAGAAGGTCTGAAAGTAGTCAACTCCCTGCCGCTGACTGAAGCCACGAGCCATGTAACGCGCCTTGAAGACAGGCGGAGAACCCGGCGGCCGCTTCACCCTGAAGATCCACATGCCACTGACGATGTTCGCCCCAGGAGGGGGAACAACGTCAACGTAGGTGCCTGTGGACTTCCAGGAAGCCATCTCTGCATCCATAGCTGCCTGCCACTGAGAGGAGTAGGGACCCTCTATCGCCTCCGCGTAAGAGCGCGGAGTTGGGATGTCTAGTGCATCCGGGTCTCCCTCAGGGGCGAGCAGAACAGACGCGAGATGAGGTGAAGCGGCGGACAGACACTGGAACTCCTCCTGCCTGTCCTCAAGGACGTCCGTGCCTAGGGCACACTCACCCCCGACGGACGGAGGACAGGCAGACTCAGACTCAGCGACAAGACTAGCAGCGTAGTCTAGACGACAGCGCGCAGCAAAGTCGACAAGCTCAGTGACAAGGGTAGACGCAGCAGAAGAGTCGAAGGAAGAGTCCCTCTGCAGCCGAAGAACCTCCAGCACCAGCAGCACGCCTCCAGCGCCGGGCAAACCACTCACGCAGCTCCTGTGGGGAGAGTGGCTCTCGGCGAGACGAAGCACCTCCAGGCGGAGAACCTCCAGGCGAAGAACCTCCAGGCGCAGCACCCTCAGGCAAAGCACCTCCAGGCGGAGCACCCCCAGTCTCAGCACCCCCAGGCTCAGCACCCCCAGGCTCAGCACCACCAGACTCAGTACCCCCAGGCTCAGCACCCCCAGGCCCAGCACCCCCAGGCTCAGCACCCCCAGACTCCGCACCCCCAGGCTCAGCACCCCCAGGCTCAGCTCCCGCAGCAGTACCAGAGTCACCAGTGACCTCGACAGGCTCGACCGCGTCTACCTGGGACACACCTGAAGGGGAGGGGGTCTACCGGGGGGGGACCTGGTACCAAGAAGAGCGGGGGCGGGGGAAGGGAAGGAGTGCGGTAGGGGAAGAGGCGGTAGTAGGGTACCGACTCGTCGAACGTGACGTCCTGGGAGGAAAGAACACGCCGGGAGGTGGGGTGGTAGAACTGCCACCCAGGGGCGTCGGGGGGGAACCCCAGGAAGACGCAAGGAGCAGCGCGAGGGGACAGCTTGTCCGCAGACAAGTCGCGGACAAACGCCCGAGATCCCCAGACCCGGAACGCCGACGCATCGCCAACCTTCCCCGTCCACAGCAGGGCTGGGGAGGTCTCCGGCCTGGAGACCCTGGGGTGGAGGTTGATCTGATGCGCCGCGTACCTGACCGCAAACGGCCACAGAAAATGGGGGGCAGCCGCATGCATCATAGACGTACGAGCGACGTCCATGACCATGCCAATGCGGCGCTCTGCAATCCCATTTTGCTGTGGTGAGTCCGGAAGCGTGAAGGTCTGGCGGATGCCTCGCGCACGACAGAAGGCACGCAGAAGGCCAGAGGAGAACTCTCCGCCTTTGTCCGAGTGCAGACGCAACACAGGAAAGTCCGAGCCAAAGCTCTGCCTGAGCTGGAGACGAGCCTCGCGGATCCAGTCGATCAGCACCTCAGTGACATCACCCTTGCTGCGCAAGGGGAAGACTGTGGTGTAACGCGAGTAGTCGTCAACCACCAACAGGAAGTAGCGCTCGTGACCGAGTCCACGGACGCGGGCAGGGCCCCACACGTCCATGTGAAGTGTCTGCAACAGAGCCTCTGTCGGAGGAAACTGGGAGGAGTGAGGGGCAGCACGCTGGCGCCCCTCGACGCAGGGGACACAGGCAGGGCCAGGGCCCTGAGGAAGGGGAGGGAGGGACCGGGGGAGACCAGAAACAAGAAGACGGGAGGCCATGCCTCTGAGCCGAAGCAGAGAGGGGTGGCCAAGGCGGTGGTGCCAGAGGAGAGTCTCGTGAGACAGACGGCGACACGAACAGGGGGCAGACTCAGGACCAGACCTGGACGCTGCAGCAAACACCTGACCAGACGAAGGGACTCTACCAGACTCAGCACCGGGAGGAGAAGCAGTGGTCAGTGTGTACAGGCTCGACCCTGGCTGACGTGTAAACGTAGCCAGGTGGCGACCTGTGCTAGCCTCTGTGCAGTGTGTCACCCGCTGACGAGCAGGAGTGAACTGGTGGACACCCACATCCTGCAGGTCAGCACCACTCACCAGGTTCGTAGAGAATGAGGGGAGGTAAAGACCAGTCAGGGTGCCAGAGGGAGCCGCCGGACACGGGAGGACTGTGGAGAAACGAGACAGAACAGGACCCCCAGAGGGGTCAGCCAGGGACACCGCAACAGGCCGACTAAGCGGCGTGAGAGTGGTGCGGTCCCGAAAGAAGGAGCGAGACGCCCCAGAGTCAAGTGTGAAGGTGTGAGAGGCAGAAGCCGAGACAGTACCTGAGAGGGCAGACTCACTAGCACCTGAGAGCACAGACGCACTGGCACCTAGAGCAGCAGCCTCACCGGCACCTGACACTGCGGTACCAACGCCCGGGTCGGGCGAGAAACACCGGTAACAGTCACCATCATCACTAACAGTCACAGCATACATGGCAGCAAGGATAGCATCAAAGTCGAGATCAAACACAGGTACACCAGCCCTAGACAGCTCTCCCCAGCGGGGGATCTCAGAGGCCTCCGGAAACTGCTGGCGCCAAGCGTTGGTCAAGCGGGCAAAGCAGCGGCGAGCGGTGTGGGTGCCCCCACACTGCTCACCCGCGCGGTCGCCGGTGCGAAGGACGTAGGCGCAGGGACCGAACGCCCCACCACGCTGACGCTGCGAGTACCACTCACGGAGCTGCTGAGGGGCGGGGACGTCGCGAGAGCGCTGCTGCTGCTGCTGCTGGCGCTGACCACCCCCAGTGCTGCTCCTCTGGGACGAGCCACTCCGACCACCTCCACCACCGCCACCCCCGCCTCCGCCGCTACCGCCGCCACCGCCACCCTCGCCCCCGCCGCTCCCACTGCCTCCTCCGCCACCACCTCCGCCGCCACCTCTGCCTCCACCGCCGCCACCAGTACCTCCACTCCCACCTCCACCCCCACCGCCACCCCCACTCCCCCCGCCGCCCCCACCTCCTCCGCCACCGCCCCCGCTAGCTCCACCCGCTCCCTTGCCCCCCTTGCTCCTGCCAGAGCGGCGCCTACCGCTGGGGGCAGACGCCGCACCGACCGACTCTAAACCAACGAGGTCGGCCGCAGCAGCAGAGGCGACAGAGGGGAGCAGGGGGGAAGGAGAACACCCCTCAAAGATGGGGGTGCGCGGGTCACCACGAGAGGCCCCTACAGCGACTATGCTCTTCTCGGCCGCTAGCAGGGACTTCTCGAGGAGGTCGACAGTGAGGGTGGTGGGACAGACAGAGAGAAACTGGTCCCTAACAGCACGAAGGGACTCAGGGAGACGGGTGACTAGAAAGTAGAGGGTGATGTACATGGGAGGGGGGTTTTCGGCGAGGAAGGCAGCAGGAAGCGTAGCTCGGTAGCGAGTGTCGCTAGCGCGAAGGTGGGTAAAGAGGTCAGTGACTGTGGGAAAGGCAGCAAGGTCAGGGAAGAGGTACGGCAGCATGAGGCGGCTCAGTGTAGCAGTGGAAGGGGAGGAGTAGCGTGCAACTACAACGTCGTACAAGGCCTGAGCGGTCTTGCACTGACTAAAGTGTGCACGCTCGGAGGAAGGGAGGTGGCGACGCACAGCAAGACGTGCAGCAGCATCGCGTGTGGCCCACTTGGAGCGAACAGTGGGGTCAGCATCAGCAAGAGGGGCAGGGACAGCGCCAGAGACAAAGTCAAAGAGAGAAACCTCATCGATCGCATCGCACAATAAGTACAGATGCAGGTCCTCAATCCAGACTGCAAAGTCAATGGCGCGACCCTCAGCGTCAAAAGCCAGGACACTGGGGGTGGCCATTGTAGTAGCTGACAATCTCACCGGGCAGGAAGAGTCGGGAAGCACAGCGGCACAGCAACACGGCAGCACAGCAGCTGAGCCGGCCCAGGAGCAGCAGCAGCCCCACAGGAGCAGGAGCTCGGCACCTCAGGTTGCTCGGGCGGCTCGGGCGGCTCGAGCGGCTGGGGCGGCGCGGGCGGCTCGGGCGGCTCGGGCGGCTCGGGCGGCTGGGGCGGCTGGGGCGGCTCGGGCGGCTCGGGCGGCTCGGGCGGCTCGGGCGGCTCGGACGGCTCGGGCGGCACAGGCGGCTTGGGCGGGTCTGCTGCACGGGCGGCTCGGGCGGCTCTGCTGCACGGGCGGCCCGTTCGGCTCGGGTGACGCGGGTGGCACGGGTGGCGCGGGCGTCGCGACGGGCGGCTCGCTGGCGGCTCGCGGGCGGCTGCACGGGCGGCTCACGTGCGGCTGCGGGCGGCTGCACGGGCGGCTCACGGGCGGCTCGCGGGCGGCTGCACTGGCGGCTCACGGGCGGCTGCGGGCGGCTGCACGGGCGGCTCACGGGCGGCTGCGGGCGGCTGCACGGGCGGCTGAGGGCGGCTGCACGGGCGGCTCACAGACGACGGCCTGGGCGGTCGCGGGCGGCTCACGCTGGGCGGCTGCACGGGCGGCCGCACGGGCGGCTGCACGGGCGGCTGCACGGTCGGTTCGTCGGGCGGCGCACAGGCAGCTCACAGGCGGCTGCACGGGCGGCGCGGCGAGCTGCTGAGGGCGACGCACGGGCGGCGCACGGGCGGTGCGACGGGCAGCTCGCGGGCGTCGGGCGCTAGGGCGCTAGGGCGACGACGGGCGGCGCTTAGGCCCTAGGGCGGGCGGCCGTCAGGCCCTAGGGCGGGCCGCGCTCGAGCTCTAGGGCGGGCAGCGCGCGGGCGCTAGGGCGGGCGGCGCTCAGGCTCCAGGGCGGGCGGCCGTCAGGCTCTAGGGTGGGCCGCGCTCAGGCTCTAGGGCGGGCAGCGCGCGGGCGTTAGGGCGGGCGGCGCGCGGGCGTCTAGGGGCCGTTAGGGCAGATCGAAAAAAAGGAAGTAAGAGGGCCCGGAGCGCGCTCCGGGCAGAAAAAAAAGTTACGAGGTAGCGGAGGTGGGCCCTAAGAACAGTTCCCACAGGGGAACCTGCTCGATACCATGAGAAGAAGTGAACGAGAATGAAATGACTATGAACGAAGTGAGTACAAATAGGAAACCCTAATTGGGTTGTACCCCTTATGGGATACCCCACTATAGCCTACACAAATAAGTAAGCTATATGTTCTGACAAGGTGCACCACCAAATAGGAAAACGCTATAACTACAGTAACCAATCCTACAGGCAGTTACATATAGAAAATATTAAATTATATTTTCCGACACGCCCCCATAACTGGCTGTAGGAGATGAGTATGCAGTTAGCGCCCTCTGAAGGGGTACATCACGATTGCGCAGGAGGAGAAAAGTGTTTCAATAATACCACTTCTCTGGCTCCCCCACACCCTCACACCCTCCCACCCTCCAGCGGCAGCTAAAGTAGCGGGAACAAAAGGAGGAGGAGAGGGGGGGGGGGGGCGACGCACGGCCTCCCCGGGCGCCAAAGCAAGCGGCAGAGGGGGCTATAACGCTATAACTACAGTAACCAATCCTACAGGCAGTTACATATAGAAAATATTAAATTATATTTTCCGACATTCATGAGCTGACAAGTGGGACACGATGCCACGTGTCGTTGTACGTCGGTCAACATTTCGGGCCAGTAATAATACCACTGCAGCTGCTGCCGTGTGTTTTCTACTCCGAAATGCCCCGAGGTAACTCCGTCGTGTGCCTCTTGTAACAGTAATTCCCGTAGCAGTGTATACCCAGGCACCCAAATGCGGTCAGTCCCGGTTTTTACGTAATAGACTCCCTTTGCTGCTGGGAACTGCTGCGAATTTCCTCCAGTGAAGAATGGATCCGTTTGGTACCCGTAGGTGAATAGGCCTGTCAGTAGCGGGCTTGTCTGGGCGAGTAGTATTGCGTGGATCTGGGCAGTGGGGCGGGTCATGTTAAAATAGTAGCTTGATAGGTAGGTAAAAAGTAGGACGGCCTAGGCTTAGTAGCCTAGGCCAACTAGATCGAGTAGTTCGTGCCAAGGTTTTGAGAGTCGAGTGAGTTGGAAGAGGAGTTGGGGAGAATGGGGTTTCACTATAGATTTCGAAGTACATATAGCAAAGGAAACAAATGAAGAGGTGCACCACCTACAAATTTAATAACTACACTACAGCTAGAACTACATGCAGTTATAATAAACATTATTCTGACAGGTCAGTGCGTCGGCGATGTTCGAGGCTCCCTTTTTGTAAGTGACCGTGTAGTGAAAGTTGGACTCGAGGAAATCGAGCCAGCGAATCTGTCGTGGGTTGAGGTGTGGCTGTGCGTGAAGGTACTGTAGTGATTTATGGTCTGTTCGTACTGTCACGTCCGCGCCAGTCAAGTAACAGCGCCATACTTTGAACGTGTGCACGATCGCAAGCATTTCGCGGTCGTGTATCAAGTAATTTTTCTCGGGCGGATGCAGTTTTCGTGACTCGTATGCGATAGGCTGTAGGCCATTGTCGAAATCCTGTAGCAGTACGGCTCCGATGGCGATATCGCTTGCGTCGGTAACTACTTCGAATGGGCGGTGTGGGTCGGCGATGCGCAGGACGGGCGGTGAACAGAGAACATTTTTCAGGGCAGAGAAGGCAGCATGCTCTTTCTCCCCCCACGTAAAAGCGACCCCCTTCTGCAGTAAATCCGTCCGTGGGGCAGTTAACCGTGCCATATCGGCGACGAACCGACGCACATAATTAACGAACCCTAAAAAGCTCTGCAGCTCCGTGATGTTCGTCGGGGGATGCCACGCTTTTACCGTATCCAGCTTCTTTGGGTCGATTTCAACTCCAGCCTCCGAAATAACGTGCCCCAAAAATTCTAACCTATCCTGGAAGAACTCGCACTTGGAACCCTTGGTCAGTAATCTGTGCTCGTCTAAAACCTTACACACTGCTTCCATATCTGCTAAGTGCTGCTGCTTATCCCGACTGTACACTAGAATGTCGTCGAGGTAAACTATTACACATTTATCTAAGAGCGGCCTAAATGGCTCGTTCATGGTCATCTGAAAAGTCGCCGGTACGTTGGTCAGCCCGAATGGCATCACAGTGTACTCGAACGACCCGTGCCTAGTCCTGAAAGCTGTTTTGGCGCAGTCCGATGGTTCGACCCTAATCTGATGGTAACCTCCCCGTAAATCTATTTTCGAAAAAACCCGTGCTGTTCGCAGTTGGTCAATCAGTTCGTCGGCGCGGGGAATGGGTGTCAGAACATATAGCTTACTTGTTTCTGTAGGCTATAGTGGGGTATCCCATAGGGGTACAACCCAAATTAGGGTTTCCTATTTGTACTCACTTCGTTCATAGTCATTTCATTCTCGTTCATATTTTCTCATGGAATCAGAGCAGGTCCCTTCCTAGGGACTGTTCCTAGGGCCCACCGAAGCGCGCCCCGAGGCGCGCTTTTTTTTTTAGCGACCCTCCGTGTCGCCCTTACCGCCGTGCTCTCGCTTAGGCCCCTCGTCGGCCCCGCTTAGGCCCCTCGTCGGCCCCGCTTAGGCCCCTCGTCGGCCCCGCTTAGGCCCCTAGTCGGCCCCGCTTAGGCCTCGTCGGCCCCACTTAGGCCCTGTCGGCCCCGCTTAGGCCTCGTCGGCCCCGCTTAGGCCCCGCTACGGCCCCGCGTCGGCCCCGCTTAGGCCCCGTCGGCCCGCCTAGGCCCCGCTACAGCCCCTCGTTGGCCCCGCCTAGACCCCGTCGGCCCGCCGTAGGCCCCGCTCCAGCCCGCCGTCGGCCCCCTCTATAGCCCGCCGTCGGCCCCGCTACAGCCCGCCGTCGGCCCCACTACAGCCCGCTGCCGGCCCCGCTACAGCCCGCTGTCGGCCCCGCCCCAGCCCGCCGCCGGTCCCGCTACAGCCCGCCGTCGGCCCCACTACAGCCCGCCGCCAGCCCCGCTACAGCCCGCCGTCGGCCCCGCTACAGCCTCGCTACAGCCCCGCTACAGGCCGCCGCCGGCCCCGCTACAGCCCCGCTACGGCCCACCGTCGGCCCCGCCGCCCGTGCTGCAGCCCGCCGCGCCACCGTGCAGCCGCCCGTGAGCCGCCCCTTCAGCCGCCCGCGCCGCCCGTGAGCCCCTGCGTCACCCGAGCCGCGCGAGCCGCCCAAGCCGCCCGAGCCGCCCGAGCCGCCCGAGCCGCCCGAGCCGCCCGAGCCGCCCGAGCCGCCAGTGGAGCCGCACTCCTGCTCCTGTGGGGCCACTGCTGCTCCTGGGCTGTGTTACAGTGCCGCTGACCTACCCGACTTTTCCTACCCGGTGAGACTGTCAGCTGCTGTCATGGCCACCCCCACTGTCCTAGCTTTTGACGCTGAGGGTAGAGCCGTTGACTTTGCAGTCTGGATTGAAGACCTGCAGCTGTACTTACTGTGTGATGCGATAGATGAGGTCTCTCTCTCTTTGACTTTGTCTCTGGAGCTATCCCTGCCCCTCCTGCTGATGCTGACCCTGCCGTTCGCTCCAAGTGGGCGACCCGCGATGCTGCTGCACGTCTTGCTGTGCGTCGCCACCTCCCTTCCTCCGAGCGTGCCCACTTCAGTCAGTGCAAGACCGCTCAGGCCTTGTACGACGCTGTAGTTGCACGCTACTCCTCCCCTTCCTCCGCTACGCTTAGCCGCCTCATGCTACCGTTTCTCTTCCCTGACCTCGCTGCCTTTCCCACTGTTGCTGACCTCGTTACCCACCTCCGCGCTAGTGACGCTCGCTACCGCGCTGCCCTTCCTGCTGAGTTCCGCGCCGCAAACCCTCCTCCCATGTACATCACTCTCTACTTTCTCGTCACTCGTCTCCCTGAGTCCCTTCGTGTAGTTAGGGACCAGTTTCTCTCTGTCTGTCCCACCACCCTCACTGTCGACCTCCTTGAGGAGTCCCTGCTAGCGGCTGAGAAGAGCATCGTCGCTGTAGGGGCCTCTCGGGGTGACCCTCGCACCCCCATTTTTGAGGGGTGTTCTCCTTCCCCCCTGCTGCCCTCTGTCGCCTCTGCCGCTGCGGCCGACCTCGCTGGTTTTGAGTCGGTCGGTGCGGCGTTTGCCCCCAGCGGTAGACGCCGCAATGGCAAGGGCAAAGGGGGCAAGGGAGCGGGTGGAGCTAGAGGGGGCGGTGGCGGGGGAGGTGGGGGTGGCGGGGGGAGTGGGGGTGGCGGTGGAGGTGGTGGCGGGAGTGGAGGTACTAGTGGAGGCGGTGGAGGCGGAGGTGGCAGCGGAGGAGGTGGCGGAGGAGGCGGGGGTGAGGGTGCCGGTGGGGGCGGTGGCGGTGGAGACGGGGGTGGCGGTGGAGGCGGGGGTGGCGGTGGCGGCGGGGGTCGGGGTGGCTCGTCTCAGCGGAGCAGCTCTGGGGGTGGTCAGCGCCAGCAGCAGCAGCAGCAGCAGCAGCCACAGCAGCAGCAGCGCTCTCGCACCGTCCCCGCCCCTCAGCAGCTCCGTGAGTGGTACTTGCAGCGTCAGCGTGGTGGTGCGTTTGGTCCCTGCCCCTACGTTCTTCGCACTGGCGACCGTGCGGGGGAGAGGTGTGGAGGCACCCACACAGCCCGCCGCTGCTTTGGCCGCCTGACCGACGCCTAGCGTCAGCAGTTTCCGGAGGCCGCTGAGATCCCCCGCTGGGGGGAGCTGTCTAGGGCTGGTGTAGCTATTTATGATCTTGACTTTGATGCTATTCTTTCTGCTATGTATGTTGTGACTGGTAGTGATGAGGATGACTGTTACCGGTGTTTCCCGCCCGACCCGGGCATTGGTACTGCTGCGTCAGGTACTCGTGAGGCTGCTGCTCTAGGTGCCAGTGCGTCTGTGCTCTCAGGTACTGGTGAGTCTGCCCTCTCAGGTACTGTGTCGGCTTCGGCCTCTCACACCTTCACCCTTGACTCTGGAGCGTCTCGCTCCTTCTTTCGGGACCGCACCACTCTCACGCCGCTGAGTCGGCCAGTTGCGGTGTCCCTGGCTGACCCCTCTGGGGGGCCTGTCCTGTCTCTCTTCTCCACGGTCCTTCCGTGTCCGGCGGCCCCCTCTGGCACCCTGTCTGGTCTCTACCTCCCCTCGTTCTCGACGAACCTGGTGAGTGGTGCTGACCTACAGGATGTGGGTGTCCACCAGTTCACTCCTGCTCGTCAGCGGGTGACACACTGCACGGAGGCTAGCACAGGTCGCCACCTGGCTACGTTTACTCGTCGGCCGGGGTCGAGCCTGTACACACTGACCACTGCTTCTCCTCCAGGTACTGAGTCTGGTAGGGTCCCTTCGTCTGGTCAGGTGTTTGCTGCAGCGTCCAGGTCTGGCCCTGAGTCTGCCCCCTGTTCGTGTCGTCGTCTGTCTCACGAGACCCTCCTCTGGCACCACCGCCTTGGCCACCCCTCTCTACTTCGGCTCAGAGGTATGGCCTCCCGTCTTCTTGTGTCTGGTCTTCCCCGGTCCCTCCCTCCCCTTCCTCAGGGCCCTGGCCCTGCCTGTGTCCCCTGTGTCGAGGGGCGCCAGCGTGCTGCCCCTCACTCCTCCCAGTTTCCTCCGACAGAGGCCCCGTTGCAGACGCTTCACATGGACGTGTGGGGCCCAGCCCGCGTCCTTGGACAGGGTCAGGAGCGCTACTTCCTGCTCGTTGTTGACGACTACTCGCGTTACACCACAGTCTTCCCCTTGCGCAGCAAGGGTGAGGTCACTGAGGTGCTGATCGACTGGATCCGCGCTGCTCGTCTTCAGCTCAGGCAGAGCTTTGGCTCCGACTTTCCTGTGTTGCGTCTGCACTCGGACAGAGGCGGAGAGTTCTCCTCTGCCCTTCTACGTACCTACTGTCGTGCGCGAGGCATCCGCCAGTCCTTCACGCTTCCGGACTCTCCGCAGCAAAATGGGATTGCTGAGCGCCGCATTGGCATGGTCATGGACGTCGCCCGTACGTCCATGATGCATGCGGCTGCCCCCCATTTTCTGTGGCCGTTTGCGGTCAGGTACGCAGCGCATCAGATCAACCTCCACCCCAGGGTCTCCAGGCCGGAGACCTCCCCAGCCCTGCTGTGGACGGGGAAGGTTGGCGATGCGTCGGCGTTCCGGGTCTGGGGATCTCGGGCGTTTGTCCGCGACCTGTCTGCGGACAAGCTGTCCCCTCGCGCTTCTCCCTGCGTCTTCCTGGGGTTCCCCCCCGACGCCCCTGGGTGGCAGTTCTACCACCCCACCTCTCGCCGTGTTCTGTCCTCCCAGGACGTCACGTTCGACAAGTCGGTACCCTACTACCGCCTCTTCCCCTACCGCACTCCTTTCCTCCCCCCGCCCCCACTCTTCTTGGTACCAGGTCCCCCCCCGGTAGACCCCCTCCCCCTTCAGGGTCCTGCCCCTTCAGGTTTGTCCCAGGTAGACGCGGTCGAGCCTGTCGAGGTCACTGGTGACTCTGGTGCTGCTGCGGGTGCTGAGCCTGGGGGTGCTGAGCCTGGGGGTGCTGAGCCTGGGGGTGCGGAGTCTGGGGGTGCTGAGCCTGGGGGTGCTGAGCCTGGGGGTGCTGAGCCTGGGGGTGCGGAGTCTGGGGGTGCGGAGTCTGGGGGTGGTGAGCCTGGGGGTGCTGAGCCTGGGGGTGCTGAGCCTGGGGATGCTGAGCCTGGGGGTGCTGGGCTTGGGGGTGCTGTGCCTGGGGGTGCTGTGCGTGGAGGTGCTTCGTCTCGCCGTGAGCCACTCTCCCCACAGGAGCTGCGTGAGTGGTTTGCTAGGCGCTGGAGGCGTGCTGCTGGTGCTGGAGTTTCTTCGCCTGTAGAGGGTGCCACTGCCGCGGGTCCCGGAGGTGCTCGACTTGGGAGTACTGGAGCTGCTGGGTCTGAGGTTTCTCCTGGAGCTGATGCTGCTGAGGGTGTTGACACTGGGACTGCTGCTGGCGGTCCGCCTGGCAGTGCTCCTGGTGGTGCTGCTGGAGGTTCTGGAGCTACTGGAGGTGCTGCTGGAGGTGCTGCTGGAGCGGGTACTCCTGCTGGGGGTACTAGTGCTGTCCCTGCTGTTTCTGGCGTCGCCGCGCGGCCCCGACCGTACTTCGTTCCGCTCCTGCAGCAGGTTCTTGGTCTTACACCTTCTCCTGGTCCTCCTCCTCCTCCCTTAGAGGGTTCGCCGCCTGTTCAGTCACAGCCACCGCTACAGCCTGCCTCCTCTTTGCCTGCTCCTTCTCCCTACGCTGGTCCGACTGGGGGTCTTACTGAGCGTCGTGAGCCTGCGTCTCGTCCTGCGTCGCCTGTTCGTACTGCGCGCGCTAGTGGTCGCGGGTCGCGTCAGCGTCCTCCTCCTGTCCCTGGCACGCACCGGATGTCACTGCGTCCGTCCACTGCTCCTCTGCGTGCCCCTTTGCCTTCTCCTCCTGCTTCCTCTCTTCCTGCTCTTGCCGACCCGGAGTCGGACTCTCTTCGTGCTGCCAGTCCTACTGTCACGCGTCTCCTTGCTAGTGCTGTCACTGACCCTTCCTTCGAGTCGTCTGCTGCGTCTGCCCTTGTCACTGAGCTTGTCGACTTTGCTGCGCGCTGTCGTCTAGACTACGCTGCTAGTTTTGTCGCTGAGTCTGAGTCTGCCTGTCCTCCGTCCGTCGGGGGTGAGTGTGACCTTGGCACGGACGTCCTTGAGGACAGGCAGGAGGAGTTCCAGTGTCTGGCCGCTGCTTCACCTCATCTCGCGTCTGTACTGCTAGCCCCTGAGGGAGACCCAGATGCACCAGACATCCCGACTCCGCGCTCTTACGCGGAGGCGATAGAGGGTCCCTACTCCTCTCAGTGGCAGGCAGCTATGGATGCAGAGATGGCTTCCTGGAAGTCCACAGGCACCTACGTTGACGCTGTTCCCCCTCCTGGGGCGAACATAGTCAGTGGCATGTGGATTTTCAGGGTGAAGCGGCCGCCTGGTTCTCCGCCTGTCTTCAAGGCGCGTTACGTGGCTCGTGGCTTCAGTCAGCGGCAGGGGGTTGACTACTTTCAGACCTTCTCCCCCACCCCGAAGATGACCACTCTTCGGGTTCTACTGCACGTTGCTGCTCACCGTGACTACGAGCTCCACTCTCTCGACTTCAGCACCGCTTTCTTGCGGGGCAGCCTGCACGAGGAGATCTGGCTGCGTCGCCCACCTGGCTTCACTGGGTCTTTCCCTCCTGGTACCTAGTGGAGTCTCCGGCGACCAGTCTACGGTCTCCGCCAGGCGCCACGTGAGTGGCACGACACACTGAGGACTACGCTCGCGGCACTTGGGTTTGCTCCTTCTACTGCCGACCCGTCGCTGTTTCTGCGCACTGACACCTCGCTGCCGCCGTTCTACATCCTCGTGTACGTCGACGACTTGGTCTTTGCCACAGCTGACACTGCTGGACTCGCCCACGTGAAGTCCGAGCTACAGAAGAGACACACGTGCACTGACCTGGGTGAACTGCGTAGCTACCTTGGCTTGCAGATCACCCGGGACAGAGCACGCCGCACCATTACCCTGACTCAGTCACACATGGTGAGCTATAGCAGCGTGGACAGTTGCGACTTGCATACGTGGCCTCTGAGGCCAACACTGCTGATGTCTTCACCAAGGCACTTGCGCCTTGTGATCATCAGCGTTGTTGCACGCAGTTGGGTCTTGTGCCTGTCTTGCCTCACTTGCTCTCCTCTTGACCTTGCTTGTACCTTCGCCTATATATACTCTTGCTCTTGCTTACTTGACTCTTGTATATCTCTATATATGATCTTGCATGTGAGCTGGCCTTCTGGCCTTTGAACTTGTGCTCGGAATGCGTGGTGACTTTGTGATCCACCCTGAGCTTTGCTTTGCTTTGCTTGACTGGTCTTGTGACCCCTTGTTCTCCCCCAATTTGCCTATGGGGGTGTGTCAGAACATATAGCTTACTTGTTTCTGTAGGCTATAGTGGGGTATCCCATAGGGGTACAACCCAAATTATGGTTTCCTATTTGTACTCACTTCGTTCATAGTCATTTCATTCTCGTTCATATTTTCTCAATGGGGTACCGCGACTTGACTGTTACCCTGTTAAGTGCTCTATAGTCGATACACATGCGAAAACCCCCGTCTTTTTTTGGCGTGAATAGTATCGGTGCGGCGAACGGTGACGACCTCGGTCTGATGATTTTTTTCTCTAACAAGTAATCTAACTGCTTCCTTAGTTCGTCGAGCTCGGGCTGTGTCAGTCTGAACTGGCGCTGTACGGTTGGCTGTGCCCCCAGTTCTAATTCGATCCGGTGGTCATGTGCTCGCTGAGGTGGCAGTCCTTCTGGTAAGTTGTCGGGGAAAATCCCGGGGTATCGTTTCAACAATTCTCGTAATTCGGGCGGTACAGCTGCCAGCAGTTTCTTGAAATCACTCGGCTGCTCCGCTTCCTCTACTACTGCGATGTCTACTGCATACACGTCAGCTCCAGTAGCGACAGCCTGTTTCATTGTGATGACGTTGACGTGTATCGTTGAAGACTTGGGCGACTGCTAGCGAGGTAGCTCGACCCAGTTACCACTACTTCGCACGGTGCAGCTACCCGTCGTCCAGTCGATTCGCGGGTTATACCGTCGCAGCCAATCACGTCCCAGTAAAATATCGTGCCCATCCAGTGTCGTTGCGAGCATTTCCTGTGTAAACCTGAAATTTCCCCCGCAGCGGACTTTGACTCTCTCTACCTTTTCCCGTATGGCCAGTGGCGTGCCGTCGACTAAGCGTGCGTCTATCTCCGGTAAGCAACGGCTAAGTGTCAGCTGCAGTTTTCGTGCGGTTGCGGTATTAACTAAACTGTGGCTTGCTCCTCCGTCGATAAAAATCTTCACTGCTGCTCCCTGTATTTTCCCGTGGATCAGTACTGGGCAATCCGACGCTGTACCCTCCTTATTCGTCTGAGTTCGATCGATAGCATGAATCGGTACTGTGACTCGGTGAGGGTCGGTGGGGTTGGGTGAGCAGGCAGTCTCGTCAATACTTGGCCCGATTCCTACTGACTGTTGGCGTTTCCCTGCTTTGGAGACTCCCTCCCCTGCTCTGGTCTGTGGCGCCTTAGCTCCTGTGGGCATTCGCTCTTGCGATGGCCCGGCCTGTTGCAAGCAAAGCAGCGCCCCTTAAACGGTGCGGCAGCTGCATTCGTTGCAACGGCGTGTACAGTGGCGTGCTCGATCGGTCCCCGAGGACGATGTCCATAGTAGGACCCCGGTCTCGGACGGCTTAAAAGGTCGATTTTCTCGGCGAGCGCGAGAATCTCGTTGAAGTTCGAGAGCCCGCGTAGCATGATTTCGTGCGAGATGTCCGGCTTCAGCCCTCCGACGTAACGGTCCACCCGCTCCGCTTCGTGCACGTAGACAATCTGCTCGCATAATGCGAAAAAACCACTCGTATAGTCTTGAACCGATCCAAGCTGCCGCCAAGTGCGCAATCTCTGACGCGTCGAAATAGAAGCCGCGATCGGCTCAAAGCACGCCCGAAGCCCTGCGCACCACGCATCCCACGTGCTGTATTGGGCGGTCTCGCAGAATGAACTCCAGATGACAGCTGGGCCCGTGGGCCCTTCCTCTTGCGACGGTGGCTTGTAGGCGCGTGGCGACGTCACGATGACTCGCCACCAGTCCATGGCGGGGCCCCTTAGCAGCGAAACGGCATACCGAATCTTCATTGCGTCCGACTCGACGTACTTCGCGTCGAAGAAGACGTTCATCGTGAAGACCCACGATTGAACCGTCGGACCTCCACGCTGGCTCGGGTCGAAGAAGGGCGGGCGTTGCGGCTTGAGTGGCATTGGTGCCATAATGGTCTGTTCGCCACTTGTCGCCGCGAACTCCACGTGCCGACGGGCTTCGTGAGGCTCCCGCGGGCTTGGTGCGACCCTGTTTCCTCCCATGCCAGGCATCGGCTGGGCGGCGCCATCGCTGGCTGCGCCTGAGCGCTGTCCCACGCTGTTGTTTTGTGTTGGTGTGCCGGACGAGATGATGATCGGCTCGTCTGATTGTGCAGATGCATTTGTCGGTGCGTGTGGTGGCGCTGGAGTGTTCATCGTTGATTGGTGACGCGCGGAGTCATGTTCCGCTGTGAGCGTCGCAATTTCGAGCGCCGAATCTTCAAGTTGGCGCACCAGACGGTCGAGCTGCTCCTGCGTCAATGTGTTGAGCGTGAATTCGGCCATGGCGGGGGTGTCGGGCGAGCTCAGCGAGAGCCTCAGTCGTGGCCGTGCGTGCTTACGAGAGAGCACTACGAGCGGCGGTGCTGTGTCGCTGAGAGACGTCTAACCCCCCTAAAAATTGAGATAGTGGGGAAGCGAAGGTGTGGGTCCGGGCCGAGAGGAGATCGTAGGCTCTGAATACCAAGTGTTACGAGTGCAATTGAGTGAACGAACGAGAATTGCACTATCGAAGCAAGAGTACAATGAGCGAAGGCATGAGCGAAGAATATATAGCAAAACTACAGTGGTAACGGTATTGGACTGTGATTATCGCGCGACGGGCTTGGGACTGAGGCTGGGAAAAAGTGTCGAAGCGGAGGCCCGGAGCGCGGGTTACCCGCCGAGCCGTGAGGTTGGGGTGCGATGTGCGAAGGTGGCGGGCGGATTGTCGATGCGAGGGTTGCGAGTGGTAACGGTGCTGACTGTGGTGCTACAGTGATGAACGCGTTGAGCAGGGATGCGAAGTAAGGAAAAGGAATTTTCCTTACAAAACTTCACACTGTCCGAATGCAAAGACGTCACTTTTTATAGCTTCGCGAACTGCCGAAGTACTGTAGACTCGTGAGAGGTACTGTACCGTCGTAACCATGTTCAAACAAGCGTCGCATACCCCTAGTAAATTGTCGGTGCGACATGATTTTTTTTTTTTCTGATCTTTCGCGCGCAAATCCCGTGTCAGCACTGTTCTTCTGTCCGTTTGCATTTTGAACTGCCGAATGTTCACAATGGCGGTGTTCGCCAGCACATTTTTAAGCAAAAACGAGGGGATGACGACGGGATCATGAAGGTAATTCTCGCCTTCCTGATCCCGTCAGTTAGATTGTATTCCGAAGTTGGGACACCATCGAAGTTCCCCCACCGCAAGCACTTTTTGGGAGGGATGGTGTCCGTGTGGGGTGGGGCTCCAGTTTGGACGTGTGACTAGATTAGGCGTGCAACCAAGTTCGTCAGAATCGCCTGACGGTTATTGGATCAGACTGGTTTCGTGCCCAATTTCTGCGTTTTGGGAATCGAAGTTTCGCGGACCGCATTACGCCCAGACCTCTTGGGCGGGTTCCGCCCCCGTTTCTAGATGCGGTCACCATGCCGATGCCGTCAAAATGCCATCTATTTTCGAATGTGCTAGCGAACACCGTTGCTTGGAGGGGAAAGTGACGCGACAGTTCTAACCGTTGGCGATGTCGCATGTACTTACGCGAAATCAGTGACGAAGTTTCGCGAAACAAATAACCTACTTGCGAACCGGACGGTCCACGGTTCGAACCGTCGAGGGCAAAAAGGAGACACGCCCTAAGGCACGTCAGATCCGTTACAAGGTGATCTGGCCGGAATTTGGTCGACTATATCTTTCGGTCGACAACATGGTCGACTTCAATATCGACCAATACCCGGCCACATTTACAGGGCCGAAGAATCTGACACATTTGGTGGCCGATTTGATGGCCGCTTTGCAAATGTGTCAGATTTGCAGTTCGCCAGGGTCGCCGGATCGTGCGACGGAGTCGCAGATGCAGTACTTGTGCGACACGTTGCGCCGCACGAGTTGGCGACGTCACGTAGTAACTGTAGCGATCTCAGGTCGACAAATTGGTCGACTTTCGAGTCGACTGCACGTCGGAACTTTGTTGAATGCTGAACCGGCCATCCATTTTTTTTACAAGTGGCCGAATTTGGCGAACTGTACGAAAATCTCCGCGGATGTCGCGAACGTGTTACCTTCGCAAATTCCGGCCGGTCGGATTTTTCCGACAACGGATCTGACGCACCCTAACAACTGTAGACTTTTGATCTTGAGATGCTATAAAGGAGCTGTATTTGTTCTCTTCAAGGCACATCATAGGTACATTAACTCAGATATTTACAATCCACACCACATGCATGTGGGAAGCATATGCTGCCTGCTACATGACTACATACATGCGATTTAGAAAATCTAAGAATGTGTATTCATGCGAAATCACGATGCTTTGACCTATCCGACATCATTTACCATGCTATCTGCAATGACCGGCCATCAGCTGTGCAGGGGTGCAAAGTTGCGTTGCAGGTCATCCTCCTCTTCCTCCTGCCAACCTGCTTGTGTGCTGTTGGCAAGGTGTCAAAGGAGGTGCACAAGATAAGGAACCGATAATTTCGACTTGAAGACGTCTCAAAGCTTGATTGCAAGACAAGAAGAGAGAGGAGGGAAGGGGGGAAGGGAATTGCAAGTTATCAAGATAGGTTGAGTCCCAAATTACTACCGCATTCCCCTCACAAAAGGTTCACACCCACACGCAACGACGTGACAACGCAGCCACATGCCATGCGACCACATATATTTACACATATGCCATGCAACCACATGTATTTACACACATGCCATGCAACCACACGTATTTACACACATGCCATGCAGCCCTATCATCCCTTCTTAGCATTCAACAGTCGAGCTGCTATCCCATAAAACTTCCTGCGGGCCATGAGCTGCGGTTACATCCACAGCCGCTTCCTTGAGACATTTCCGAGAATTCTCATCAGACTCCCAAACCGCATGCGGTGGTCAAAGGACGATGAAAAGCATGGGCCATTGCACATAGAGAAGACTCTGAGATCTTTTCGAGGATTCTCAACAGATCTTTCAATCCAAGTTTGTGGGTGGTTGGTCTGCCTGCTGCTCTTGCTCCAATCCACCCACCCACCACGTGATCCATCTTGGCGGATTGTCGTTGGAAATCTCCTGCCATGCGCGCCGCTGATGCCACGTCCATTTGCTGTGTAGACGCAAAGGGAAAGGATCAAAGGAGGGAGGAGCAAGGGGGGAGGAGAAAGGGGGGAAGGAGCAAGGGGGGAAGAGCAAGGGGGGAGGAGCAAGGAGGGAGGAGCAAGGGGGGAAGAAAAAGGGGGAAGGATGATGGAAAAGGTCATTGAGGAAGGCAAAAGAGGAAAGACAAAGAGAAATTTGCTGTCCATTTGCTGCGATGGGGGAGGACGGGGGAGGGATGGGTGGAAAGTGCATGGTGACTGCTAGTGAGTGCACCCTCCCCATAATTGCACCAGCTGTGTGCTTAGGGGGAGCTCATGAAGCCGAGAGATTCCTATCTTACATGCTGGGACTCCCTTTCCCACCTATACTCGTTATAGAATCTTCTTCACAGTCCCCATGATCCTCAACTGCTCGTTGTACTACCGTCCTCTAATCGTTTACCTCACCTTGTTCACATTCCCCTGACTTTGCCGGCACCCTGCAACATTATATGGGTTGAATGGCTTTGTTAAAGTAACCTTCACTACAGTCATTCTTCTCACATTGTTCACATTCCCCATGACTGTGCTGGCACTGCGCATAGCCCTTGCTGTGAAATGAGTAAGCAGGAATGAATGAACTATGAATGAAAGCAGTACAAATATGAAACCCTAACTGGGTTGTACCCCCTATGGGATACCCCACTACAGCCTACACAGCAGTATAAGCTATAGATATGTTCTGACACACCCCCATAGGCAAAGTGGGGGAGAACAAGGGGTCACAAGACCAGTCAAGCAAGACAAAGCAAAGCTCAGGGTGGATCACAAAGTCACCACACAGTCCGAGCACAAGAGCAAGGCCAAAGGCCAGTTCACAAGCAAGAGTACAGACATATATATAAAGCTAGACAAGCAAGAGCAGGTATATATATATGTCACAGTACAAGTGAAGTCAAGAGGAGAGCAAGTGAGGCAAGACAGGCACAAGACCCAGCTGGGTGCAGAAGCGCTGATGGTCACAAGGCGCAAGTGCCTTGGTGAACACATCAGCAGTGTTGGCCTCAGAGGCCACGTACGCAAGTCGCAACTGACCACGCTGCTGCAGCTCACGAGCAAGGAGTAGCGGAGAGCAATGTGCTTCGTTCTGTGCTCCAAGCGCTGCTCTCGACACAAGGCCAGCATAGCCTTGTTGTCTACGTACAGCACTGGAGGAGAACGAGGCGGCTCTCCAAGGTCAGTCAGCAGGTAGGTGAGCCAGCGAAGCTCCTGTGCAGCCATGGCCCCGGCGTAGATCTCAGCCTCACAACTGGAGCCGAGAACCGAAGACGAGCGAGTAGACCGCCACGAGACAGAGCCGGAACCAAGGCTGAAGGTGTAACCCTGTGACGACCGCTGCGTAGCCTGGTCGTCAGCCCAAGACGCGTCCGCGTGGCCGGTAAGGACCACTGGACCCCGCCCTCCAAGCACTAGCCCCATGCCTGACGTACTGCACAGGTAGCGCAATACCCTCTTCGCTGCAGCCATGTGCTCCGGTCTGTGTCTCCCAGGAGCAACATAGCGTGCAAGAATGCTCAGAGGGTATGCAAGGTCAGGTCGTGTGCAGGTCATCAGGTACATGAGGCAGCCAACAAGCTCCGCATACGGACCACTCGACTCTACGGACTCATCCGAAGGCAGAGCTGAGAGTGAGTGGCGAGTAGGCAGAGGAGTGGCCTGAGGCGAGGAGTACGTGAAGCCGAAGCGCTGAAGGACCTGCTGCACCATGTGTGACTGAGTCAAGGTAATGGTGCGGCGTGCTCTGTCCCGAGTGATCTGCAAGCCAAGGTAGCTGCGCAGTTCACCCAGGTCTGTGCACGTGTGTCTCTTCAACAGCTCGGACTTCACGTAGGCGAGTCCAGCAGTGTCCGCTGTGGCAAAGACCAGGTCGTCGACGTACACGAGGATGTAGAACGGCGGCAGGGAAGTGTCGGTGCGAAGAAACAGCGACGGGTCAGCAGTAGAAGGAGCAAACCCAAGAGCCGCAAGCGTAGTCCTCAGTGTGTCGTGCCACTCACGCGGTGCCTGGCGGAGACCGTAGACTGGCCGTCGGAGGCTCCACTGGGTGCCAGGAGGGAAAGTCCCAGTGAAGCCAGGTGGACGGCGAAGCCAGATCTCCTCGTGCAGGCTACCCTGCAAGAACGCAGTGCTGAAGTCGAGAGAGTGAAGCTCGTAGTCGCGCTGAGCGGCTATGTGCAGCAGCACCCGAAGAGTAGTCATCTTCGGGGTGGGAGAGAAGGTCTGAAAGTAGTCAACTCCCTGCCGCTGACTGAAGCCACGAGCAACGTACCGTGCCTTGAAGACAGGTGGAGAGCCCGGCGGCCGCTTCACCCTGAAGATCCACATGCCACTGACGATGTTCGCCCCAGGAGGGGGAACCGCGTCAACGTAGGTGCCTGTGGACTTCCAGGAAGCCATCTCTGCATCCATAGCTGCCTGCCACTGAGAGGAGTAGGGACCCTCTACGGCCTCCGCGTAAGAACGCGGAGTCGGGATGTCTAGTGCATCCGGGTCTCCCTCAGGGGCAAGCAGTACAGACGCGAGATGAGGTGAAGCAGCCGCTAGACACTGTAACTCCTCCTGTCTGTCCTCTAGGACGTCCGTGCCAAGAGCACACTCACCCCCGACGGACGGAGGACAGACAGACGCAGACTCAGCAACAAGACTAGCAGCGTAGTCGAGACGACAGCGAGCAGCAAAGTCAACGAGCTCAGCGACTAGAGCAGACGCAGCAGTGGACTCAAAAGAGGGGTCAGTGACGACAGTAGCAAGCAGACGCGTGACAGTAGGACTCGCAGCGCGAAGAGAGTCCGACTCAGGGTCGGCAAGCGCAGGAAGTGAGGACTCAGGAGGAGAAGGCAAAGGGGCACGCAGAGGAGCAGTGGACGGACGCAGAGACATCCGGTGCGTGCCAGGGACAGGAGGAGGACGCTGACGCGAACTGCGACCACTAGCGCGAGCAGCACGAACAGGCGACGCGGGACGAGACGCAGGCTCACGACGCTCAGCAAGACCTCCAGTAGGACCAGTGTAAGGAGAGGGAGCAGGCAGCGGAGAGGAAGGCTCCAGTAGGGGCTGCGACTGGACAGGCGGTGGACCCTCTACTGGAGGAGAAAGACCAAGAACCTGCTGAAGGAGCGGAACGAAGTACGGCCGAGGCCGCGCGGCAGCTCCAGACTCAGCAGGGACAGCACCAGCACCCTCAGCGACAGCACCAGTGCCACCCACACCTCCAGCGGCAGGACCAACAGCAGCAGGCTCAGCACGAACGCCCTCAGCAGCTCCAGCTCCAGGAGGACCTGCAGGGCCAGCAGCTCCGGGACCGGCTGCACCCGCACCCCCGACGGTCGAAGAAGCTCCAGCTCCAGCTCCAGCAGCACCTCCAGACTCAGCAGCACGCCTCCAGCGGCGAGCGAACCACTCGCGCAGCTCCTGTGGAGAGAGGGGCTCCCGGCGAGACGCAGCAGCAGGAGAAACCCCAGGCTCAGCAGCTCCAGACGCAGCACCCCCAGGCTCAGCAGCTCCCAGCTCAGCACCCCCAGGCTCAGCAGCTCCCGACCCAGCACCCCCAGACCCAGCACCTCCAGGCACAGCACCCCCCGGCTCAGCACCCCCAGGCTCCGCACCCTCCGCAGTAGCACCCTCAGGCCCAGCACCCCCAGCAGTAGCACCCCCAGGCTCAGCACCCCCGCGCACAGCACCCCCAGAGTCAGCACCCCCAGGCTCAGCACCCGCAGCAGCACCAGAGTCACCAGTAACCTCGACCGGGTCAACGGCGTCTACCTGGGACACACCTGAGGGGGCAGGAACCTGAGGGGGGAGGGGGTCTACCGGGGGGGGAACCGGCACAAGGAAGTCCGGGGGAGGGGGGAGGGAAGGAGTGCGGTAGGGGAAGAGACGGTAGAAGGGGACTGACTCGTCGAACGTGACGTCCTGGGAGGACAGAACACGACGAGAGGAGGGGTGGTAAAACTGCCACCCTGGGGCGTCAGTGGGGAAGCCAAGGAAGACACAGGGAGCAGCACGAGGGGACAGCTTGTCCGCAGACAAGTCGCGGACAAACGCCCGAGATCCCCAGACACGGAACACAGACGCATCGCCAACCTTCCCAGTCCACAGCAAGGCTGGGGACATCGCTGGCCGAGAGACCCGGGGGTGAAGGTTGAGCTGATGCGCCGCGTACCTCACCGCAAACGGCCACAGAAAATGGGGGGCAGCCGCATGCATCATGGACGTACGAGCGACATCCATGACCATGCCAATGCGGCGCTCAGCAATCCCATTTTGCTGTGGTGAGTCCGGAAGCGTGAAGGTCTGGCGGATCCCCCGTGCACGACAGTAGTCTCGCAGAAGGCGAGAAGAGAACTCTCCGCCTCTGTCAGAGTGCAGACGCAGAACAGGAAAGTCCGAGCCGAAGCTCTTCCTGAGCTGGAGACGAGCCTCGCGGATCCAGTCGATCAGCACCTCAGTGACCGCACCCTTGCTGCGCAAGGGGAGGACTGTGGTGTAACGCGAGTAGTCGTCAACCACCAACAGGAAGTAGCGCTCGTAACCCTGCCCACGGACGGGGGCTGGGCCCCACACATCCATGTGAAGCGTCTGCAGGGGAGCCTCTGTCGGGGGGAAGTGGGAGGAGTGAGGAGTAGCCCGGAGGCGACCCTCGACACAGGGGACACAGGAAGGTCCTGGCCCGGAGGGGAGAGGAGGGAGAGACTGGGGAAGACCAGAGACAAGGACACGGGAAGCCATGCTCCGAAGACGGGGCAAGGAGGGGTGGCCAAGACGGTGGTGCCACAGGAGAGTCTCGTGAGACAGGAGGCGACAAGAACAGGGGGCAGACTCAGGACCTGACCGGGACGCAGCAGCAAGTACCTGACCCGACGCAGCCACCTGACCAGACGCAGGGACAGGAGGAGACTCAACGGTCAGGGTGTAGAGACTCGACCCCGGCCGACGTGAGAACGTGGCCAGGTGTCGGCCTGTGCGAGCCTCCGTGCAGTGGGTCACCCTCTGACGCGCAGGAGTGAACTGGTGAACACCCCCATCCTGCAGGTCCGCTCCACTCACCAAGTTCGTAGAGAACGAGGGAAGGTACAGACCCGACAGGGTGCCCGAAGGGGCAGCCGGACACGGGAGGACAGTGGAGAAGTGAGACAGGACAGGACCCCCAGAGGGGTCAGCAAGGGAGACCGCAACCGGCCTGGCGAGCGGCGAAAGGGTAGTGCGGTCTCGAAAGAAGGAGCAAGAAGCTCCGGAGTCAAGTGTGAAAGTGAGGGAGGACGAGGACGACTCAGTACCTGAGAGCGCAGTCTCACCAGTACCTGAGAGCGCAGACGCACTGGCACCTAGAGCAGCAGCCTCACAAGCACCTAGCGCAGCAGTACCAATGCCCGGGTCGGGCTGAAAACACCGGTAACCCTCATTCTCCTCACTATAATCCACAACATACATAGCAGTAAGGATAGCATCAAAATCAAGATCAAAGATCGCTACACCAGCCCTGAGAAGCTCATCCCAGCGAGGGATCTCACTAGCCCCAGGGAACTGCTGACGCCAAGCGTCCGTCAGGCGGCCAAAGCAGCGCTGGGTGGCGTGGGCACCCCCACACTGCTCACCCGCGCGGTCGCCGGAACGAAGAACGTAGGTGCAGGGACCAGTACCCCCACCCCTCTGACGCCCAGCGTACCACTCACGAAGCTGCTGAGGCGAAGGGATGTCCCGCGAGCGCTGCTGCTGCTGCCGGTGCGAGCGCTGGCCACCACCACCGCCGCTACGCTGCTGGGTACCACCCCGACCAGCTCCACCTCCTCCACCACTACTGCCTCCTCCGCTGCCGCCTCCACTGCCTCCACCTCCGCCGCCTCCACCTCCGCCGCTGCCTCCACCACCACCGCTGGCACCACCACCACCGTCTCCGCCGCTGCTGCCGCCACCACCACCACCACCCCCGCCACTAGCCCCGCCGCCACCCCCACTCCCTCCGCCGCCACCGCCGCCACCGCCACCGCCCCCTCCAGCTCCCCCCGCGCCCTTGCCCCCCTTGCCCTTGCTGGAGCGACGTCTCCCACTAGGGGCAGACGCCGCGCCGACCGACTCAAGACCAAGCAGGTCGGCAGCAGCAGCAGAGGCAACAGAGGGCAGCAAGGGGGAAGGAGAGCACCCCTCAAAGATGGGGGTGCGAGGGTCACCACGAGAAGCACCTACAGCGACTATGCTCTTCTCCGCTGCAAGGAGGGCCTTCTCGAGGAGGTCGACGGTGAGAGTGGTGGGACAGACTGCGAGAAAGTGGTCCCTGACGACGCGAAGGGAGTCAGGGAGGCGTGCGACTACGTAGTAGAGAGCGATGTACATGGGGGGGGGGTTCTTAGCGCAGAACTCAGCAGGAAGGGCGGCGCGGTAGCGAGTGTCACTAGTGCGGAGGTGCGTAATGAGGTCAGCGACAGTGGGAAAGGCAGAGAGGTCAGGAAAGAGGTAGGGAAGCATGAGACGGCTCAGTGCAGCAGTGGCAGGGGAGGAGTAGCGCGCAACTACAGCGTCGTACAAGGTCTGAGCACTCTTGTACTGACTAAAGTGCGCACGCTCAGAGGTAGGGAGGTGGCGACGCACAGCAAGACGTGCAGCAGCATCGCGGGTGGCCCACTTAGAGCGGACAGCGGGATCAGCATCAGCAGCAGGAGCAGGAGAGGCGCCAGAGGTGAGGTCAAAGAGAGAAAGGTCGTCAGCCCTGTCGCACTGTAAGAACAGCTGCAGGTCGTCTAACCAGACCTCAAAATCAATGGCGCGACCCTCAGCGTCAAAAGCTAGGACACTAGGGGTAGCCATGGCGACGACAGCGACGCAGTGCAAGCAGTAGGGAAAGAGCTCGCAGTGGCAGTGGGACTGTGCTCACCAGGCAGGGCAGGTCGAGTAGGTATGCAGAAAGGCGGCTCAGCGACCTGGCGGCTCGGGTGCAGGGCGGCTCGGCTCCCGGGCGGCTCGGCGGTAGGGCAGCTCGGGGGCAGGGCGGCTCGGCTCCTGGGCGGCTCGGCGACAGGGCGGCTCGGGTGCAGGGCGGCTCGGCTCCCGGGCGGCTCGGCTGCAGGGCGGCTCGGCTCCCGGTAGTAGGGGGGGGGGGGGGGGGGGGGGCGCGGTCGAGCAGGCGGCCGGGGCCGCGGTAGTAGCGGGCGGCGAGGCCGTGCGAGCAGGCAGCCGGGGCCGCGACAGGAGCGGGCGGCGGGGCCGCGGTCGAACAGGCGGCTGGGGCCGCGGTCGTAGCAGGCGGCCGGGGCCGCGATCGTAGTGGGCGGCGGCCGCGGCGTAGCGGGCGGCAGGGCCGCGTCGAGCAGGCGGCCGGGGGCTGCGTCGAGCAGGCGGCTGGGGGCCGCGACAGGAGCGGGCGGCGGGGCCGCGGTCAAACAGGCGGCTGGGGCCGCGGTCGTAGCAGGCGGCCGGGGCCGCGGTCGTAGCAGGCGGCGGCCGCGGCGTAGCGGGCGGCAGGGCCGCGTCAAGCAGGCGGCTGGGGGGCCGCGTCGAGTAGGCGGCTGGGGGGCCGCGACAGGAGCGGGCGGCGGGGCCGCGGTCGAACAGGCGGCTGGGGGCCGCGGTCGTAGCAGGCGGCCGGGGCCGCGGTCGTAGTAGGCGGCAGCCGCGGCGTAGCGGGCGGCAGGGCCGCGTCGAGCAGGCGGCTGGGGGCCGCGTCGAGCAGGCGGCTGGGGGGGCCGCGTCGAGCAGGCGGCTGGGGCCGCGATCGTAGCGGGCGGCTGGGGCCGCGACTTAGCGGGCGGCTGGGCCGCGTGTGGGAGGGAGGCGACACGGAGGGTCGCTCGATAGCGGAAAAAAAAGTTGAGCGCGCCTCGGGGCGCGCTTCGGTGGGCCCTAGGCAGAGTTCCACAGGGAACCCGCTCTATACCATGTGAAATGAGTAAGCAGGAATGAATGAACTATGAATGAAAGCAGTACAAATATGAAACCCTAACTGGGTTGTACCCCCTATGGGATACCCCACTACAGCCTACACAGCAGTATAAGCTATAGATATGTTCTGACACTTGCCACTGAAATATTGGCTTCAGCCACCTGAGAGGAAGGTGTGAATGATAGAACGAGGAATGATTGCATTGAGCAGCATGAGGAGTACAAGTAGGAAACCCAAAAATGTTGTACCCCATATGAACTACCCTACTACAGCCTACACAGACTATAGCATATAAGTTTGACACACCCCCATAGGCAAAGTGAGGGAGAACAAGAGGTCACAAGATGGGTCAAGAGAGGCAAAGCAAGCTCAGGGTGGATCACGAAGTCACCACGCATTCTGAGCACAAGAAAATGGCCACACGGCCAGTTCACATGCAGAGTTATATAAAGGCGAACAAACAATACAGTGATCAAAACCTAGCAAGTGTAAGCATGCACGTACATGTATAAAGATCACAGTACAAGCAAAGTCAAGAATTAAGCAAGTGAGGACCAGTGGGCACAAAGCCTAGAACAATACAAAGACGCTGATGATCACAAGGCTGAAGTGCCTTGGTGAAGACATCAGCTGTGTTGGCCCGAGTGGCCACGTATGCAAGACGAAGCTGACCACGCTGGTGCAACTCTCGAGCAAGGAAGTAACGCAGAGCGATGTGCTTCGTTCTGTGCTCCAGTCTGTGCTCCTGACACAAGGCAATCATGGCCTTGTTGTCGACGTACAGCACTGGAGGAGAACGAGGCGGCTCTCCCAGGTCAGTCCGCAGGTAGGTGAGCCAGCGTAACTCCTGTGCAGCCATGGCCCCTGCGTAGATCTCAGCCTCACATCTGGAGCTGAGAACAGAAGACGAGCGGGTAGACCGCCACGAAACAAAGCCGGAGCCAAGGCTGAAAATGTAACCCTGTGACGACCGCTGCGTAGCCAAGTCGTCAGCCCAGGAAAAGTCTGCGTGACCAGTGAGGACAACTCGATGTCAGAATGTCATATTTGTTATCTAGCCTGCATTGGGGTACTCTATAGCGAGTATAACCCCTAAGGGTTTCATATTTGTATCCCATTGCTTGCTAGTACAACCCTCTTTTGCCTAACTTCTTCTTGCCTAGCTAGGTCAGTCCTAGCTATGGCTACTATCGTTACCTACCTTTCTTCACATGGTGATCAGAGCAGTACGCTCCTGGCCTGTGTGCCTAACCACGTTCCTTCCGCTGCAACTACTACTTTTCCTTACCGCCGTGCGCTCCGAGGCGCGCGGCGGTTTTCTGCCCGCCGTGCGCCCCGAGGCGCGCGGCGGTTCTCTTCCCGCCGCGCGCCTCGGGGCGCGCGGCGGGTTTCTGCCCCGTCACGCCGCGCGCCGCTCCCAGGAGGCGCTGTGACGGGCGACGGGGACCTCCGCGTCGCCCCCCGTCGCCCGTCGTGGCCTCTGTGCAGCCCGTACAGGCAGCGCGCGGCCCGTACGGGCTGCGCCAGACCCACGCGCTGCCCGTACGGGCTGCGCCAGGCTCGCGCGCGGCCCGTACGGGCTGCGCCAGGCCCGCGCGCGGCCCGTACGGGCTGCGCCAGGCCGTCGCGCGGCCCGTACGGGAGACGCCCGACCCGCGCGCGGCTCGGGCCGCATGCGCGCGGCTCGGGCGTCCCTACCAGGCCCGTGGTGGGCCCGTTTCCTACCTTCCCTGCCCTCCCCGCTGTTCCCAGTCCCTCTACTACCGCCCTACCCCTCCTACTCCCCATTCTCCTACTTTAGGGTTTGGGGGTGAGGGGTATGGGGGTGACCCTCCTCAGTACCACTCCATGCTCCTCCTCCTCCTCCGTCTCCTTGTGCTGCAGCTGCCGCTGAGGGGGGGGTGATTGTGGTGGAGCCGGTGGAGTGATACTAAGGGGGGGGGAAGGGGAGGAGAGCTAGCGGTGTAGCAGTGGGTGTGTGCCAAGGGGAGTAGGACAGTCTGGGGAAGCTGAATGGAGGATGCCGATGTGTCGCTAGCAGCACCTGTAGTCCGGGGACTTCGTCCGGTAGCTCAGTCGTAGCCAGCTGTGCCAGCCGCCCGTGGGTCCGTTGCTCGTCTGCCGCTACTTTAGCCGCGGGGCCAGTTACTCCTGTAGTCCGGGGGCTTCGTCCGGTAGCCGCTGTGCCAGTCTGCCTCCTGTTGCCCGTGTGTCTGCAGCTTCATCCGTCGCCTCCTATCTCCTCTCCTCTCAGTCTCTCTCCTCCTCCTCACTTGCCCGTTGTGACAACCTCTAGCTTTGCTTATAACTGTGAACTTTATACTACTGCTGCTTGAACTTGTGCACAGACTGTGTGGTGACATTGTGATCCACCCTGAGCTTGTTCTGTTTTGCTTGCTCTGCTGATTACACCCCACTTTGGCTATGGGGGTGTGTCAGAATGTCATATTTGTTATCTAGCCTGCAGTGGGGTACTCTATAGCAAGTATAACCCCTTAGGGTTTCATATTTGTATCCCATTGCTTGCTAGTACAACCCTCTTTTGCCTAACTTCTTCTTGCCTAGCTAGGTCAGTCCTAGCTATGGCTACTATCGTTACCTACCTATCTTCACACTCAAGCCCGTCCTCCAAGCACGAGCCCCATGCCTGACGTACTGCACAAGTAGCGCATCACCCTCTTAGCGGCATCCATGTGCTCCTTCCAGTGTCTCCCGGGAGCAACATAGCGTGCAAGGATGCTAAGAGGGTATGCCAAGTTAGCTCGAGTACAGGTCATCAGGTACATGAGGCAGCCCACAAGCTCTGGATACGGGCCACTCGGCTCTACGGACTCATCCGAAGGCAGAGCTGACAGCGAGTGGCGAGTAGGCAGAGGAGTGGGCTGTGGCGAGGAGTACGTGAGGCCGAAGCGTTGAAAGACCTGCTGCACCATGTGTGACTGAGTCAAAGTAATGGTGCGCTGTGCTATGTCCCGCGTGATCCGCAAGCCAAGATAGTTGCGCAGTTCACCCAGGTTTGTGCACGTGTGTCTCTTCTACAGCTCCGACTTCACGTGGGCGAGTCCCTCAGTGTCTGAAGTAGCAAAGACCAAGTCGTCGACATACACGAGGACGTAGAACGGCGGCAAAGAGGCGTTGATGCGTAGAAACAGCGGCGGGTCAGCAGTGGAAGGAGCAAAGCCAAGAGCCGCAAGGGTCGTCCTCAGTGTGTCGTGCCACTCACAGGGCGCCTGGCGAAGACCGTAGACTGGCCGCCGGAGGCTCTACTGGGTACCAGGAGGAAATGACCCAGTGAAACCTAGTGGGCGGCGCAGCCAGATCTCCTCATGCAGGCTGCCCTGTAGGAAAGCAGTGCTGAAGTCAAGAGAGTGCAGCTCATAGTCACGCTGAGCGGTGACGTGCAGCAACACCCGAAGAGTGGTCATCTTCGGGGTGGTGGAGAAGGTCTGGAAGAAGTCAACTCCCTATCGCTGTTGGAAGGCTCGTGCAACGTAACGCGCCTTGAAGACAGGCGAAGAACCCGGCGGCCGCTTCACCCTGAAAATCCACATGCCACTGATGATGTTCGCCCCAGGCGGGGGAACGTCGTCGACGTAGGTGTTGCGGAGATAACTAGTGCAACGGGAGCTAGACTACGGGCTAGGCACTGGGCAAGAGTGATCATAGCGTTCGCTCGTTCCTTAGTCGTTTCCAAGTGCTAATACTGCTTGCTAATTCACGGGGAAAATTTGCAAGAGTTTCACTAGGAAAACCTGACAACAAAAGTTCAGAATGATTGCATCAACATTGGCAACACAGACTACATCAGACCTAGCAAGGCTGCTGGTCGACTGCGAGCGCAGCACGGTCGACCGCGTGCCAACACGACTTGGTCGACCGCGGTCCAGCAGAGCAGAGTCGCGGCTTGCCAATGTTGCTAGTCCGCAGTGTGCCAACGCTGCAGTAAGTCGGCTGCACAGTGTTGCATCCGCGGGACAACGGTGCACCAGTTTCGCATGTGCGCGCAGCTGGTTGGCGCCCAACTCCCCGTCACATGCCCATCGCAGACACTTCATCCGTGACGGCGCCCACCAGCCACTTCGACCTCGGGATACCACCCCCGAGGTCGTCCTCGTAGACAACATCCCCGGCGACTTTCGCGCACATCGCCCGGGTATCGTGGTTGACCAGGTATTTCGCGGTCCTCTCGCGGTTTCGCGGCCACCGCGGTCCTCCCGCGGTTTCGCGGCCGCCGCGGTCCTCCCGCGGTTTCGCGGCCACCGCGGTCCTCCTGCGGTTTCGCGGCCACCGCGGTCCTCCCGCGGTTTCGTGGCCACCGCGGTTCTCCCGCGATTTTTGCGGCCCTCGCAGTAGGCTCCGCCCAAGCGAGGACGGGGCCAAACCCTACTCCCTTTGACACTTCCTTGCCGCGTTCACGCTTGCCCCCCCCCCCCCCCCCCCTTGCGGCCCACACGGCAGTACTACTTGGAGAATAGCCCGTCGGCGTGCACACAACGTACAGCACGCCGGTCACCGCACTAGCCATGCAGAAGGGCATGGCACCTACTGCTGCACGTCGTTGTCACCGTCGCCCATATCAGCTAGGCGCACTTAGCCGATTGCAACGGAGCACCGGTTGAAGGCCGGGTAGTGCAGCACCTTCGTGAGGAAGTCGGCCGACTGCTCGGTGGTCGGGATGTACCTCAGCGAGAACTTCCCGCGCCTCACCATGTGCTGCAGCCAGGCCTGTCGCCGCTCCATGTGCTTGAGGTTGCCCATTAACCCCATGCCCTCGCCAACCGTGATGGCCGACTTGTTGTCCGCCCTGAGGACAGTCGGCTTTCCGGCGTCCAGCCGCTGGAACTCCGCGAGGAGGAAGCAAAGGCGATGTCCCTCCTTGCCGGCTTCGACGGCCGCCACGTACTCCAATTCAGTCGACGACAGCGTCGCGCACTTGATGCGCTGGCTCGACCAGGAGACAGCGGCCCCTCCGTAGACAAACACGTAGCCGCCCGTGCTCTTCCGGTTCTGCTTGTCACCGGCGTCATCGGCGTCCACGTAGCCGACCAACTCCAGTGACTCCGGACCACCACCGAACTCCAAGGCGGTGTCACGCGTGTTGGCGAGGTAGGCGAGGCAGCGGTCGACCTCGCGCCGGTGCTGGTGGCTCCTCATCGTGAGGCTGCTACCCAGCTTGCTGCACGCAAATGCAATGTCCGGCCTCGTCGTTGTCGCCGCGAACTACAGCGAGCCAACCTTCTGCCGGTACTCCTCCTCCTCGCGCTCTTGCGCCTCCTCGTCGTCGAATGTCTGCTCCGCGTAGGTGGCGACGGAAACCGGCGTTTTTGGAGTGCGCCTGGTCTGCTCCTTGTTGATGAAGCGCCTGCGCAGCTTGTCGGCGTAGCCCTGCTGGTGCAGCCACAACTTTCGCGCCGGCCTGTCGCGCATGATCTCCAGGACAAGATACTTCTGCACCGGCAAAATTTCGCGCAGCTCGAAAGCGGCCTCCAGCAGTTCCTTCAGCTCCTTCAGCATCGCGGTACCGCTGCTCGCGGCGAGAAGGTCGTTGACGTAGACCAGCACCCAGCAGGTCACCTTGTCGTCGTCGGCCTTGAAATACAGAGCCTCATCGACTTGGCTCTTCTTCCACCCGGTGCCAACCAACACGTCGTTGAGAGCCGTGTACCACAGCAGCGGCGACTGCTTTAGCCCATAGAGGCTCTTCAGCAGCTTGCACACCCGGCCGGTCCCGTCGTTGAAGTAGTCCGGCTGGTACATGTACAGCACGCGGTCGAGCTTGCTCTGCAAAAAAGCGTTCTTCATGTCCAGATGCATCACGTTGAGGTCGAGGACGGCGACGATGCTGAGGAATATCCTCAGCGTGACGTAGCTGCTCACTAGCATGCACGTCTTGTCGTAGTCAGCGCCATACACCTGCGTGAAGCCTTTTACGACCAGCCTCGCCTTTTTGCGCTCGACAGTGTCGTCGATGCGGTACTTCGTTGTCAGCACCCACCGGTTCTTCATTATGTTCACCCCCGGCGGGTGTTCGACCAGCTCCCAAGTGCCCATGTTGATGAGGCTACGAATCTCCTCCTCCATGGCGGCCTTCACCGCCGGGCCCTTCCAGCTCGCCAACACCTCCTTCACCGTCATGGTTGAAATGTCCCAACGGTGCTCGGTATCGGCGTGCATGTCGGGGTAGAGCTCTGAAAACTCCTCATCCTCCTCGGCGTCATCGTACGCCAGGTCGTCGTCGTCCACATCGTACACCGTGGTGAAGGCAGCGGGGACGAAGAAGTCGGGTGGTCTCCGAATTCGGCCCGACTTCCGAAGTCCGGGCTGCACCTCCACCACGTCGCTCGATGTGCCTTCATCGAACTGCTCCCCTGTCTTCCGCTCCTCTGCAGTGAGCTCCTCGTTCGACGGCTCCCCTGTCGACGACTTCTCTGAAACGCGCTTCCCGTTCGACGACTCCCCTGTCGATGACTTATCTGAAACGCGCTTCCCGTACGAAAGCTCCCCTGCCAACTGCTCCGCGGTCGGCTTCGCTGCTGCTTGTTCCCCTGTCTGCTGCCTGCTAGCCGCGGGATCCTCCGCGGTCTTCTCCGCAGTCTCCTCTGCGGTCTCCTCCGCGGTGGACTTAGCGATCTCCTCCGCGGTTTCCTCCGCGAGCTCCTTCGCGGGTTCCTCCGCAGTGTCCTCCGCGGTCTCCTCCGCGGTCCTCTTCTCCGCGACTGGCTAGGCGTCACGTCAGCCACCGGCGATGCTCTTGGCCGGCGCCACAGGCGACGCCCCACGGCTCCCCTCATCGCCGGAGGCCGACGCCGGAGTCAGGCCACGCAGTTCGACGGGAAGGGAATGGGAAGAAGGGGCAGGAGAGGGCGAGGCAGGGGCGACCGCGACATCCTCATCAGCCCGCTCACCAACCTCGGCGAGCACTGGAAGCGTCGCCGTCGAGGTGTCCGTTGGCGAGTTGGCCCGCGTCCGCCCCGATGCAGGCCCAAGGTCCGACTTCCACACCTCCAGCAACAGAGTTTCGTAGAACACCACGTCCGACATGGTGACCACCCGGTTGGCGGTCATGTCGAGGAGCTCCTAGCCTTTGCTCTCCTCCGACACGCCGAGGTGAAGGCCCCACCGGGCCTTCGGCTTCAGCTTCCCACCGCGCTGCTGCTCAGGGACGAGGAATTGCGCCATGCAGCCCCACACTTGCGCCATCGACAAGTCGGGCTTCTGCCCGGTGAGGAGCTGGTACGGCGTCGTCCCCACGGGCAGCGAAGACCGCTCCAGGCAGTTGCAAACCCAGACGGCCTACTGCAGAGCGAGATGCCACCAGTGGTGCTGCACGCCCATGTGCAGCAGCATCGTCCGCACCGACTCCACCACCGTCCTCATCTCCCGCTCCGCCATGCCATTCTGTTGCGGGGTGTAAGGGCAGGTCAAGTCGTGGACGATTCCCTTGCTGTCCACGAAGGCGGTGAAGTCCTTCCCGAGGAACTCCCCTCCGCGATCAGAATGCGGTTGCAGCACCGAATGCTTCGCCTGCCGCTCCACCAGCACCAGCCACTTCTGGAACTCCAGCAGCACGTCCGACTTCTTGGCGACCGGCCTCACCCACACATAGCGGGTCTTGCGGTCCTTCAACAGCAAGAAGTACAGGCTGCCGTCCTTGGCAGCCACGCGAAATGGCCCGCACAAATCGATGTGCACGACGGCCAGGACGTTGTCGGCTTCGGAGCTGTGGTCGGGGAAGGTATGCCGCGCCAGCTTCCCGCCGACGCACGAAACACACGGTGAGTCGGCGCCAGACACCGACTTGAGGTCCAGCCCAGTGGCGACCTCGTGCTTCGCCGAGCTCCGTATGGTGTCCATGCCAACATGCGCCAGCCTCGCGTGCAGCCTGTGCGGGGTCGCCTTCGTCGCCGAGACGATCGCCCGCAAAGCTACCTCCTCTTTCGCGCGTGTCGTCGATTTTACTGCGCATGGGTGCAGGTCAGTGCAGAGGACCCGGCCAGTGTACGTCGCGCGACCGAGCACGTCCCCCGCCGCGGAGATAAGCAACATCCGGTCGCCGTCGTCCTTCAGCGTCACCCCGCTCTCCTTCAGTTGGCCAGCCGAAAGCAGATTCGCCTGTACGCCCGGGGCGTAGAGAACGTCGAAGATGAGCACCCGCTTTCCGGCCTTCCCTTGCAGAGCAACCGTGCCACGGCCGCGAACGTCCTGTAGCGCCCCATTGAAGCCGCCTACGTGCTTCACGTCGCCGCTCGGCCCCAAGTCGACGAAGGTCTCCTTCGTCCCCATCAAGTGGTGCGAGCAGCCGCTGTCGAGCAGGACCACCGCGGGGTTCCCTTGCACAGCTGCCGCCACCGCCTGGAAATCCTCGCCAGCCTCCGTCGTAAGCAAGACAGTCGGCTCCACGATACCGACCAGCGAGCACGACGCCTCCTTGTTGCCTCGCCCTTTGCCACCCGCGGAAGAGTCGGCGTCCTTCGCCGAGGTCGACTTCGTCGACTGCTTCTCTTTTTGCGGCTGGTTTCCTCAACGTGGACGACGGCTGCCAGACCTCCCGCGGCCTCCCTTGGTTTCGTCGTCGTCCGAGTCAGTGCGGTCGGGACACTCGAAGGAGAGGTGATCGGGATCGCCGCACAGCCAGCATTCCCGACGTCGACCTCCTCCCTTACGACCGCCCTCCTTGGCCGACTTCTGCTTGTCAGCATCCTCCGCCGGCTTCCCGCCACCGCGGTGACTGCCACCAGACTGCCCGCGCTGTTTCGGTCGACCACCTTGCTTCGCGGGGGCGACGTAATTCACTTGCGCGAGGAGCTCCTGGGACCGCTCAGCCTCCTACATCGCCTCGTCCTGCAGGATGTACGAGGTCAATGTGTCCTCGTTGAGCGTCGCCCGCGTGCTCGGCGCCATCGACAGCCGCTTCAGCAGGTTATAGCTGCTCGGGAGTCCCTGCACGACGTGTGTGACGTACGACGACGTTGAGCACTCTGCGCCAGCCATCCGAATGGTGGCAAGAATTCGCCGAGCTCGGTTGCAGTAGTCAGTCGCGGTCTCCTCGTCGCCCATACGCAGGTGCGTCAACTGCCCCTCAAGCTGGGCGATGAACAAGTCGTCGGTGACCTGGTAAGTTGACTCGATGAAATGCCACGCTCGGTGGCTAGCGTCGAGGTACTCCCTGCACAACTTCAGTGCGATCTGTACACCCGGCGAGCAGCACCGCGAAATGACCGTAAAGGTTTGCAACTGTACGGCGCAAAATCCCGCTCGCAGGTCAGGGTAGTGCTCCTCCGGCGTCGCTACGGTCCTGCGGGCGAAGCCCATCAGCCCGGCCATCTCCATCTGGGGCTCGATGGCTTCCTTCCACGTGAGGATGTCGGGACGACCGACCAGCAGAGGGGTGACCGAGATCCTGTCCGGCGGAAACTTGAAGTAGCTGTAGCTCGGCGCAATTCCACCCGCGGTCACGTGTGTTGCCAATATCGGCGCCAATTCACTTCGTCTGCCTCCGATGTAGGTTTGCAGGGCCCCTGCAGCTGCCGATGACTGCATCCCTTGCGCCTGAACGCCGCCGACTTCATCGGTCTGAATCACACCTCGTTGCCTTGACGTGCCTCCCGCGCTGCTACCGACTTGGTCACCCGCGGCGTTGACTTCCGCGTCGACGCCGCCTGCGTTGTTCACCGGTCGAGGAGATGCAGGCCGAGAAGGGGGATGCTGCGCCGCCCACAAGGCGCAGATGCCAGCCTCGACGACCGTCAGCGGGAGAGATCCATACTCGTTCGCCGCATGACGTCTCCTCGCGTCCTCCAGCCGTGCTTCCAAGGTGTCCACGACACCCGCCTCTACTACGGGGTCCACCATGGCGTCCAACACAGCCGCCGGTCTACGAACAAGCTAGATGAGTGAGAAGTCAGCTAAATCGAAGGTTTCTTCGCAGTATCGTCCACGCTCACCGCACCATGCGGAGATAACTAGTGCAACGTGAGCTAGACTACGGGCTAGGCACGGGGCAAGAGAGATCGTAGCGTTCGTTCGTTCCTTAGTTGTTTCCAAGTGCTAACACTGCGTGCTAGTTCATGGGGAAAATTGGCAAGAGTTTCACTAGGAAAACCTAACAACAGAAGTTCAGAATGATTGCATCAACATTGGCAACACAGACTATATTAGACCTAGCAAGGCTGCTGGTCGATTGCCAACGCAGCACGGTCGACCGCGTGCCAACACGACTTGGTCGACCGCGCTCCAGCAGAGCAGAGTCGCGGCTTGCCAATGTTGCTAGTCCGCGGTGTGCCAACGCTGCAGTAAGTCGGCTGCACAGCGTTGCATCCGCGGGACAACGGTGCACCAGCTTCGCAGGTGCATGCAACTGGTTGGCGCCCAACTCCCCGTCACATGCCCAGCGCATACACTTCACCCGTGACGGCGCCCACCAACCGCGTCGACCTCGGGATACCACCCCCGAGGTCGTCCTTGCAGAGAACATCCCCGGCGACTTTCGCGCACATCGCCCGGGTATCGTGGTTGACCGGGTATTTCGCGGTCCTCTCCCGGTTTCGCGGCCCCCACGGTCCTCCCGTGGTTTCGCGGCTCCCGTGGTCCTCCCACGATTTTGCGGCCACCGCGGTCCTCCCGCGATTTCGCGGCCACCGCGGTCCTCCCGCGTTTCGCGGCCACCGTGGTCCTCCCGCGGTTTCGCGGCCACCGCGGTCCTCCCGCGATTTCGCGCCCCCCGGAGTAGGCTCTGCCCTAGCGAGGACGGGGCCAAACCCTACTCCCGTTGACAGGTGCGTGTCGAGTTCCAGGATGCCATCTCTGCGTCCATGGCTGTCTGCCATTGAGAGGAGTAGGGACCCTCTATCGCCTCTGCGTAAGAGCGCGGGGGCGGGATGTCTGGTCCATCCGGGTCTCCCTCAGATGCAATCAGCATGGACACGAGATGATGTAAAGCAGCGGCAAAACACTCAAGGACGTCCGTACCAAGAGCACACTCACCCCCGACGGACGGAGGACAGGCAAACTCTGACTCAGCAACAAGACTAGCGGCGTAGTCTAGACGACAGGCGGCAGCAAAGTCAATAAGCTCAGCAACTAGGGCAGACGCAGTAGTGGACTCAAACGACGGGTCAGTAACAGCAATCGCCTGGAGACGCGTGATAGTAGGACTAGCAGCACGAAGGGAGTCAGACTCTGGGTCCGGACCGACAACAAGAGAGGACGCAGGAGGAGACGTCAGAGGGATGCGCCGTGGAGCCGTGGAAGGACGAAGTGCCATCTGGCGCGTGCCTGGGACAGCAGGAGGACGCGGACGCGGGACACGACCACCAGTGCGAACAGCGCGAATAGGCGACGAAGGACCAGACTCAGGGGACGCAGGACGAGACTCAGGCTCATGACGCTCCATAAGACATCTAGTCGGCCCAGAGTAAGGAGAAGAACCAGGCAGTGGAGAGGCTGGCTGTAGCTGCGACTGCGACTAGGCAGGCTGTAGAGACAGTTGGAAAGAGTGGGACCAGTAGAAGGCGGGAGGTCAAGAACCTGCTGAAGAAGTGGAACGAAGTACGGCCACGGCCGCGCAGCGACTCCAGAACCAGCAGAGACAGCACCAGTACCCCCAACTCCAGGGTCTCCAGCTCCAACTCCCGCAGCACCACCAGCTCCCGCACCTCCAGCAGCTCTAGCACCAGTAGCACCTCCAGCAGCAACAACACTAGCGCCTACAGCTCCAACTCCGGCAGCACCACCAGCCCCAGCATTTCCAGTACCTCTAGTACAAGCCCCTCCATGACCAGCGGCTTCAGTGCCTCCAGCAGCACCAGCACCAACAGTACCTCCAGCAGCTCCAGCTCCGGCAGCACCTCCAGCTCCAGCAGCTCCGGCTCCTCCAGCAGCTCCAGCTCCAGCAGCACCTGCACCAGCAGGACCTCCAGCACCTCCAGCTCCAGCAGCACCGCGTTGGAGTCTCCAGTGGCGAGCAAACTACTCGCGCAGCTGTAGTGGAGAGAGAGGCTCCCGCCGAGACGAGGCATCTGTAGGAACTCCAGGAGACTCAGCAACCCCAGTCTCAGCAACCGCAGGCTCAGCACCCTCAGACTCAGCACCCTCAGACTCAAGAAGCATAGGCGCAGCACCCCCAGGCTCAACATGCTCAGGCTCACCACCCCCAGGCTCCGCACGATCAGGCTCAACACCCCCAGGCTCCGCACGCTCAGGCTTAGCACCCCCACACTCCACACGCTCAGGCTCAGCACCCCCAGGCTCCACACGCTCAGGCTCAGTACCCCCAGGCTCCGCACGCTCAGGCTCAGCACTCCTAGCAGCAGCACCAGAGTCAACCGCTACCTCGAAAGGCTCGACAGCGTCTACTTGGGACACACCGGAGGGAGCAGGACCCTGAGGGGGGAGGGGGTCTACCGGAGGAGGAATTGGGCCAAGGAAGAGCGGCGGGGGGGGGGAGAGAGGCAGTGCGGTAGGGGAAGAGACGTTAAAAGGGAACCGACTCGTCGAACGTGATGTCCTGAGAGGGCAAGACACGGCGCGAGGTGGGGTGGTAAAACTGCCAGCCAGGCGCGTCAGGGACAAAGCCAAGGAAGACGCAGGGAACATCATGGGCGGAGAGCTTGTCCGCGGTAGTATCGCGGACAAAGGCACGAGAACCCCAGACCCGAAACACTGACGCATCGCCAACCTTCCCCGTCCAACGCAGTGTGGGCGAGGTCTCCGGCAAGGAGACACGGGGCCAGAGGTTGAGCTGATGCGCAGCGTAATGGACCGCGAACGGCCATAGAAAATGGGGGACAGATGTATGGACCATGGAGGTACGAGCGACCTCCATGACTAAGCCAATGCGGCGCTTAGCAACCCCATTCTGCTGCGGTGAGGCCGGAAGCGTGAACGTCTGGCAAATGCCCTCCCCACGACAAAAGACTCACAAGAGGTCGGAGGAAAACTCACCACCTCTGTCAGAGTGCAGACGCAGGACGGGAAAGTCCGTCCCGAACCGCTCGCGGAGCTAGAGACGGGCAGTGCGGATCCAAGGGATCAAAACATCAAGGACCTCACCCTTGGTGCGCAAGGGGAAGACCGTGGTGTAACGCGTGTAGTAGTCAACGACCAGCAAAAATTACCGCTCTCGGTCCTGTCCACAAACGCAGGCTGGGCTCCACACGGCCATGTGGAGGGTCTGCAGGGGAGTCAGGGTGATGGTGCGGCGTGCTCTGTCCCGAGATAGCAAGCAAAGATAGCTGCGCAGCTCACCGAGGTCTGTGCACGTATGTCTCTTCTGCACCTCCGACTTCACTAGAGTCAGTGCCTCAGTGTCAGCAGTGGCAAAAACCAAGTCGTCGAAGTACACGAGAATGTAGAACGGCGGCAGCGAAGTGTCGGTCTGTAGAAACAGTGACGGGTCAGCAGTCGAAGGAGCAAACCCAAGAGCCGCAAGAGTCGTCTTCAGTGTGTCGTGCCACTCCCAAGGCGCCTGGCGGCGACCATAGACTGGCCGCTAGAGGCTCCACTGGGTACCAGGAGGGAACGACCCAGTGAAGCCAGGTGGGCGGCGTAGCCAGATCTCCTCGTGCAAGCTGCCCTGTAGGAAGGATGTGCTGAAGTCAAGAGAGTGAAGCTCGTAGTCACGCTGAGCGGCAACGAGCAACAGTTTTCGAAGAGTGGTTATCTTCGGGGTATGGGAGAAGGTCTGAAAGTAGTCAACTCCCTGTCGCTGACTGAAGCCTCGACCAACGTAACGCGCCTTGAAGACAGGCGGAGAACCCGGCGGCCGCTTCACCCTGAAAATCCACATGCCACTGACGATGTTCGCCCCAGGTGGGGGAACCTCGTCGACGTAAGTGCATGTGGACTTCCAGGATGCCATCTCTGCGTCCATGGCTGTCTGCCACTTAGAGGAGTAGGGACCCTCAACCGCCTTTGCGTAAGAGCGCGGGGTCGGGATGTCTGGTGCATCCGGGTCTCCTTGAGGGGCAAGCAACATGGACACGAGATGAGGTCAAGTAGCAGCAAAATACAGGAACCCCTCCTGCCTGTCCTCAAGAACGTCCATGCCAAGAGCACACTCACCCCCGTCGGACAGAGGACAGACAGACGCAGACTTAGCAACAAGACTCGCGCCGTAGTCTAGACGACAGTGAGCAGCAAATTCGACAAGCTCAGCAACTAAGGCAGACGCAGCAGTGGACTCAAAGGAAGGGTCAAAGACAACAGTGGCCAAGAGACGTGTGACGGTAGGACTAGCAGCACGAATGGAGTCAGACTCCGGGTGCGGACCGTCAACAAGGGAGGACGCAGGAGGAGATGGCAGAGGGACACGCTGCGGAGCAGTGGAAGGTCGCAGTGCCATCTGGTGCGTGCCGGTTACAGGAGGAGGATGCTGACGCGAACCACGACGACTAGTGCGAGCAGCACGAACAGGCGACGCAAGACGAGACTCAGGCTTACAACTCTCTGTAAGACCTCCGATCGGACCAGTGTAAGTAGAAGGAGCAGGCAGTGGGGAGGCGGGCTGTAAGTGTGACTACGTCTGGACATGCGGTGGACACTCTAAGGAAGGAGGTGGACCAGTAGAAGGCGAGAGACCAAGAACCTGCTGAAGGAGCGGAACGAAGTACGACAGTAGCCGTGCAGCGCCTCTAGAACCAGCAGAGACAGCACTAGCACCCCCAGCGTCAGCTCCAACCCCTGTTGCACCACCAGCAGCTCTAGTAGCGCCAACTCCAGTACCTCCAGCAGCTCCAGCTCCAGCAGGACCACCAGAAGCCCCAGCAGCTCCAGTAGCGCCAGCTCCAGCACCTCCAGCAACACCTGCTCCAGGAGCACCGCCAGCTCCAGCACCGCCAGTAGCTCCAGCTCCTGCAGCACCACCAAGCCCAGCAGCTCCAGTACCTCCAGTACGAGCACCTCCAGGACCAGCGGCTCCAGCACCTCCAGCAACATCAGCACGTGCAGTACCTCCAACGGCTCCAGCACCGGCAGCACGTCCAGCTCTAGCAGCTCCAACGCCCTCAGCAGCTCCAGCACCAGTAGCACCGCCCGCAGGACCTCCAGCAGCTCCAGCTCCAGCAGCAGCACCTCGCTGGAGCCTCTAGCGGCGAGCAAACCACTCGCGCAGCTGCGGTGGAGAGAGAGGCTCCCGCCGAGACGAGGCACCAGCAGGAACTCTAGTAGACTCAGCACCCCCAGTCTCAGCAACCGGAGGCAAACCACCCTCAGGCTCAACACCCCTAGGCTCCGCACCCTCTAACTCAGCACCCCCAGGCTCCGCACCCTCAGACTCAGCAACCCCAGGCTCAGCACCCCCAGACTCCACACGCTCTGTCTCAGCACCCCAAGGCTCCACACGCTCAGGCTCAGCACCCCTAGCAGTACCAGAGTCAACAGCTACCTCGACAGGCTCGACAGCGTCTACCTGAGACACACCTGAGGGGGCAGGACCCTGAGGGGGGAGGGGGTCTACAGGAGGACCTGGCGCTAGGAAGAGCGGCGGGGGGGGGAGGGGGGCAGTGCGGTAGGTGAAGAGACGGCAGTAAGGAACGGACTCATCAAACGTGACGTCCTGAGAGGACAGAACATAGCGCGAGGTGGGGTGGTAAAACTGCCAACCAGGCGCGTCAGGGGGGAAGCCAAGGAAGACGCAGGGAACAACACGGGAGGAGAGCTTGTCTGCAGACAAATCGCGGACAAAAGCTCGAGATCCCCAGACATGGAACGCAGATGCATCGCCAATCTTCCCCATCCACCGCCAGAGAAGGTGTGGTCTCCGGCATGGAGACCCGGAGCTGGAGGTTGAGCTGATGCGCAGCGTACTGAACCGCGAACGGCCACAGAAATTGGGGAGCAGCTGCATGGATCATGGACGTACGAGCGACGTCCATAACCATGCCAATGCGGCGCTCAGCAATCCCATTTTACTCTGGAGAGGCCGGAAGTGTGAACGTCCCTCTGTCAGAGTGCAGACGCAGAACAGGAAGGTCCGAGCCGAAACTCTCGCTGAGCTAGCGACGAGCTGCGCGGATCCAGTCGATCAGCACCTCAATGACCTCACCCTTGCGGCGCAAGGGGAAGACTGTGGTGTAACGCGAGTAGTCGTCAACGACCAGCAGAAAGTAGCGCTCGTGACACTGTCCACGGACGTGGGCTGGCCCCCACACGTCCATTTTAATACTCTGCAGGGGAGCCTCTGTCGGAGGGAACTCGGAGGAGTGAGGAGCAGCGCGCTGCCTGTAGGGGCAGGCCCCGGGGGAAGGGGAGAGAGAGACCGGGGAAGACTAGTGACAAGGACACGGGACGCCATCCCTCGGAGACGAGGCAGGGAGGGGTGACCAAGGCGGTGCTAGAGGAGAGTTTGGTGAGACAGGAGGCAACACGAGCAGGGGGCCAACTCAGGACCAGACCGGGACATTGCAGCAAACACATGACCCGACGCATCGACCTTACCAAACTCAGCAACCGGAGGAGACACAGTAGTCAGTGTGTACAGGCTTGACCCAGGCTGCCGGGTGAACGTGGCCAGGTGTCGTCTCGTCCGTGTGCACGTACAGTGGGTCACCCGCTGACCTCGAGGAGGGAACTGGTCAACCCACACGTCCTGAAGGTCAGCTCCACTCACCAAGTTCGTAGAGAATGAGGGGAGGTGAAGACCCGACAGTGAGCCAGACGAGACCACCGGACACAGCAGAACCGTAAAAAACTGCGCAAGGACTGGACCCCCAGAGGGGTCAGCCAGGGAGACTGCAACCGGCCAACTGAGCGGCATGAGTGTGGTGCAGTCGCGAAAGAAGGAGCGGGAAGCTCCTGAGTCAAGCGTGAAGGTGTGCAAGGCCGCAGCTGGCGCAGTACCAGAGAGAGCAGACTCACCAGCACCTGGAGCAGTAGACTCTCTAGCGCCTAGAGCAGCAGCCTCATCGGCACCTAGAGCAGGAGACGCACCAGCACCTAGAGCAGTAGCCTCACCAGCATGTAGAGCAACAGACTCTATACCTGGGTCAGGCGGCACACACAGGTAACAGGCACCCTCAGCACTAGTAGGCAATGCATACATGGCAGTGAGGATAGCATCATAGTCAAGTGCAAAGATATCTACCCTCTGCCTAAACAGCTCCAGCCAGGAGGGGAGCTCAGCGTCGTTGCCAAACTCTGTACGCCAGGCGTCGCTCAGACAGGAGAAGCAGCGGGACTCTGTTTGACCAACCGTCCCGCAAGGCTGACCAGTCCGAGCACCTGTGCGAATGACATACGGGCAGCGAGCAGTACTCCGTGACCCTCTACTCTGAGCGTACCACTCACGAAGCTGCTGGGGCGAAAGAATCTCGCGCGGACGCCGCTGCAGCTTCACCTGGCCACTACAAGAAGCTCCAAGGCAACTCCCACCACGGCCACCCCTACAACCCCAACTAGCGTACCACTCACGAAGCTGCTGGGGCGTGAGGGACTTACGCGGACGTCGCTGGAGCTGCATCTGGCCACCGCCGGTAGCAGCAGGAGTGGCAGTGCAGCAGTATTAGCAGTGACAGCTGGAACAGCAGTAGCAGCAGGGCAGAGCAGCGCGGCTCAGTAGGGCAGGGCGGCGTTGCTTGGCCGAGTGGCGCGGCTCGGTTGGCAGGCAGGCGCGGCACGCGCGGCAGCACGCTGGTAAGGCAGGCGCGCGGGCAATGCGGGTAGGGCAGGTGCTCGCCAGAGGCGGGTAGGGCAGATGCCACCGGCGGCGGTGGGCAGGCGCTCAACGGGCACGGGTAGGGCAGGTCCGGTGCTCGACGGGTGGCTGTAGGCGCTCGACGGGCGGCTGCAGCGGGGCCGCGACGGTGGCTACGTCGGGGCCGCGACGGTGGCTGCAGGCACGACGGCGACTACGGCGGGGCACGGCCGCGACAGCGGCTACGGCGGGGCCGCCACGGCGGCTGCAGACGCGACGGCGGCAGGGCAGGGCAGGGGCGGCCGCCCCAAGGGCGGGCGCGGGGTGGGGCAGGGCGCGGGCGGGCTGCAGATGAGGCAGGGCGTGGTGGCCAGGGGGGGGGGGGGGAACGCGACGAGCAGGGACGGCGCCCAGGGGGCGACGCGAGGAGCAGGGGCGGCGCCACGCGGGTCCCGCAGGGGCGTCGCAACGAGCAGGAGCGGCGCTACGCGGGTCCCGCAGGGGCGTCGCGACGAGCAGGAGCGGCGCCACGCGGGTCCCGCAGGGGCGTCGCGATGAGCAAGGGCGACGCCCAGGTCCCGTAGGGGCGTCGCGACGAGCAGAAGCGGCGCCGCGCGGGTCCCGCAGGGGCGTCGCGACGAGTAGAGGTGACGCCCGGGTCCCGATGGGGCGTTGCGGGGTCCAGGGGCGGCGTCGCGGGGTCCAGGGGTGGTGTCGCGGGGTCCAGGGGCAGCGCCGCGGGCTCTAGGGGCGACTTCGCGGGTGCAAGGCAGGCCCGCGCGCGGCCTGCAGGGCAGGGCGACGGGCAGGCGCTCGAGGGCGCGGGTAGGGCAGGCGCTCGAGGGCGCGGGTAGGGTAGGCGCTCTAGGGCGCGGATAGGGCAGGCGCTCGAGGGCGCGGGTAGGCAGGCGCAAGGCGCGTGACGGGGCAGGCAGGCACGGCAGTGCGCTTCGGGCAGGGCAGAAAAAAAAAGTTCGTGGTGGGCCCCAAAAGAAAACGTTCCCACTAGGGAACCTGCTCTGAAACCATGTTAAAAGTTAGAACGATGAAATGGATCAACTAGCAAACAGGTGGGAACAAGTGGGAAAACCTAAAAGTGTTGTACCCCATATTGTCTACCCCGCTGCAGCCTACACAGACCATAGCATATAAGTTTGACAGTAATATCTTTGATGTACCCTATGATCCTATCAATAAGACCCTCTTTGGCTACTCACCGCAGCAGGAACCACTACTCTTCGAGGTGTTATGCAAAGGACGACGCCTCCAGGCACTGGTGGACAGCAGTGCATCTCACTCGGTGTGTGACCGCGGGACGTTGGAGAAATTGGAGAACCTTCGGAAGAGACCAAGTTCGCAGCAACAATAGTGGACGGTACGAAACTTCCCATCCACGGCAGAGCATCACTGCAGGTGCACTGAGGGGTGCTGAGGTGGAAGCCGACGTTGCTGATTACAAACATCAAAGGTTTAGATTTAATCTTGGGGCGAGATTTCTTGAGGCGGTTCAACCCCGAGATCGACAGGGTCAACAGGTAGGCGTGCATCTACAACAACGGGAAACGAGTGGAGCTACGAAGCTGTGAGAGTACGACGGCTCATGCCAGCTATACTTTATTATGCTATTTCTAGCATAGGATAATTATATGCATGCATGAATTGCTTGATTTCCTAGGCTAGGTGCTTTCCTATATTTTATTATAGTTATAGCACCGAGCTAGGTTGCGTGCACCGAATTCTGGGCTTTCTGGTTGCCACCGAATTGCCTTCTACCGAATTCGGGAAGGCTCTGTTCGGGACGCTTCGCGACCCTCGGAACCTTCGCGTAACCCCTGGTTACCGGGCCTTGTGTCGAGCTTATATATAGCCTCGTGTTGTACCCAGGTGATCATTCAATTCAAACTCTCCTTCCTGAGCTCGATCCTAGATCCTCACACTTGGTAATCAGAGCCTGTCTCGACGCGAAGTTTTTCGACCGCTAAAACCTAGCTTTTAAAAACCGCGGGGGCGACGACGAAAAGTGCCGATTTCGGGTACGTAAACCAGTTCCGCGCTATTTTTTAACGCCCCCCTAGAACCGGTTTTCGAACATTCCTCAGGTCCAATGGCGAAAAAGTTGGAATTTCGACCGTCGGATCGATTCGAATCTCAACGGCCCTGAGAGTTTCGCCCAAAAAGTTGGAATTTAAAGCATCGGATTGAATTTCTTCTCAACGGCCGAGATCGGACGCGAATTTTGACTAAGGGAGAATTACTCGACCTACAAAATCATGTCAGGCTTATATGACTTAGCCTATGTACGCTATAGTGGGGTAGCACATATGGTGTACAACACATTTCTAGGGTTTGTAATTGTACCCAACTTTCCCTTAGTCATTCTCATTCCTCGTTTCTTATCATGGTATCGAGCAGGTTCCCTAGTGGGAACGCTTCCTGTTTGAATTGAGGAATGAAAGAAGAGAGGGGGTTCACTAGCAAACATTGGGATACATATAGCAAACCATAAAAGGGTTGTACTCACTATAGAGTACCCCACTGCAGACTAGAGAAACATAATATTCTGACACACCCCCATGGTCAAAGTGGGGTGTAATCAGCACAACAAGCAAAGGAGAACAAGCTCAGGGTGGATCACAATGTCACCACACATTCTGAGCACAAGTACAAGAAGCAACAGTTTAAAGTTCACAAATGTAAGCAAAGCTAGAGGCTATCGCAGAGGGCGAGTGTGGAGGAGGAGGGACTATGAGAGGAGAGGAGGTAGTGGGCGGCAGCTGAAGCTGCTGGCACACGGCGCAACTGGAGCAACTGGCACACGGGCTACTGGCGCAACGGTCTCACAGGCGACTGGAGCTGCGGGCTTCACGGCGGCCACCCCCTTCAACCTCCCCAAACTATCCCACCCCATTTCACACACCCCCTACTGCATCTCTAGGTTCACTCACACCCCACCCCCTAGCACCACTCCGTCGACTCCCACACACCCACCCCCATCAGCGGCAGCTGCAGCAGTGGGAGACAGAGGAGGAGGAGGAGTAGGGGAGACCAGACACCCGCCACCCCCTACTCGCCACCCCCAGACCCTAACACAGGGCAGGGCGGGACGGCGGGTAGGGAGGTTACGGGGGGGGGGGGGGGGGGCGACGCGCGGCCTCCCAGGGCGCCAAAACAGGCGGCAGAAGGGGCGGCGCTCGCCCCCCTCCCCCAGGTGCGGCCCCCGAGGGAGCCGCGACGGGCGACGGGAAAAGGGGGGGGGGGGGGGGGGGGGGGGCGGTGCACGTGCCCCCGGTGCGCCGCGACTGGCGACGAAGCATGGCCGGGGCGGGGCCGGGGCAGGGTCAAGGAAGGGCCGAAAGGGGCGGCGACGGGGCCGCAAGTGGCGGCGACGGGGCCGCAAGTGGCGGCAACGGGGCCGCTCGAGGCGGCGACGGGGCCGATAGGGGCGGTGACGGGGCCGCTAGGGTCGGCGACGGGGCCGTTGGCGGCGGCGACGCGGCCGATAGGGGCGGCGACGGGGCCGCGAAGGGGCCACGAGGGGCCTGGAAGGGGCGGCAACGGGGCCGCGAAGGGGCCGCGAGGGGCCTGAAAGGGGCGGCAACGGGGCCGCGAAGGGGCCGCGAGGGGCCGAGAAGGGCGGCGACGGAGCCGCGAGGGGTGGCGACGGGGCCACTAAGGGTCGCGAGAGGGGCACGCCACGGGGCGTGTAGTACACAGAGTAGCAGCGGAAGCAGTAATGTGGGCCCACAGGCCTCTTTGTACTACACGCCCCGTGGCGTGCCCCTCCCGCGACCCTTAGTGGCCCCGTCACCACCTGCCCTTGTTTCTGCTGTCTGCTGCTGGGGCGTGCAGGTGCTGCCGTCGAGCCGCTGCTGTCCTGCTGCACGTTGTAGCCACAGAGCCTGCTCCTCAGGCGACCTGCCGCCCCTACACCTGCTACTGCTTCTGCCTTGGCTGAGGGCGTGCTACAGTTGTATTTGCCACTCCTGCACCGGCTACTACTGCTCTTGCTTGCTTCTGCTTCTTCCGATGCACTCCTGGTGCACCCCGTCAGGGGGCGTTTTACACTTACTCTTGCAAACAATTATGGGGGCGTGTCAAAATATGTTCACATATTTTGACACTTCCTAGGGCCCACCACGATAATTTTTTTTCCTGCCCGGAGCGCGCTTCGCTCCTTCCCGAGTCGCGCCCCGTGTGCCCTCCCTACCGTCGCGCCCTCTCATGGCCCCTTCGCGTCGCCCTTAGCGGCCCCTCTCACGACCCCTCGCGCCGCCCTTACGGCCCCTCGCGCCGCCCTTACGGCTCCTGGGAGACACCGACCAGAGCACATGGCTGCAGCGAAGAGGGTGTTGCGCTACTTGTGCAGTACGTCGGGCATGGGGCTAGTGCTTAGAGGGCGACGTCGAGTGGTCCTGACAGGTCACGCAGACGCTTCTTGGGCTGACGACCAGGCTACGCAGCGGTCGTCACAGGGTTACACCTTCAGCCTTGGCTCCGGCTCTGTTTCGTGGCGGTCTACCCGCTCGTCTTCTGTTCTCACCTCCAGCTGTGAGGCTGAGATCTACACGGGGGCCATGGCTGCACAGGAGCTACGCTGGCTCACCTACCTTCTGACTGACCTAGGAGAGCCGCCTCGTTCTCCTCCAGTTCTGTACGTAGACAACAAGGCCATGTTGGCCTTGTGTCAGGAGCACAGACTGGAGCACAGAACGAAGCACATTGCTCTTCGCTACTTCCTTGCTCGTGAGCTGCAGTAGCGTGGTCAGCTGCGCCTTGCTTACGTGGCCTCTGAGGCCAACACTGCTGATATCTTTACCAAGGCACTTCCGCCTTGTGATCATCAGCGCTTCTGTATGATGCTAGGTCTTGTGCCTACTTGGCCTCACTTGCTCACTTCTTGACCTTGCTTGTACTGTGATCTTTCTATACCTGCACATGCTTGTTTACCCGTATATGATCTTGCATGTGAGCTGGCCTTGTGGCCTTGCTCTTGTGCTCAGACTGTGTGGTGACGTTGTGATCCACCCTGAGCTTGCTTTGCTTTGCTTGACTGGTCTTGTGACCCCTTGTTTTTCCCCACTTTGCCTATGGGGGTGTGTCAGGCTTATATGACTTAGCCTATGTAGGCTATAGTGGGGTAGCACATATGGGGTACAACACTTTTCTAGGGTTTGTACTTGTACCCAACTTTCCCTTAGTCATTCTCATTCCTCGTTTCTTATCAAATCAGCGCTCGTCGTTTCTACATTCAATTTGACTCACTGTAAGATGACCAGCGCCTAGATTTCAATATGGCAGCAGCTACAATGAATCTTAAGGCGGCACGTCCGAGGCTACCGGAGACGTTCAATCCAAATGCAAGAGACACCGACGTCCGTCGATTCATTGCGACCCTCGAAATTTACTTCGAGGCCGTTGGCTGTACGACCCCCACATACGATGCAATGCGAATTCGGCTCGCAGCAACACTGTTACAAGGCCCGGCGCTCGAGTGGATTTACAACAGCAATAAGATCCGAGGCGAGGGGTCATGGGCGCAGTTTCGGGAAGCTTTAATTCAGCTTTTCGAACCAATCAACTCCTGCTACATGGCGCGGCAGCAGATTCATCGGCATAAACAGTTCGGCAGTGTAACACAGTACATGCAGCAGATGGAGAGCCTCTTCAACTGAATTACTGACCTGACCAAAGGGGAAAAAATCCAAGCGTATACTGACGAGCTAAAAATGGAAGTCCGGCAACAGATGATCGCCGCGAACTACAACAACTACCGCGACATGGTGTGTGCAGCAGAGAGATACGATACGTTGATGCGAGATCAACCCGAAACACGACGACGCGTGCCGAACAGATCATTCGGCACGCAGCAATCGGCACCACCCACGACCGCGGACCCTATGGATATCGACAAGATCGACGTGAAGCAGCGGCCGACAAAATATGAGAAGTGCGAATTTTGCGGCGCAGTAGGACATCGACTCTTGGCGTGTTGGAAAATGAAGAAGGCACGAGCGGAGCTACAGGGTAACAACAGTGCGACCTCCACGATGGCAAAAAAATTAGGACACGATGGCGCGAATTTAAAACGCCATGACCGGCCGGCAACAGGGGTAATCGCCGAGACAAATGGAGGCTTCGCGAAACAAGACTCTGCACCGACCGGGGAACTCCAGCCGAACACCCCCGAGAGTAAGAATATTCCCTCTCGAAGTTTTCAAGCCTTTTAAAATTCAGGGGAGATTTCAAGGCCAAGAAAAAGCCTTTAGATATCATTCAGGTACCTGAGAAGTTGGGCAAACCACTCCGGAGTGTTGAAAAGGGTCGTGCGTTCCAAGGAGTTAATATTCTCTCCCCGCAGCACAGTGTTAAGGCTCCCAATTGCCCACAGGTGAAGCCTACATAGCTGCAAAGGCTTAGGGGAAGGTTCCAGGCCAAGACGAAGCTGAATCGGCCTCGGATAAATCCTTCTAACTCAACTCAGTGGAAAACTGATATGGAGTCAGCAGCTTCGAGCGCAGGACCGAGGGATGATCTATTCGACGTACCCTACGATCCTAAGAGCGAGACCATTTACGGCTACTCGGAGCAGCAACAACCACTACTCCTCGAGGTGATCTGCAAAGGGTGACGCCTCCAGGCACTGGTGGACAGTGGTGCGTCCCACTCGGTGTGCGACCACGGGACGTTGGAGAAAATTGGAGAATCTTCGGAGGAGGCCAAGTTCACGGCAACGATGGTGGACGGTACGAAACTTCCCATCCACGGCGAAGCATCACTGCAGCTACACATAGGGGCGCTGAGGTGGAAGTCAATGTTGCCGATTACGAACATCCAGGGATTGGATTTTAGCTTGGGGCGAGATTTCCTGAAGCGGTTCAACCCCGAGATCGACTGGGTCAACAGGAAGGCGTGCATCTACAACAACGCGAAAAGAGTGGAGCTGAGAAGCTGGACGGATACAAAGAGCGTTCCTGAAACAACACTGGCACGATTCGAACGGACGGTGAACGAGAGTAACACGGGTTACTTAGCACTGGTTATGGCAGCACCAGAGGAGGAGAAGCTGAGTACGGAGCTACCTGCAGCAGTGAAGGAGGTCTTGGAGCAGTACAAGGATATAATGCCCGACGACCTACCTGCAGGCGTACCTCCAGCACGCACCCACGAGCACGAGATCGTGGAGGAACCAAGTGTAAAACCCGTCTCACGTGCACCATACAAACTGAGTCCGACCAAGCTAACAAACATGAAGAAACAGATAGAATATCTACTGGACAGACAACTGATCCGCCCATCCACCTCTCCGTACGGTGCACCAGTCCTCTTCACTCCGAAACTAGACGGCAGTTTACGGATGTGCATCGACTGCCGCGCACTGAACAAACAGTTAGTTAAAAACAAATACCCCATACCGCGCATAGACGACCTACTGGACCAACTGCGTGGTGCAACTGTCTTTTCGAAGTTGGACCTACGGTCAGGTTACAGGCAGATCAAGATGGCGGACAACTCGATCCACAAGACGGCGTTCCGTACGAGATACGGCTTCTACGAATACTTGGTGATGCCGTTCAGACTCTGCAACGCACCAGCGACGTTCCAGGCAGAAATGAACCATATCCTGCGGCCCCTGCTTGACGAGTGCGTAGTAGTGTACCTAGACGATATTCTCATCTACTCCAAGAACATGAAGGAGCACGTGGAGCATCTGCGGAAGGTGTTCTAGATCTGGGTACCGAATTACGCCCCGCTACGGCAGATCCTATTGGAGTAGTTTCACAACGTACCTTACGCGGGACATTTCGGGAGCAACAAAACGTTAGCAGGGATAGCGAAGTATTACTACTGGCCCGGGATGGCAGCAGACGTGCAGCAGTTCGTCACCTCATGCGACACGTGCCAGCGGATGAAGAGTAGTAAGCAGAAGAAAGCAGGGTTACTTCATCCTCTACCCGTACCGGAGCAGCCATGGCAAGTCGTTAGCCTCGACTTCATCACGGGACTTCCTTCGACCTCACGAGGGCATGACGCTATACTCGTGGTGATCGACAAGTTCTCTAAAATGGGTCACTTCATCCCGACCAGCACCACGGCTACAGCTGAAGCAACTGCTCGCCTCTTCTTCGACCGCATCATCACCATCCACGGCATACTCGCTACACTTATCTTAGATAGAGAGCCCAAATTTATGAGTAATATCTGGAAGGCTCATGGGATAATTGGGGACTAAACTTGTGATGTCCTCAGCATACCATCCACAGACTTACGGACAGACAGAGCGACTCAATCAGGTGGTTGAACAGTTACAGCGCACAGCTTGCAAAGACGACGTCAGCCAATGGGACACACAATTACCGACCCTAGAGTTTGCTTACAACAACGCGTCACATGCGGCCACGGGGAAAACTCATTTCTTCCTGTGTTACGGACGGGAACCACTCACACTACAGCAACCAACTACGGAGGTAACTGCTGCAACGGGAGCTAGACTACGGGCTAGGCACAGATGCTCGTGTGATATCTGCGTTCGTTGGTCCTTAGTCGTTTTCCTCGTGCACACTCTCCTTGCTAGTTCACGAGGCAAATTGGCAAGAGTTTCACTAGAGAAAGTTGACAACAATGGTAGCAACAACATTGGCAACACAGACTACATAAGAGCTAGCTAGGCTGCTGGTCGACCTCCAGCGCAGCACGGCCGACCGCGCTCCAGCGTAGCAGCACTCGCACCGCTCCTGCGTTGCAGAGTAGCGGTGCGCCAACGTTGCAAGTCCATGGTGTGCCAACGCTGCAGCAAGTCGGTTGCACAGCGTTGCACCCGCAGGACAACGGTGCATATGCTTCGCAGGTGCGCGCAGCTGGTTGGCGCTCCACACCTTGTCACGAGCACAGCGCAGACGTCTGGCAGACTCCATGCCAGCGACTGCGCCCACCAGCCACGTCGACCTCGGGATACCACCCCCGAGGTCGGCCTCGCAGACTCCACCGCGACAACACTCGCACACGTCGCCCGGGTATCCTGGTCGTCTGGGCAACCACGCCTGGCCAACCAGCGCAGTCCGTAGCCGGCCACCTATGCCCGGCGTCCCCAGTCCGGCGTCTCGACGCCCAAGACGCCTTGCAGACCTCCAGGGTGGCGTCCAGCCTCTCAGGACGCCGACCAGACGCCCAGGTCGGCGTCCGGGCCCCCAGGACGCCGTGCAGACGCCCAGGGAGGCGTCCCAGGTTCCTAGGACGCCGTGCAGACGCCTAGGTTGGCGTCCAGCCTTCCAGGATGCCAACCAGGCGTCCAGGATGTCGATCAGGCGCCCGGGTAGTCGTGCCGACTCCCAGGTCGGCGTCTAGCTTCCCAGGTCGCCATCCAGGCGTCCAGAACGGCGTCCTTCTGCTCGGCGCCCTCCAGCCAAGCGCCCTCCATCTCGGTGCCCCTGCAGTGGCCCCCGTGCCCACTGCTGCAGGTCGGCTGCAATCCCCGCACATCCGACCACGAGGTCGGCTCCGCCCAAGCGAGGGCGGGGCCAAACAACGCTCCCGTTGACACCAACCACACCGGCACACGTCCAAGCCGCACATGACTCTGTCACCACCATGCAGCAGCTATGGGAGAAGACTCAGCCACGTCTCACCACGATGCAGAACTCCCAGAAGCAATATGCCGATCGCTGGCGACGTGATCACGCAGTAGCAGTCGGAGATCAGGTACTTCTCGACACGCGCAACTTGAACCTGTCTCACCTCCCATCCAACTCCAGCCTCGCTTCTGTGGTCCCTTTCGCATTGAGGCAATGGTGACACTAGTAACATTTTGCTTACGCTTACCTACTACTTGGAAGCGTCACAATGGTTTCCATGTTCAGCTACTGAAACCCTACAAGGACCCCAACCAACAGTTCCAGGGATGACAGCTACCACCACCACCACCACCTGTTCTCGTACAGGATGAACCAGAGTATGAAGTGGAGCAGGTTCTCACTCATCGGTGCCGCAGCGACAAGACCCTCGAGTTTCTGATACGCTGGAAGAGATATGACCCCACTGAGGACAGTTGGGTTGCAGAAGCTGATATGAGCAACGCACGCCGTGCTCTCAAAGATTATCTTGTCAAGCAAGGTGTATCTCAGACCACCCAGCTTTGAGGGGGGGACGTGTGAGAGTACGACGGCTTATGTTGGCTTTGCTAGCTCGCCTGAACTTTATTATGCTATTTATAGCTTGGGTTTTATTTATCATGCATAGATATGCTTGATTTCCTAGGTTAGGTGCATTCCTATATTTTATTATAGTTATAGCACCGAGCTAGGTTGCGTGCACCGAATTCTGGGCTTTTCGGTTGCCACAGAGTCGCCTTCTACTGAATTCGGGAAGGGTCTGTTCGGGACGCTTTGCGACCCTCAGAACCTTCGCGTAACACCTGGTTACTGGGCCTTGTGTCGAGTCTATATATAGCCTCGTGTTGTACCCAGGTGATCATTCAATTCAAACTTACTTTTCTTAGCTCGATCCTAGATCCTCACATGAATCATACAAACCAGAAAGTAAAACACATGAAGAAGAGGAGTCATCAAGTCATCTTCTCACCTGCGCATGTGTGCTGATGCCGCAAATCTAAGCCTTGGACTTGCAGCAACAGGAGCAGCAGCAGCAACAACAACAGTAACCCATCCATTCATTCCCTCACTTGTGCATGCGTGCTGATGCCTCGACTTTGCGCCTTGGACTAGTGCATCTTGGCTATCTGCGCTCTCACCCTCACCAGTTTCCCGTGCCAACACGCGCACTGCTGCCTGGCAGGCGAGAAATGCATGGAGACGGGTACAAGCACATGGGGAACAAACCAATCATATCCCTCTATTGATCTCCACCCTCACTCGCACCAGTTCCCGTGTCAACATGCGTGCTGCTGCCTGGCAACACACATGGCTCCTATTGTGCCCTCTCATCGACATCACCACATGTGTGGTGAGGCAAGATGACATGCACACGTGGCAATTTGACATGCATTACGGATGGCAATATGGCATGCATTAGTGAAGCCTGTCCCTACCGCCCAGCCCCACCTGGTTACCACGCCCACCTGGTTACCACTCCCACCTAGTTACCACTCCCACCTGGTTACCACTCCCACCCGGTTACCACTCACACCTGGTTACCACTCCCACCTGGTTACCACTTCCACCTGGTTACCACTCCCACCTGGTTACCACTCCCACCTAGTTACCACTCCCACCTAGTTACCACTCCCACTTGGTTACCACTCCCACCTGGTTACCAACTCCCACATGGTTACCAGTCTTTGCTGTCTTCTTGATCTCCACCAACAGCTTCTTCTCCTGCCACATGCCGCTCACATGCTGCCCACATGCCCCCCGCATGCCTCCCACATGCCACCCACATGCCGCCCACATGCCGCCCACATGCCGCCCACATGCCGCCCACATGCCACCAGCATGCCACCGAGATGCCACATCCAAAGAAACAGCATGCCACTACGTGTAAGCCACACACACAGTGTTCGTGGAGCATGCATGAGCATGCGGAACTGACGAGTAGCATGCCTGGGGCATCTTGAAAAACGTGTGAAACACATGCCGCCCACTGGTCTCCCCTGCCGCCCACTGGTCTCCCTTGCCGCCCACTGATCTCCCCTGCCGCCCACTAGTCTCACTTGCCGCCCATTAACTAGTCTCCACTGCCGCCCACTAGTCTCCTCTGCCGCCCACTGGTCTTACCTGTCGCCCACTAATCTCACCTGCCGCCCACTAGTCTCCACTGCCGCCCACTAGTCTCACCTGCCGCCCACGAGTCTCACCTGCCGCCCACTAGTCTCCACTGCTTCCCACTAGTCTCACCTGCCGCCCACTAGTCTCCATTGCCGACCACTATTCTCCACTGCCTCCCCTTAGTCTCACCTGCCACCCACTAGTCTCCACTGCCGCCCACTAGTCTCACCTGCCGCCCACTAGTCTCCACTGCCTCCCACTAGTCTCACCTGCCGCCCACTAGTCTCACCTCTGCCTGTAGATTAGCCACCTGTCTCTCTAGCCCCTGCTCGCCAACACGCGCGCTGCTGCTTGGTAGGCATATGGGAGGTAAGAGATGCACTAGCATGGGGGACAGCTCTACCACGGGCATGGGGAGACGAACGATAGCATCACAGCACATCTGTCTCTTGGTTTCAAGATGTGTGCCTTATCTCACCCGCACCAGCTCCCTCGCCAACACCCGAGCCACGGCGTGGCAGTCGGGAAACGTGTGGAGGGATGGGATGGGATGGTATGAGATGGGATCGGATGGGATGGTATGGGATGGGATCGGATGGGATGGGATGGGATGGTATGTGATGGTATGGGATGGGATGGGATGGGATGGGATGGGATGAGATGGGATGGGATGGGATGGGATGGGATGGGTTGGGTTGGGATGAGATGGGATGGGATGGGATGGGATGGGATGGGACATGACGGGATGGGATGGGATGGGATGGGACGGGATGGGATGGGATGGGATGGGATGGGATGGGATGGGACGGGATGGGATGGGATGGGATGGGACAGGATGCCCTGTCACATTAAAAATGAAGCAGCATGGCATGCACTAGCGATGGCAAGATGAGCACATGACATGCAAATAAAAAAGACAAAAACACATGAGCGCCTCCTAGGAACACCTCCTAGTAGTCTTACCTCATTAGCACTACATTAGTGACGCAATACGATACGACAAGCATTTTTAAGCATTTTTTAGCATTAATGACTTTTCAGGCACTCAAAAGTCGCCTCAAAAGCTATTTTGAGGCACCTCAAAAGACACTACATTAGCGATACAATGCAATACGGCAAGCATCAGTGATGCCAGTTCCAATCTCACCTGCTTTCCATGCCCACCTGGTTACCAGCCCCACCTGGTTACCAGTCCCACCTGGTTACCAACCCCACCTGGTTACTAGCCCCACCTGGTTGTCATGGTTACTAGTCTCTGGTTACACTCACACCAGTCCCGTCTGGTTACCACTCCCACCTCATTACCCGTCTTGGTAGTCTTCTTGATCTCCACTAGCAGCTTCTTCTCCTGCCACATGTCATTCACATGCCATTGACATGCCATTCACATGCCATTCACATGCCATTCACATGCCATTTACATGCCATCCACATGCCATTCACATGCCATTCACATGCCATCCACATGCCATTCATATGCCATTCACGTGCCATTCACCTGCCACCCACGTGCCACCCGTATGCTGCCCACACATGCCGCCCGCATGCCGCCCATGCCGCCCACACGCCGCCCACATGCCGCCCACATGCCGTCCACATGTCGCCAACATGCCGCCCACATGCCACCCATATGCCGCCCAGATGCCACCCACATGCCGCCTACATGCCACCCGCATGCCACCCACATGCCACCCAGATGCCACATCCAACGAAACAGCATGCCACCACGTGTAAGCCACACACACAGTGTTCGCGGAGCATGCATGAGCATGCGGAACTAACGAGTAGCATGTCTGGGGCATCGTCGACCGGGAGGCCGACGGAGCAGTCCGTCGACCTGACAAGTGAGCAGCGGTTGACGAGGGGAGCTCGGCGACAACATCTGATTGTTCTGGTCGATGGAAGGGGTCCATCGACCAGGGGGTAGCTCGACGGGAGCTGTGGTCGACCAGAGGGACCCGGTGGTCGACCAGAGCAATTGGTGGTCGACCAAGTTGACAGGGTAACCTGCTTGACGAGTTTTGCGGAGGCACGCGAACGTCGTCGAGGTCACGATGGCGAAGGCGACTAACAACGGGAGTAGGGTTTGATCCCGTCCTCGCTTGGGCAGAGCCTACTGCGGGGGCCGCGAAATCGCGGGAGGACCGCGGTGGCCGCGAAACCGCGGGAGGACCGCGGTGGCCGCGAAACCGCGGGAGGACCGCGGTGGCCGCGAAATCGCGGGAGGACCACGGTGGCCGCGAAATCGCGGGAGGACCGCGGGAGCCGCGATACCACGGAGGACCGTGGGAGCTGCGAAACCGCGGAGGACCGTGGGAGCTGCGAAACCGCGGGAGGACCGCAAAATACCCGGTCAACCAGGAAACCTGGGCGACGTGCGCGAAAGTCGCTGGGGGTGTTTTCTGCGAGTACGACTTCGGGGGTGGTATCCCGAGGTCGACGTGGCTGGTGGGCGCTATCACGAGTGGAGTGTCTGTGCTGGGCATGTGACGGGGAGTTGGGAGCTCCTCAACCGGGTGGTCACCACGTCGGACGTGGTGTTCTACGAGGATATGTCACTGCAGGTGTGGAAGTCGGAGCACGGGCCGATGTCAGGTCTGACGCCAACCACCCCGCCGACCGATACCTCGACGGCGACGCTGACTCTGCTTGCCGAAGTCGGTGAGCTTGCTGCTGAGGACACCGAGGTCGTCCGTCCTCCTTCCCCTTTTCCTAAGACCCCCGCCCCTCCCCTCGTGGCCGACCGGCACGGGCAGACTCCTATGTCGGCCTCCGGCGATGAGGGGAGTAGTGGGACGTCGCCTTCGGCGCCAGCCAAGGGCATCGCCGGTGGCCGACGTGACGACTGACAGGTCAACGTGGGATTGAAGTCGACGTCGATAGGGGAGGAGCATGTCGAGGAGCAGCAGCTGACAGGGGAGCAGGCAGCAGTGACGCCGACAACGGAGCAGTCGGCAACCAGGCAGTCGGCAGGGGAGCCGACCACAGGGGAGAGGTCAGCCAGGACGTCGACCGAGGTGCAGCAGAACGATGAGGGCAGTGAAGACGGTGACGAAGAAGGGGACGCCGGGGAGTCCACCAAGAGAGACGTGGTGGAGGTTCGGCCGGAACCCCGGAAGTCGGACAGAGTTCGGAGGCCGCCGGACTTCTTTGTCCCCGCTGCCTTCACCACGGTGTACGACGTGGACGATGACGACGACCTGCTGTACGACGACGCCAAGGAGGATGAGGAGTTTCCGGAGCTCGACCCCGACATGCTGGCCGACCCCGAACACCGTTGGGACATCTCGACCATGACGGCAAAGGAGGCTTTGGCGAGCTGGAAGGGCCCGGCGGTGAAGGCCGCCATGGAGGAGGAGATCCGCAGCCTCATCAACATGGGCACATGGGAGGTGGTCGAACGCCCGCCGGGGGTCAACATCATGAAGAACCGGTGGGTGTTGACGACGAAGTACCACGTCGACGACACCGTCGAGCGCGAGAAGGCGAGGCTGGTCGTGAAGGGCTTCATGCAGGTATACGGCGACGACTACGACGAGACGTTCGCGCCGGTGGGCAGCTACATCACGCTGAGGATCTTCCTCAGCATCGTCGCCGTCCTCAACCTCAACCTGATGCAGCTCGACATGAAGAACGCCTTCTTGCAGAGCAAGCTCGACCGGGTGCTCTACATGTCCCAGCCGGACTACTTCAACGACGGAACCGGCCGGGTGTGCAAGCTGCTGAAGAGCCTATACGGGCTGAAGCAGTCGCCGCTGCTGTGGTACTTGGCGCTCAACGACGTGCTGGTCGGTGCCGGGTGGAAGAAGAGCCAGGTCGACGAGGCTCTGTACTTCAAGGTCGACGAGGACGGAGTGGCCTGCTGGGTGTTGGTCTACGTCGACGACTTTCTTGCCGCCAGCAGTAGCACCGAAATGCTGAAGGAGCTGCTGGCGTCCGCCTTCGAGCTGCGGGAGATCTCCCCGGTGCGGAAGTACCTCGAGCTGGAGATCGTGCACGACAGGTCGGCGAGGAAGCTGTGGCTGCACCAGCAGGGCTACGCCGACAAGCTGCGTAGGCGTTTCATCGACGACGAGCAGACCCGGCGCACCCCGAAGACGCCGGTTTCGGTCGGCGCCTACGCCGAGCTCACCTTCGACGACGAGGAGGCGCAGGAGCGATAGGAGGAGGAGTACCGGCAGAAGGTCGGCTCGCTGCAGTTCGCGGCGACGACGATAAGGCCGGACATCGCCTTCGCCCGCAGAAAGCTGGGGAGCGGCCTCACGGTGAGGAGCGACCAGCACTGGCGCGAGGTCGACCGCTGCCTTGCCTACCTCGCCAACACGCGTGGCACCGCCTTGGAGTTCGGCGGTGGACCTGAGTCGCTCGAGCTGGTTGGCTACGTGGACGCCGACAACGCTGGTGACAAGCAGGACAGGACGAGCACGGGCGGCTACGCGTTCATCTACGGAGGGGCCGCAGTCTCCTGGTCGAACCAGCGCATCAAGTGCGCGACGTTGTCGTCGACTGAGTCGGAGTATTTGGCGGCCACGGAAGCCGGAAAGGAGGGACGTCAACTTCGCTTCCTCCTCGCAGAGTTCCGGCAGGTGGATGCCGGGAAGCCGACCGTCCTCCGGGTGGACAACAAGTCGGCCATCACAGTCGCCGAGGGCATGGGGTTGACGGGCAACCTCAAGCACATGGAGCGGCGACAGGCCTAGCTGCAGCACATGGTGAAGCGCGGGAAGTTTTCACTGAAGTACATCCCGACCGCTGAGCAGCCGGCCGACTTCCTGACGAAGGCGCTGCACTACGCGGCCTTCAACCGGTGCTCCGTTGCAATCAGCCAAGTGCGCCTGGCTGATATGGGCGACGGTGACAACGACGTGCAACAGTAGGTGCCATGCCCTTCTTCATGGCTGGTGCGGTGACCGGCGTGCTGTGCGTTGTGTGCACGCCGACGGGCTATTCTCCGAGCAGTACTGCCGTATGGGCCGCGGGGGGGGGGGGGGGGGCAAGCGTGAACGCGGCAGGGGAGTGTCAACGGGAGTAGGGTTTGGCCCCGTCCTCGCTTGGGCGGAGCCTACTGCGGGGGCCGCGAAATCGCGGGAGGACCGCGGTGGCTGCGAAACCACGGGAGGACCGCGGTGGCCGCGAAACCGCGGGAGCCGCGATACCACGGAGGACCGTAGGAGCCGCGAAACCGCGGAGGACTGTGGGAGCCGCGAAACCGCGGGAGGACCGCGAAATACCCGGTCAACCAGGAAACCCGGGCGACGTGCGCGAAAGATCGCCGGGGGTGTTTTCTGCGAGTACGACCTCGAGGGTGGTATCTTGAGGTCGACGTGGCTGGTGGGCGCCGTCACGAGTGGAGTGTCTGCGCTGGGCATGTGACGGGGAGTTGGGCGCCAACCAGCTGCACGCACCTGCGAAGCTGGTGCACCATTGTCAGGCGGGTGCAACGCTGTGTTGCCGACTTACTGCAGCGTTGGCACACCATGGACTTGCAACGTTGGCAAGCCGCGACTCTGCTCTGCTGGAGCGCGGTCGACCAAGTCGTGCTGGCACGCGGTCGACCGTGCTGCGCTGGCAGTCGACCAACAGCCTTGCTAGGTCTGATGTAGTCTGTGTTGCCAATGTTGATGCAATCATTCTGAACCATTATTGTCAACTTTCTCTAGTGAAACTCTTGCCAATTCTCCCTGTGAACTAGCAAGCTGTGTGTGCACTAGGAAAACGACTAAGGACCAACGAACGCAGAGATCACACGAGCACCCGTGCCTAGCCCGTAGTCTAGCTCCCGTCATAGTAGTTATCTCCGCAGCGACTTCAGGCTGGTATCCCAAAGTCGATGTGGCTCGTCAGGCGCAGACAACAGCCGACGGATGCACAACGATGCAAGTCGGGTCATTCGTCTGCGCGCATTGCTGCCTTCTATGGGGCAACGCTGGACAGCCGCTCAGCTGCAGTACTCAACATGCTCTATTGGCAGGTTGCATTTCTGCAGTGCTGGCGCAGCTCCTCTACGCAACGCTGGCAGGCGATCGACCAAGCTGTGTTGGCGGTCGACCAGGCTAGCTGCAGAGTTGCTAGGTTCCTAATCTAGTCATTGTTGTCATTACTTGTTCTACCTATTCAGTAATTCCAACTTTGCTAGTGAAACTCTTGCCAACTTCTCCCGTGAATGCGCAAGAGCTAAGGAACGCAAGCAAAGCTACGGTCACTCTTAGTAGTTCGTGCCTACCCACTGTAGTCTAGCTCACTACCTTTGTCGAGTGACTCTTCGCACTCGTCCTCCGCCTTCTTCTGCGCTGCAGCAAGGGCCTTCTCCTTCTCCTCCTCTTCCGCCTTCCTCAGCACCTTCAGGCCAGGCTTCTTCTTCTCCCCCTCTTCCGCCTTCTTCTGCGCCTCTGCATTTGCCTTCCTCTTCTCCTCCTCTTTTGCCTTCCTGTGTGCATCTAGGTCAGCCTTCTTCTTCTCCTCCTCCTCCGCCTTCTTCTGCGCCTCTATACGGGCCTTCCTCTTCTCCTCCTCTTACGCCTTCCTCTGCACCTCCAGGTAAGCCTTCTTCTTTTCAACGGGAGTTGTGTGTTGGCCCCGTCCTTGATTGGGCAGAGCCGACTTCGTGGTCGGGTGTGAGGGGAGCAGCCGACCGGCAGCAGTGGGCGAGCTGGTTGACGAGGAGGTCGACCTGCACAAGGGCCACTGCACGGGCGCCGACTTCAGGGTGGCGCTGACTTCAGGGAGGTCGACCTGGGAAGCAGAGCGGTGCCAGGAGCTCTTGGCGCAGGCGAACTTCGTCGCCCCGGGGAAGCAAGGAGGCCGACCGAGGCAGCGCGGGCAGTCTGGCGGCGGTGGTAGCAGTGGCTGGAAGTCGGCCAAGGAGGTCAAGAAGTCGACCAAGGAGAGCGGTCGAGGAGGAGGAAGTCGACGTCGGGAGTGCTGGATCTGTCACAGCCCCGACCATCTCTCCTTCGAGTGCCCCGACCGCACTGACTCCGACGACGACGATGCCAAGGGAGGCCGTGGGAGGTATGGCAGCCGTCGTCTTCGTCGTGGAGGAAACAAGCCGCGCAAGGAGAAGCAGTCGACGACGTCGACCTCGGTGAAGGACGCCGACACCTCTGCCGGCGGCAAGGGGCGGGACGACAAGACGGCGTCGTGCTCGCAGGTCGGCGCCATGGAGCCGACCGTCTTGCTGGTGCCGGAGGCCGGAGAGGACTTCCAGGCGGTGGCGGGAGCTGTGCATGCGAACCCGGCAGTGGTTCTGCTCAAAAGTGGCTGCTCTCACCACCTGATGGGGACGAAGAAAGTCTTCGTCGACCTGCAGCCGAGCGGCTCCATCAAGCACGTGCGCGACTTCAATGGGGCGCTGCAGGACGTCCAGGGCCGCGGCACCGTCGCCCTGCAAGGGGAGGCCGAGAAGCAGGTGCTCATCCCCGACGTGCTATACATCCCGGGTGTGCGGTCAAACCTGCTGTCGTCCGGCCAGCTGAAGGAGCACAGCGTGAAGCTGCAGGAGGACGGCGACGGGATGCTGCTCGTCTTGGCAGCGGGAGAGGTGCTCCGTCGGGCAATGTACTCCGGACGAGTCCTCTGCACCGACCTGCGTCCCTGCTCAACGAGGTCGACATCGCCCACGCCAGAGGTCGTGGCCCTGCGGGCGATCGTCTCGGCGACGAAGTCGACACCGGACATGCTGCATGCAAGGCTTGCACACGTCGGCATGGACACCATCCGGAGCTCGGCAAAGCACGAGGTCGCCACTGGGCTGGAGCTCTAGTCGGCGACGGGCGCCGACTCACCGAGTGTCTTGTGCGTCGGCGGGAAGCTGGCGCGGCACACCTTCCCCGACCAAGGCTCCGACGCCGAGGACGTGCTGGCCATCGTGCACATCGACCTGTGCGAGCCGTTCCGCATGACTGCCAAGGATGGCAGCTTGTACTTCTTGCTGCTGAAGGACCGCAAGACCCGCTACGTGTGGGTGAGGCCGGTCGCCAAGAAGCCGGATGTGCTGCTGGCGTTCTAGAAGTGGCTGGTGTTGGTGGAGAGGCAGGCAAAGAAGTCGGTGCTGATGCTTCGCTCCGACCGAGGAGGGGAGTTTCTTGGGAAGAAGTTCACCGACTTCGTGGATGGCAAGGGGATCGTCCACGACCTGAACTGCTCGTATACCCCTCAGCAGAACGGCATGGCGGAGCGGGAGATGAGGACGGTGGTGGAGTCAGTGCGAACGATGCTGCTGCACATGGGCGTGCAGCACCACTGGTGGCACCTCGCTCTGCGACAGGCCGTCTGGGTCCGCAACTGCCTTGAGAGGTCGACGCTGCCGCCGGGGACAATGCCGTACCAGCTGCTCACCGGGGCAGAAGCCCGACTTATCGCTGGCACGGGTGTGGGGCTGCATGGCCCAGTTCCTGGTCCCCGAGCAGCAGCGTGGTAGAAAGCTAAAGCCAAAGGCCAAGTGGGACCTTCACCTCGCGGTGTCGGCGGAGAGCAAGGGCTGGGAGCTCCTCGACATCGCCGACAACCGGGTGGTCACCACGTCGGACGTGGTGTTCCACGAGGATATGTCACTGGAGGTATGGAAGTCGCAGCACGCGCCGGTGTCAGGACGGACGCCGACCACCCCGCCGTCTGACTTCTCGACGGCGACGCTGCCTCTGCTCGTCGAGGTCGGCGAGCTTGCTGGTGAGGACATCGAGGTCATCCGTCCTCCTTCCCCTCCCCCTACGACCCCTGCCCCTCCCCTCGTGGCCGACCTGCACGGGCTGCCTCCTATGCCGGCCTCCGGTGACGAGGGGAGTAGTTGGACGTCGCCTTCGGCGCCGGCCAAGGGCATCCCCGGTAGCCGACGTGTTGAGTGGCAAGTAGACGTGGGAATGAAGTCGACGTCGATAGGGAAGGACCAGGTCGAGGAGGTGCAGCCGACTTTGGTGAAGCCGGCGAAGAGAGCACCAGCAGGGCAACAGCCGCCAGGGGAGCAGGCAGCGGTGATGCCGACCACGGAGCAGACGGCAACCAGGCAGTCAGCAGAAGAGCCGACTACAGGGGAGAGGTCGACCAGGAAGTCGACCGAGATACAGCAGGACGACGAGGGCAGCGAAGCCGGTGACGAAGGGGAGAAGTCCACCGACAGCGACGTGGTGTAGGTTCGGCCTGAACCCCGGAATTCGGGCCGACTTCGGAGGCTGTCAAATTTATATGCTATGGTCTATCTAGGCTGTAGTGGGGTAGATACTATAGGGTACAACACTTCTAGGTTTCCTACTTGTACCCACATTTTGCCTAGTCATTCCATTCCTCATTCTTCACATGGTATAGAGCGGGTTCCCTAGTGGGATCGTTTCTTCCTAGGGCCCACCTTCGAAAGATTTTTTTAGCCTGCCCTAAACGCGCTTCGCGTCCTGCCTGAAAATTTCGCGGCCCCTTAGTGGCCTGCCCCTTAACGGCCTCTTAGTGGCCCCTTCTCGGCCCCCCTTAGCGGCCCCCTTCGCGGCCCCTTCACGGCCCCTCTCGCGACCCCTTAGCGGCCCCTCGCGGCCCCGCTTGAGGCCCTTCGCGGCCCCCCCTTCGCGGCCCCCTCACGGCCCTTCGCGGCCCCTTCGCGGCCCTTAGCGGCCCCCTCACGGCCCTTCGTGGCCTCGTCGCGACCCTTCGCGGCCCCCCTCTCGGCCCTTCGCGGCCTCTCCGCGGCCCTTCGCGGCCCCTTTGTGGCCCCTCCGCGGCCCCTTCGCGGCTCTTCGCGGCCCTACCGCTCCGTCGTCGCCGCCCCAGCAACAGCTGCCGTCGCAACTACTGCCGCTGCCGCTTCCGCCAATGCCGTTCACCGCCGCCGCTCCTGCCGTGACAGCTGCAGCCGCTGCTGCTGCGACAACCGCCGCTGCCGCTGCCGTGACAGCCGCCGCCACCGTTCGTCGCGGCCGCCGACGTTCCTCGCAGCCGCCGCCGCCATCTTGGCCCTACCCTGCAGCCGAGTCGCGGCCCTGCTCTGCCGCCCAGTCGAGGCCCTGATCCTGCCGGCGCACCTCGGCCCTGCCCCACCACTTGCAGGCTTCTACCCACCTGCCCCTGGTAAGCGCACCGCCGAGCCGCGCCCCTCCTGCTGCTGCTACTGCTAACCTTCTTCTGCTACTGCTGCTGCTAGCCTGCTGCTGCTGCTGTCATGGCTAGTCCCAACGTTCTTACCTTTGATGCTAAGGGTCGAGCGTTAGACTTTGAGGTCTGGATAGATGATCTGCAGCTTTTCCTGCAGTGCGATAGCAAACACGACCTCTCACTGCTTGATCTCACGTCTGGCGCCTCTACTGCCCCTGCTGCCGATGCTGACAGTACTGTTCGCTCACAGTGGACCACTCGCGATGCTGCTGCCCGTCTTGCTGTGCGTAGTCACCTGCCGTCCACTGAGCGCGCACACTTTAGCCAGTACAAGACTGCTAAGACCTTGTACGATGCTGTAGTTGCACGCTACTCCTCCTCTGCCTCTGCTGCCCTTAGTCGCCTCATGCTGCCGTACCTATTCCCTGACCTCGCGGCCTTTGCCACAGTCGCTGACCTCATTACGCACCTCCGCACTAGTGACACCCGCTACCGCGCTGCGCTTCCTGCTGAGTTCTGCGCCAAGAACCCCCCCCCCTATGTACATCACCCTCTACTACCAAGTCACCCGACTCCCTGACTCCCTTGACGACTAGTCGCGTTACACCGCAGTCTTCCCCTTGCGCACCAAGGGTGAGGTCACTGGGGTGTTGTCGACTGGATCCGCGCTGCTCGTCTCCAGCTCAGAGAGAGTTTCGGCTCGGACTTTCTTGTTCTGCGTCTGCACTCCGACAGAGGTGGAGAGTTTTCCTCCGACCTTCTGCGAGCCTTCTGTCGTGCGAGGGGCATCCACCAGACGTTCATGCTTCCGGCCTCTCCATAGAAAAATGGGATTGCTGAGCGCCGCATTGGCATGGTCATGGGCGTCGCTCGTACGTCCATGATCCATGCGGCTGCTCCCCATTTTCTGTGGCCGTTCGCGGTTCAGTACGCGGCGCAGCAGATCAACCTTCAGCCCCGTGTCTCCTTGCCGGAGACCCCCCCCACCTTGCGGTGGACGGGGAAGGTTGGCGATGCGTCTCAGTTCCGTGTCTGGGGATCTCAGGCTTTTGTCCAAGACTTGTCTGCGGACAAGCTGTCCTCTCGTGCTGTTCCCTGCGTCTTCCTTGGCTTCCCCCCTGACGCACCTGGTTGGCAGTTTTACCATCCCACCTCGCGCCGTGTTCTGTCCTCCAAATACGTCACGTTTGACGAGTCGGTTCCGTACTACTGTCTCTTCCCCTACCGCGCTGCCCCCCTCCCCCCCCCCCCGCCGCTCTTCCTTACGCCAGGTCCCCCCCCAGTAGACCCCCTCCCCCCTCGGGGTCGTGCTCCCTCAGGTGTGTCCCAGGTAGACGCAGTCGAGCCTATTGAGGTAGCTGTTGATTTTGGTGCTGCTAGGGGTGCTGAGCCTGAGCGTGCGGAGCCTGGGGGTGCTAGGCCTGGGGGTGCTGAGCCTGGGGGTACTGAGCCTGGGGGTGCTGAGCCTGGAGGTGCTGAGTCTTGGGGTGCTGAGCCTGGGGTTGCTGAGTCTAGGGGTGCGGAGCCTAAGGGTGCTGGGCCTGCTTGAGTGGAGCCTGGTGGTGCTGGGCCTGGAGGTCCTTCGTGTGCTTCGTCCCGGCGGGAGCTGCCCTCTCCCGCCTTCTACTGGTCCTGCTCCTTCTTTAGAGTGTCCACCGCCTGTCCAGTCCGAGTCACAGTTATAGCTCGCCTCCCCACTACCTGCTCCACCTCCCTACACTGGTCCTACTGGAGGTTTTGCTGAGCGTCGTGAGCTTGAGTCTCGTCTTGCGTCGCCTGTTCGTGCTGATTTCACTAGTCGTCGTATTCCACGCCAGCGTCCTCCTACGGTCCCAGGCACGCACCACACGGCATTGCGTCCTTCCAGTGCTCCACTGCGTGTCCCTTTGCCGTCTCCTCTTGCGTCCTCTCTTCCTGCTCTTGCTGACCCGGAGTTTGACTCCCTTCGTGCTACCAGTCCTACTGTCACGCGTCTCCTGGCTACTGCTGTCACTGACCCTTCCTTTGAGTCCACTGCTGCGTCTGCCTTAGTTGCTGAGCTTGTTGACTTCGCTGCTCACTATCGGCTAGACTACGCCGCAAGTCTTGTTGCTGAGTCTGAGTCTGTCTGTCCTCCGACCGTCGGGGGTGAGTGTGCTCTTGGCACGGACGTCTTTGAGGACAGGCAGGAGGAGTTCCAGTGTTTTGCTGCTGCTTTACCTCATCTCGTGTCCATGCTGATTGCCCTTGAGGGAGACCTGGATGCACCAGACATCCCGACTCTGCGCTCTTACGTAGGACGATACAGGGTCCCTACTCCTCCCAGTGGCAGACAGCCATGGACGTAGAGATGGCTTCCTGGAAGTCCACAGGCACCTAGGTTGACGAGGATCCCCCACCCAGGGCGAACATCGTCAGTGGCATGTGGATTTTCAGGGTGAAGCGGCCGCCGGGTTCTCTGCCTGTCTTCAAGGCACGCTGCGTGGCTCGAGGCTTCAGTCAACGGCAGGGAGCTGACTTATTTCAGACCTTCTCCCCCACCCCGAAGATGACCACTCTTCGGGTGCTACTGCACATAGCCTGCTGCACACATGGAGTTGACTACTTTCAGACCTGCTCCCCCACCGCTCAGCTCGACTACGAGCTTCACCCTCTACTTTCACCTGCACTACTTTCCTACAGGGCAGCCTGCACGAGGAGATCTGGCTGCGCCGCCCTCCTGGCTTCACTAGGTCGTTTCCTCCTGGTACCCAGTGGAGCCTCCGGCGGCCAGTCTACGGTCTCCGCCTAGCTCCTCGCGAGTGGCACGACACACTGAGGACTACGCTAGCGGCTCTTGCGTTTGCTCCTTCTACTGCTGACCCGACGTTGTTTCTACACACCGACACCTCGCTGCCGCCGTTCTTTATCCTCGTGTACGTCGACGACTTGGTCTTTGCTACTGCTGACACTGCTGGACTCGCCCACGTGAAGTCTGAGCTGCACAAGAGACACACGTGCACAGACCTGGGTGAACTGCGCAGCTATCTTGGCTTGCAGATCACCTGGGACAGAGCACGGCGCACCATTACCCTGACTCAATCACACATGGTGCAGCAGGTCCTTCAGCGCTTCGACTTCACGTACTCCTCGCCTCAGGCCACTCCTCTTTCTACTCGCCACTCGCTCTCAGCTCTGCCTTCGGATGAGTCCGTAGAGCCGAGTGGCCCGTACCCAAAGCTTGTTGGCTGCCTCATGTACCTGATGACCTGCACTCGTCGTGACCTAGCATACCCTCTTAGCATCTTGGCACGCTATGTTGCTCCTGGAAGACACCGGCCAGAGCACATGGCTGCTGCTAAGAGGGTGTTGCGCTACTTGTGCAGTACGTCGGGCATGGGGCTCGTGCTTAGAGGGCGGAGTTCAGTGGTCCTCACTAGTCACGCAGACGCTTCTTGGGCTGACGACTTGGCTACGCAGTGGTCGTCACAGGGTTACACCTTCAGGCTGGGTTCTAGCTCTGTCTTGTGGCGGTCTACTCGCTCGTCTTGGTGACGCTGACTTCGGGTCGCCGAGCAGTTGGGCGTCGAGTGGCAGGGCGTCAACTTGGTGACGCCGACTTCGGGTATCCGACTTTGGTGGTCGGCTTACAACTGCGCTGGTCGACGTGGAGGTGGTCGACCAGAAGTGACGTCGACCTGGAGCTCGTCGACCAGGGGCGTGGTCGACCTGGTGAGGTCGACTTGGGGTGGTCGTTGACTTGGGAGGTCGACGGGCACATACAGGAGCAGCTGGTCGACGTGGTTGCCTGGTCGACTAGGTTACCTGGGTGACGAGGTTCTGCGGAGGAGTGCGACGGTCGCCCAGGCGAAGTTGGCGAGTCCGACCTCGGTGGTGGTATCCCGAGGTCGACGTGGTTGATCAGGTGCAGTCGTCAGCGCCAGGTTGTCTTGGTGTGTGCGCTATGCAGGTGACAAGGCTCAGCATGCCAATCATCTGCGAGCACCTGCGAAGCTGGTGCGATGCTGTACTACGGGAGCTACGGTCGCATGCCGTCGACCTATAGCGTTGGCATGCCGTTGACTTTGCACTGCTGGAGCGCGGTCGACCAAGTCGTGCTGGAATGCGGTCGTCCATGCTTTGCTTGCAGTCGACCGACCTAAATGCTAGCTCTGATGTAGTCTTGCCATGCCAACTTCTTTGTACCATTGTTGTCAACTTTCTCTAGTGAAACTCTTGCCAAATTGCCCCGTGAACTAGCAAGCAGTGTGTGCACTAGGAAAACGACTAAGGACCAATGAACGCAGAGATCACACGAGCATCCGTGCCTAGCCCGTAGTCTATCTCCCATTGTAGTAATTATCTCCGCACTTCTTCTCCTCCTCTTCCGCCTTCTTCTGCGCATCTGCATCCGCCTTCCTCTTCTCCTCCTCTTTTGCCTTCCTCTGCGCATCCAGGTCAGCCTTCTTCTGCTGCTCCTCTTCCGCCTTCTTCTGCGCCTTGTATCCGCCTTCCTCTTCTCATCCTCCGCCTTCCTCTGCGCCTCTGGGTCAACCTTCTTCCGCATCTTCCTCTTCTCCTCCTCTTCTGCCTTCTTTTGCTCCTCCAGGTCAGCCTTCTTCTGCGCATCTGCATCCGTCCGTGTTACCCTTGGGAGCGGACTTTCGGGTATACCGCATCCCCCTCGTCCCGCTGCCGGAGATTCCCATCGAGATCCTCTCCTTCTGCCACACCCACACCTGCAGCTGTGTTGACGCGTGCCACACACACCCACCTAGCACGTATGTCTTCTGCGCCCGGGAAGCCAACGGTCGGGTCTGTTGCTTCGACAATCCGCCTCTATGCGTCTGCAAACTCCTTTCTCTTCACTTCTTCTTCCGCCTTGCACTTGTCTTCTGCCGCCTTCTTCCACCGTGCCTCTGCCGCTTCTGCCTTTGTTTGTTGCCGAGGCTCTTCTGCAACCCCCTCCGGCCCCTTCGTTGTCTGCACTATCTTCTCCGTTGTCTGCACTCTCTCCTCTATACCCTGCAAGTTTCCAGCCAAAGACCCCGCCCCCTCCCTCTGCATCTCTGTCTCACGACGAGCACTCCTCCTAACATGTTCTGAAAACCTGAGCTGCCAACCTCCATTACTCGCCCGTTCGTCTACTCGAGCCGACCATGCTCCCGGACCATTTGCTCGGGGTCTCCGTGAATAGGATACTTCCGCAACTCTTGGTGCCGCTTCTTCTACTGCTGCGGCTCTGTCTCTCCGCCTCTCGTCCTCATGTGCACTTCTCTGCACGGACACCACCATCAACCCATCGGTCCTCCTAACTCGCCTGTCCTAGTTTGCCTCCGTATCTTTGACCCTCTCCTCCATCGTCTCCACCTTGTCGTTCTCGTCATTCGCTACCGCAAGATCATCGTCTTCGAACTGGTCGAAAAAAGCACGGCAGCTACTCACGAGCATACATCCGACTTAGTGGGCCTTATTTTTACCAAAGCCCAAATTGATCACGTTGTCTTCGTTCTGCAGCGCCAAAAGGTCCCCCCCCATTTGTCCAAAAGCTTGCTAAACAAGTGAATTGCTTGCAGGCCCGAGCCCACCTCATACCGCCCTTGCACCTTGTTGATCTGCGTTATACCACAATAGAAACAAATGATGTGTTAGTGCACAGTAACGTTTCACTCGGGACTAGCTTAAACAACCATAATGAATGAAACATACCACTCCAACATCAACGTCCAAAGCATCGAGACGGACTTTCATGTCGTGGATGACCTCTCCCATATGGCCGCCACTATATGTGTGGCCTCTTGTGAACTCGACCTCGAGTTGTTCAACAAGCTACCTGTATGGATTGACAGGTAGTTAGATGATGTATACCACGTGCGGCATATGGTAAGAGAGGCCAGAAAAGAAACTTAAAAACGTTGAGAGCAAACTGGATGTGGCAACGGCTAGGAATAACAAACTTGGGTCGAAGTGAATGACGCGCGTACGGTAGTCCCCGCGCGGTGGGGCCAGCAAATCCTTAGGGTTCAACAGAACCATAAGGCTGATTGATGCGCAGGGGGCTCATGAACTCTGTCATCCATAAATATCATGATTAAAAGGCTTGAACGGAGTGCTGTAAATACTCATCATTTGCATAATAAAACACATATGCATAGAGAAGAGGGATGATAACCATCTGATAGTCGAGTGTCAAACTCATATGCTATAGTCTGTGTAGGCTGTAGTGGGATAGACAATATGGGGTACAACACTTTTACGCTTTTCCTACTTGTACCCACCTGCTTGCTAGTTCATTCATTCCTCGTTCTTTCACATGATATAGAGCAGGTTTCCTAGTGGGAACGTTTCCTAGGGCCCACCGAATATCGATTTTTTTTTCTGCCCGGAGCGCGCTTCGCCCCTGCCCGAGTAGCGCCCCGTGTGCCTACCCTCCCGTCGCGTCCCCTGCCCTTAGTAGCCCGTCGCGCTCCCCTACGGCTCTGTAGCGGCCCCTCTCACGGCCTCTCACGGCCCCTCTCACGGCCCTTCGCGACCCCTTCAGGCCCCTCGTGGCCCCTTCGCAGCCTCCCTTCGCGGCCCCTTCGCGGCCCCTTCACGGCCCCTTCGCGGCACCTTCGCGGCCCCTTCACGGCCCCTTCACGACCCCTTCGCGGCACCTTCGCGGCCCCCTCACGGCCCCTTCGCAGCCCCTTCGCGGCGCCTTCACGGCCCCATCGCGGCTCCCTTTGCGGCCCCTTCGCGGCCTCGCCCCGCTGCCCGTAGCGGCCCTGCCCTGTCGCCAGTCGCGGCCCCACCCCGTCGCCAGTTGCGGCCTCGCCCCGTCGCCAGTCGCGGCCCCGCCCCGTCGCCAGTCGCGGCCACGCCGCGTCGCCCCCGCCTCTTCACGTCGCCCCTGCGGGAACCGCGAGGCGCGGCTCCTGTGCGTCGCGACGCACCTGCGGGACCCGCGTGGCATCATCCCTGCCTGCCGCAGCGCCCTGCCCTAACCCGCGCTCTGGAGCAGCCGCAACTGCAGCAGCCGCCCCTGGAGCAGCCGCCACTGCAGCAGCCGCCCCTGGAGCAGCCTCCCCAGCAGCAGCCGCCCCTGGAGCAGCCGCCCCTGAATTAGCCGCCCCAGGAGCAGCCGCCACTGCAGCAGCCGCCCCTGGAGCAGCCACCCCTGCAGCAACCGCCCCTGGAGCAGCCGCCCCTGCAGCAACCGCCCCTGGAGCAGCCGCCACTGCAGCAGCCGCACCTGGAGTAGCCACCCCTGCAGCAGCCGCCCCTGGAGCAGCCGCCCCTGCAGCAGCCGCCCCTGCAGCAGCCGCCCCTACAGCAGCCGCCCCTGGAGTAGCCGCCCCTGCAGCAGCTGCCCCCGGAGCAGCCGCCCCTGCAGCAGCCGCCCCTGGAGCAGCCGCCCCTACAACTGCCGCCCCTGGAGCAGCCGCCCCTGCAGCTGCCGCGGAGCCCTCGCCCTAAAGTGGTAGCGGCCTCGCCGTTGCCGCCGTCGTACGCCTACCCTTCTCGCCACTGGTGAGCACTGCCCTGCCCATACTGCTGTTACTGCTGCTCTTGCTGCTACTGCTCTTTCTACTGCTACTGCTGCTCCTGGCGTGGCCAGATGCAGCTCCAGCGCCGTCCACGTAAGTCCCTCACCCCCCAACAGCTTCGTGAGTGGTACGCTAGTTGGGGTTATAGGGGTGGCCGCGCTGCGACTACTGCTATTGCTACAGCGGCTACCACTGCTCCTACTGCTCCTGGCGGTGGCCAGATGCAGCTCCAGTGACGTCCGCGTGAGTTCCTCACGCCCCAGGAGCTTCGTGAGTGGTACGCTACTTGGGGTTGTCGGGGTGGCCGTAGTGGGAGTCGTCCTTGAGTGAGTGGTTCGGCAGCTGCTTGTAGTGGCCAGGTGCAGCTGCAGCGTCGTCCGTGCGCGGTCCTTTCGCCCCAGCAGCTTCGTGAGTGGTACGCTCAGCGTGGCGGGTCACGGGGTACTGCTCGATGTCCGTACGTCATTCGAAATGGTGCTCGGACTGGTCAACCTTGCAAGACGTTTGGTCACGCAGAGTCCCGCTGCTTCGCCCGTCTGAGCGACGCCTGGCGCACAGAGTTTGGCGACGCGGCTGAGCTCCCCGACTGGGTGGAGCTGCTTAGGCTGCGGGTAGATATCTATACTCTTGACTATGATGCTATCCTCACTGCCATGTATGCATTGCCTACTAGTGATGAGGGTGACTGTTACCTGTGTGTTCCGCCTGACCCGGGCATTGAGGCTGCTGCTCTAGGTGCTTGTAAGGCTGCTGCTCTAGGTTCTAGTACGTCTACTGCCCCAGGTGCTGGTGAGTCTGCTCTCTAAGTTACCACGTCGGCTCAGGCCTTACACACCTTCACCCTTGACTCGGGTGCTTCCCGCTCCTTCTTTCGAGACCGCACCACGCTTACGCCGCTTAGTCGGCCAGTTGCGGTCTCCCTGGCAGACCCCTCATTGCCCACTTCTCCACTGTCTTGCCGTGTCCGGCGGCCCCCTATGGCACCCTGTCAGGTCTCTACCTCCCCTCGTTCTCTACGAACTTGATGAGTGGTGCTGATCTACAGGATGGGGGGGTTGACCAGTTCACTCCTGCGAGTCAGCGGGTGAACCACTGTACGTGTGCTCGGACGGGCCGACACTTGGCCACGTTTACCCATCAGCCGAGGTCGAGCCTGTACATACTTACTACTGAGTCTCCTCTGGTTGCTGAGTCTGGTCAGGTAGCTGCGTCGGGTCAGGTGTTTGCTGCAGCGTCCAGGTCTGGTCATGAGTCTGCTCCCTGCTCGTGTTACCTCCTGTCCCACCAGACTCTCCTCTGGCACCACTGCCTTGGTCACCCCTCCCTGCCTCGTCTCCGAGGCATGGCCTCCCGTGTCCTTGTCTCTGGTCTCCCCCGGTCCCTCCCTCCCCTCCCTCCGGGGCCTGCCCCTACCCGCGTTCCCTGCGTCGAGGGGCGGCAGCGCGCCGCCCCTCACTCCTCCGAGCTTCCTCCGACAGAGGCTCCGCTGTAGACGCTTCACATGGACGTGTGGGGCCCCGCCCGCGTCCGTGGCCAGGGTCACGAGCGTTACTTCCTGTTGGTGGTTGACGACTACTCGTGTTACACCACGGTGTTTCCCTTGCGCAGCAAGGGTGACGTCACTGAGGTGTTGATCGACTGGATCCGCGCAGCTCGTCTCCAACTCAGAGAGAGTTTCGGCTCGCACTTTCCTGTTCTGCGTCTGCACTCTGACAGAGGCGGGGAGTTTTCCTCTGCCCTTCTGGGAGCCTTCTGTCGTGCACAGGGCATCCGCCAGACCTTCACGCTACCGGCCTCTCCACAGCAAAATGGGATTGCTGAGCGCCACATTGGCATGGTCATGGACGTCGCTCGTACGTCCATGATCCATGCGGCTGCTCCCCATTTTCTGTGGCCGTTTGCGGTTCAGTACGCAGCGCATGAGATCAACTTTCAGCCCCGGGTCTCCTTGCGAGAGACCTCCCCCACCTTGCGGTGGACGGGGAAGGTTGGCGATGCGTCTGCGTTTCGTGTCTGGGGATCTCGGGCGTTTGTCCGCGACTTGTCTGCGGACAAGCTGTCCCCCTGTGCTGTTCCCTGCGTCTTCCTTGGCTTCCCCCCTGACGTGCCTGGTTGGCAGTTTTACCACCCCACCTCGCGCCGTGTTCTGTCCTCCCAGGACGTCACCTTTGACGAGTCGGTGCCTTACTACCGTCTCTTCCCCTACCGCACTGCGCCCCTCCCCCCGCCGCCGCTCTTCCTTGCGCCAGGTCCCCCCCCGGTAGACCCCCTCCCCCCTCAGGGTCCTCCCCCGTCAAGTGTGTCCTAGGTAGACGCAGTCGAGCCTGTCGAGGTAGCTGTTGACTCTGGTGCTGCTAGGGGTGCTGAGCCTGGGGGTGCTGAGTCTAGGGGTGCGGAGCCTGGGGGTGCGGAGCCTGGGGGTGCTGGGCCTGGGGGTGCGGAGCCTGGGGGTACGGAGCCTGGGGGTGCTCAGCCTGGGGGTGCGGAGCCTGGGGGTGCTGGGTCTGCTCGTGTGGCCTCTGGCGGTGCTGGGTTTGGGGCCCCTTTGGGTGTTTCGTCGAGGCGGGAGCTACCCTCTCCACAGGAGCTGCGCGAGTGGTTTGCCCGGCGCTGGAGCCGTGCTGCTGGAGCTGGAGGTGCTGCTGTTACTGCTGACCCTGGGGTCGGCACTGGAGTTACTAGAGCCACTAGTCCTGGAGGTGCTCGTACTGGCGGTACTGGAGCTGCTGGGCGTGGGGGTGTTGTTGAGGCTGCTGGAGCTGACGGTCCTGCTGGAGTTGGTGCTGCTGGAGCTGGAGCTGCTGGAGCTCGAGCTGCTGGGGGTGTTGGCGCTGGAGGTGCTGCTGGCGCTGGTCAGTCTGAGGGTGCTAGAGTTGGCGCTGTTGGAGCTGGAGGTGCTGCTGGCGCTGGTGCTGCCGCTAGGGGTACAGGTGCTGTCCCTACTGGTTCTGGAGGCGCTGCGCGGCCGCGACCGTACTTCGTTCCGCTCCTTGAGCAGGTTCTTGGTCTCCCGCCCTCTACTGGTCCTGCTCCTCTCTTAGAGTGTCCACAGCCTGTCCAGTCACAGTCACAGTTACAGCCCGCCTCCCCCGTACCTGCTCCTTCTCCCTACACTGGTCCTACTGGAGGTCTTGCTGAGCGTCGTGAGCCTGCGTCTCGTCCTGCGTCGCCTGTTCGTGCTGCTCGCACTAGTAGTCGTGCTCCGCGTCCGCGTCCTCCTGCGGTCCCAGGCACACACCAGATGGCACTGCGTCCTTCCACTGCTCCTCTGCGTGTCCCTTCGTTCTTTCACATCGAGCAGAGACCGAACCCCTTTTGCTTGTTGGCTTGCGTGGTTGCGCATTTTTCAAGCATCGGAGCTGGCTTAGAGTGAGGATCTTGACGTCCTTGAGCTCCCTGGCACCAAGTTTGTCTTTGGCAACTTCACAGCGTTGAGGACAGACGAGCGCGTGGTTATTTATAAAGTATGGCAGATGCCGGCAGATGCTAAAAGCATGTAGAGGTGTTAATGTTACGCTACATGGGTTTTGAAAAAAACTTACAGGAGGCCGTATGCTAATAAAGATTCGTTCCACTCTACCTGGCCCTAGCAGAAGCTCTCGTAGGATCCCTTTCCGAGTCGTACACGCACGCTGCACCCCTCCGTAGTCAATAATTTGGTCATGGCTAAGCTATGACGGAAATCCACGCCAAGGTTATACTGTGAGCCCACAGTGGTAAGACTTCTACCACTGCCGAAATTCGAGGAATGGGCGTCCAAAGCGGTCTCTCGTCTATGCAATGATACGATAGAGAAGTCTGGGAAGAAGATTACAGTAGAGCAGAGAAACTGTAGAGAATGCCAAGAATGAGGAACAAAATGATTTTTTGAATGTGAAATCAACCCTAGACTCCCAACTCAACCGGGTGTGTTTACAGTTTCTCACTATGAAACAGTAGGCTAGGCTCATGTTGGCCGCAGGTTTTGGCGCGCAATGTTTCACCGCACGTGATCAACCTTTCTTACACGAACAACAGCAAAACGGGATTGCGCCTGGAAGTTGTCATCATCTGCGCGCCAAATTCGATAATCGGCGGATAGACTGACAGAAAGACTGCCACGTAGGTTTCCAGATTATTGCTCTACAAATGAATTTTGCATTGCTATCGTCCTTATCTGTAATGTATGTAGAAGCAACCATCTGACAAACAAGCTGTGGATTTCCATATTGTTATTCCACAAATCATGCTTGTGCTTTAGTCAACCTTATCTGTAATGGATACTAAAATTTGCAGTTACCAATTGAAGGCACAGGTAGCCAAGTAAATTATAACAAAAAACAACATGCATTACTACATTGTAACCTTAGTTGTCATTCTAAACCCTAATTTCTCGTTCAGTTTAGAAATCTCAATAACCAGTAACCTCAAAAATACAGCAGCATTCCCTCAAACCTTCCTTCTATGCAACCATGCAAAAAATTGCCCATACTTTGGCAGAACTATGCATCGAAACCCACCCAAACCTTGATGAAATGAGCTGATTTTGATAGTGGGATCTAGATTTTTTGTGACGAGAGTCCCCTATCAAATTCAGCTCATATGTTCAAGGAGAGGTGGGTGATTTCACTAGAAACCTGGTTCCAGGCAATTTGGCACAGAATCCTGCAATCTCCTGCAGAAAAATGCATGAAAAACATAGCAAACCTTTATAACAAAATCTGAAATTAATAGCGGGGTCTGGAATAAGTCTTTGAGAGTCCCCTATCAAAATCAGCTCATTTGCCCAACGAGAGGTTGGTCGTTTGAGTAGAAACCAGACTCCAGGCAATTTTGCACAGAAATCTGCATTCTCCTGCAGAACAAACCTTGATGAAATGAGCTGAAAATAATAGGGGTATCTATAATAATGTTGAAATGAACGAACAGGAATGATTGAACTAACAGTGAAATCAGTACAAGTACCTAACCCTAAAATTGTGTACGCCCTATAGGCTAACCCACTGTAGCCTAAACAAGCACAACATATATAATGTTTGACACACCCCCATAGGCGAAGTGGGGGAGAACTAGGGGTCACAAGACCAGTCAAGGCAAAGCAAGGCAAAACAAGCTCAGGGTGGATCTCAAGGATACCACACAAATTCCGAGCACAAGCAAGTGGTCACACGACTAGTTCACATGCAAGTTTATAATAGAACAAGAGGTACAAAGATCACAACCTAGCAAGAGTAAACATGCAGGTATATATACATAGAGATCACAGTACAAACTGACTCAAGAAGTAAGCAAGTGAGGTCCAGTAGGCACAAGGCCTAGAAGAGTGCAAAAGCGCTGATGGTCACAAGGCTGAAGCGCCTTGGTGAACACATCAGCAGTGTTGCCCTCAGAGGCCACGTAACGCAGACAAAGCTGACCACGTTGCTACAGCTCTCGAGCAAGGAAGTAGCGCAGAGCAATGTGCTTCGTTTTGTGCTCCAGTCTGTGCTCCTCACACAAGGCAATGGATGCCTTGTTGTCGACGTACAGCACTGGAGGAGAACGAGGCCGCTCTCCAAGGTCGGTCAGCAAGTAGGTGAGCCAGCGTAGCTCCTGGGCTGCCATGGCTGTGGCGTACATCTCAGCCTCACAACTGGAGCTAAGAACAGAAGAAGAGCGAGTCGAACGCCAAGAAACTGAACCAGAGCCAAGACTGAAGGTGTAACCCTGAGACGACCGCTGAGTAGCCTGGTCGTCTGCCCAAGAAGCGTCTGAGTGCCCAGTGAGAACAACTGGGTCTCGCCCTCCAAGCACTAGCCCCATGCCCGACGTACTGCACAAGTAGCGCAACACCCTCTTAGCTGCATCCATGTGCTCCTTCCGGTGACGGCCGGGAGCGACATAGCGTGCAAGAATGCTAAGAGGGTATGCAAGGTCAGGTCGAGTGCAGGTCATCAGGTACATGAGGCAACCCACAAGCTCTGGATACGGGCCACTCGGCTCTACGGACTCATCCGAAGGCAGAGCTGAGAGCGAGTGACCGGTAGGTAGAGGAGTGGGCTTAGGCGAGGAGTACGTGAAGCGGAAGCGCTGAAGGACCTGCTGCACCATGTGTGACTGAGTCAAGGTGATGGTGCGGCGTGCTCTGTCCCGGGTGATCCGCAAGCCAAGATAGCTTGTCAGTTCACCCAGGTTTGTGCACGTGTGTCTCTTCTGCAGCTCCGACTTCACGTGGGCGAGTGCCGCAGTGTCAGCAGTGGTAAAGACCAAGTCGTCAACGTACACGAGGATATAGAACGGCGGCAGTGAGGTGTCAGTGCGTAGAAACAGCGACGGGTCAGCAGTAGAAGGCGCGAACCCAAGAGCCGCAAGTGTAGTCCTCAGTGTGTCGTGCCACTCACGTGGCGCCTGGCGGAGACCGTAGACTGGCCGTCGGAGGCTCCATTGGGTACCAGGAGGGAACGACCCAGTGAAGCCTTGTGGGCGGCGCAGCCAGATCTCCTCGTGCAGGCTACCCTGTAGGAAAGCAGTGCTGAAGTCAAGAGAGTGGAGCTCGTAGTCACGCTGAGCGACGACGTGCAGCAAAACCCGAAGAGTGGTCATCTTCGGGGTCGGGGAGAAGGTCTGGAAGAAGTCAACTCCCTCTCGCTGACTGAAGCCTCGTGCAACGTAACGCGCCTTGAAGACACGCGGAGAGCCCGGCGGCCGCTTCACCCTGAAGATCCACATGCCACTGAGGATGTTCGCCCCAGGCGGGGGAACCTCGTCGACGTGGGTGCCTGTGGACTACCAGGAAGCCATCTCTGTGTCCATGGCTGACTGCCACTGAGAGGAGTAGGGACCGGCCATCGCCTCTGCGTAAGAGCGTGGGGTCGGGATGTCTGGTGCATCCGGGTCTCCCTCAGGGGCAACAAGCATGGACACGAGATGGGGCAAAGCGGCAGCAAAGCACTCAAACTCCTCCTGCCTGTCCTCAAGGACGTCAGTGCCAAGAGCACACTCACCCTCGACGGACAAAGGACAGACAGACTCAGACTCAGCAACTAGGCTAGCGGCGTAGTCTAGACGACAGGTGGCAGCAAAGTCCACAAGCTCAGCAACTAAGGCAGACGCAGCAGCGGACTCAAAGGAAGGGTCAGTGACAACAGTAGCCAGGAGACGCGTGACATTAGGACTGGCAGCACGAAGGGAGTCTGACTCCGGGTCAGCAAGAGCAGGAAGAGAGGACGCAGGAGGAGACGGCAGTGGGACACGCTGTGGAGCAGTGGAAGGACGAAGCGCCATCCGGTGAGTGCCGGGGACAGCAAAAAGACGCTGACGCGGGACACGACTACCAGTGAGAGCAGCACGGACAGGCGACGCACGACGAGACTCAGGCGACGCAGGACGAGACTCAGGCTCACGACGCTCAGTAAGACCTCCAGTCGGACCAGTGTAAGGAGCAGGACCAGGGAGAGAGGTAGCTCCGACTGCAGCTAGACAGACGGAGGACACCCTAAGGAGGGAGGAGGACAAGGAGGAGGAAGCTGACCAAGAACCTGCTGAAGGAGCGGAACGAAGTACGGCCGTGGCCGTGCAGCGACTCCAGAACCAGCAGAGACACCAGCGCCAGGGTCCTCAGCACCAGCAGCAGCTCCAACTCCCGCGTCCGCAGCACCAGCAGTAGCTCCAACGCCCGACTCCACAGCACCAGCGCCAGGGTCCTCAGCACCAGCAGCAGCTCCAACGCCCGGGTCCGCAGCACAAGCAGGAGCTCCAACGCCCGGGTCCTCAGCACCAGCAGGAGCTCCAACGCCCGGGTCCCCAGCACTAGCAGCAGCTCCAACGCCCGGGTCCGCAGCACCAGTAGGAGCTCCAACGCCCGGGTCCTCAGCACCAGTAGCAGCTCCAACGCCCGGGTCCTCAGCACGAGCAGCAGCACCAGCGCTCGGATCCTCAGCACCAGCCGTAGCTCCAACGCCCGGGTCCGCAGCACCAGAAGCAGCTCCAACCTCCGGGGCCGCAGCACCAGCAGCACCAGTAGAGTCTCCAGCACCAGCAGCACCACCACCAGCAGCGGGGTCCGTGACACCAGGCACGCCACTTCGAAGAGTGCAGCGCCGCTCGTACCACTCACGGATCCTCTCACGGGAGGGGAGCTCCCGACTAGGAGGAGAAGCACTAGCACCAGTCCTAGAAGTACGCCTGGCTCCAGAGGTACCTCTCCTGAGGCTGAAGTACTGTAAGTACCACTCACGCAGCTACTCCAAGGAGAGGGCTCCTCCAGGTGTAGGAATTCTAGGCTCAGCACCTCCACACTCAAAACCCCCAGACTCCGGACTCTACGGCTCAGCACCCCCAGGCTCAGCACCCCCAGGCTCAGTACCCCTAGGCTCAGCACCCCCAGGCTCCGCACCCCCAGGCTCCGCACCCCCAGGCTCAGCACCCCCAGGCTCCACACCTCTAGGCTCCGCACCCGCAGCAGGACGAGAGTCCACAGCTACCTCAACAAGCTCAACCGGGTCTACCTGAGACACACCTGAGGGAGCGGCACCCTGAGGGGGGAGGGGGTCTACGACAGCAGCACCTGGCGCGAGTAAGAGAGGCGGGGGGGGGAGCGGGGCAGTGCGGTAGGGGAAGAGGCGGTAGTAGGGGAGAGACTCGTCAAAAGTGACGTCCTGAGAGGGCAAGACTCGGCGCGAGGTGGCGTGGTAAAACTGCCAACCAGGCGCGTCCGGGACAAAGCCGAGGAAGACGCAGGGAACAGCACGGGAGGAGAGCTTGTCCACAGACGTATCGCGGACAAAAGCACGATATCCCCAGACCCGGAAACGCGACGCATCGCCAACCTCCCCCGTCCACAGCAGTGTGGGCGAGGTCTCCGACAAGGAGACACGGGGCCAGAGGTTGAGCTGATGCGCAGCGTACCGGACCGCAAACGGCCACAGAAAGTGGGGGGCAGCCACATGGATCAAGGAGGTACGGGCGACCTCCATGACCAGGCCAAAGCGGCGCTCCGCAATCCCATTCTGCTGTGGAGAGGCCGGAAGCGTGAACGTCTGCTGAATGCCGTGCTCAGCACAGTAGGCTGCCAAGAGGTCGGAGGAGAACTCACCACCTCTGTCAGAGTGCAAGCGCAGGACAGGAAAGTCCGAGCGGAAACGCTCGCTGAGTTGGAGACGGGCTCTGCGGATCCAAGGGATCAAGACATCAGGGACCTCACCCTTGGTGCGCAAGGGGAAGACCGTGGTGTAGCGCGAGTAGTCGTCAACAACTATCAGGAAGTACCTCTCCTGACCCTGACCACGGACGCGGGCTGGGCCCCACACGTCCATGTGGAGCGTCTGCAAGGGAGCTGTCGTCGGGGGAAACGAGGAGGAGTGAGGAGCGGCACGCTGCCGCCCCTCAACACAGGAGCAGGTGAGGGAGGGAGGGGAGGAAGAACCCTGGGAAGGCCAGAGGCAAGGTATCGGGAGTGCATGGCACGAAGCCGCTGCACAGACGGGTGGCCAAGGCGGTGGTGCTAGAGGACAGTCTCGTGTGCCGGAGAGCGACACGAGCAGGGGGCCGACAGCTGACCTGACCCGGACGCAGACGCAGACGCAGCAACCTGAGGGGACTCAGTGGTCAGTGTGTACAGGTCCGACCCCGGCTGCCGAGTGAAGGTAGCCAAGTGACGGCCCGTACGAGCACACGTGCAGTGTGTCACTCGCTCGTAGGCAGGGGTGAACTGGTGAACACCCCCGTCCTGGAGCGCACATCCTGCCACCAGGTTCGTAGAGAACGAGGGGAGGTGGAGACCTAACAGTGTGCCCGACGGGACCGCAGGACAGGGGAGGACAGTGGAAGAGGTCGCAATGACCGGACCCCCAGAGGGGTCAGCAAGGGAGACAGCAACTGGCTGAGCAAGCGGCTCAAGGGCAGTGCGGTCACGAAAGAAGCAGCGAGAAGCACATAAGTCCAGTGTGAAGGTGTGCAGTGCTGCAGTCGACTCAGTATCAGGGGGGGCAGACGCACAAGCACCTAGAGCAGCTGCCTCACCAGCACCTGGGGTAGCTGACACGCGAGTACCTGGAGCGGCAAACGCACTAGTCCTAATGCCCGAGTCGGGCGGCACACACACGTACTCAGCACCCTCTCCACTAGTAGACATCACATACATAGCAGTGAGAATAGCATCAAAGTCTAGAGCATAGATATCAATCCCCTTCTTCAGGAGATCAAGCCAGCGGGGGAGCTCAGTGGCCTGAGGGAACTGAACACGCCAAGCGTCGTTGAGACGAGCAAAGCAGCGCTGTGTGCGTGCGGTCCCCCACACTGCTGACCAGTGCGGTCACCAGTGCGAATGACATACGTGCAGCTAAAGCCACCCCCCCCCCCCCCCCCCCCCCCCCCGTGCTGAGAGTACCACTCACGGACCTCCTGGGGCGACGGAGTGTGCTGCTGGCCCTGGCCACCGCCAGCGCCTCCTCGACCACCGCCGCCGCCGCCACCTCCTCGACCACCCCAACCCTTGCCGCCGCCGCGTCCACCGCCACCCCCACCACCGCCTCCGCCCCTGCCACCTCCCCCGCCGCTGCCGCCACCACCCCCATCGCTGCCACTAGCCCCTCCAGTCGCGCCACCACCCCCACCGCCGCCACCGCCCCCACCACCGCCTCCCCCGCCATCACCGCCACCGCCCTTGCCCCCTTTGCCCTTGCCGCTGCGGCGCCCGCTCAAAGCACACGCAGTCCCGACCTTCTCAGCACCAAGGAGGTCGACAGCAGCAGCAGAGGCGATAGAGGGAAGAAGGGGGGAAGGAGAACACCCCTCAAAGAACGGGGTACGGGGGTCGCCACGAGAGGCACCTACAGCGACTATGCTAGCCTCAGCTGCAAGGAGTTCCTTCTCGAGAAGGGCAATGGTGAGCTCAGTGGGGCAGTGAGCTAGGAAGTGGTCTCTGACTGAGCGCAGAGTGTCAGGGAGGCGGGTGACTAGGTGGTAGAGAGTGAGCGAGAGCGGGGGTGGGTTCTTGGCAAGGAACTCATCAGGCATAGCTGCGCGGAAGCGAGCCTCACTAGTGCGGAGGTGCGTAATGAGGTCAGCGACTGTGTGGAAAGAGGCTAAGTCGGGGAACAGGTAGGGAAGAGAGAGACGGCCTAGTGCGGCATAGGCCGGTGAGGAGTAGCGGGCAACGACAGCAGTGTACAGTGCCTGTGCAGTCTTGTGCTGCCCAAAGTGCTCGCGCTCATCTATCGGCAGGGAGTTGCGAATAGCAAAGCGAGCGTGGGCGTCACGAGTCTGCCACTGTGAGGGGGCAGTGCTGTCAGCAGTAGCAGCAGGGGCAGTGACATGGCCTAGGGCGTGGTCGTACAGTGAGATGTCGTCCTTGGCAGTGAGCTGTAGATAGAGGTGCAGGTCATCTAGCCAGGTGTCAAACTTCACTGGGCGGCCCTCAGCATCGAAAGCTAGTACAGGTGGGCTAGCCATAGGAGCAGTAGGAGCAGCAGTAGGAGGGTGAGACAGGTAGGGCGGCTCGGACAGTACGTGCGGCGCGGTTCAGTTCAGGTAGGGCGGCGCGGCTCGGGTAGGGCGGCGCGGTTCAGTTCGGGTCGCGCGGCTCGGCTCGGACTGGGCGGCTCGGTTCGGGTCGCGCGGCTCGGCTCGGTCCTGGAGGGGCTGTGGCGATCACGGGTCGTTCGTGGCCTCTAGGGGCGAGCGCGGGGCCGTTCGGGGCCTCTAGGGGCGAGCGCGGGGCCGTAAGGGGCCGCTAAGGGCGAGCACGGGGCCGTTAGGGGCCTGTAGGGGCGAGCGCGGGGCCGTAAGGGGCCTCTAGGGGCGAGTGCGAGGCCGACGGGGGCCTCTAGGGAGGTGAGCGCGGGGCCGTTCGGGGCCTCTAAGGGCGAGCGCGGGGCCGTAAGGGGCCGCTAAGGGCGAGCGCGGGGCCGTTCGGGGCCTGTAGGGGCGAGCGCGGGGCCGTAAGGGGCCTCTAGGGGGGTGAGCGCGGGGCCGACGGGGCCGTTAGAGGCGATCGCGGGGCCGACGGGGTCGCTAAGGGGCGAGCGCGGGGCCGTAAGGGGTGAGCGCATGGGCCGACGGGGCCTTAAGGGGCGGCGCGTAGGTCGCTAAGGGGCGGGTCGCGGGTCGCGGGGCCTTAGGGGGCCGTGAAGAACGAGGCGCCCTAGGGCGCAGTTAGGTAGGTAGGTAGTGGTGGGCCCTTAAAAAAAAATGGTCCTAGCGAAGGACCTGCTCTATACCATGTTGAAATGAACGAATAGGAATGATTGAACTAACAGTGAAATCAGTACAAGTACCTAACCCTAAAATTGTGTACCCCCTATAGGCTAACCCACTGTAGCATAAACAAGCACAACATATATAATGTTTGACAAATAATTGTTATGAGAGTCCTCTATCAAAACTAGCTCATTTTCCTAGGGAGAGGTCGGTCATTGAGTAGAAACCTGATTCGAGGCAATTCTGCACAGAAATATGCATTCTCTTGTATAACAAAGCATGAAAACACTAGAAAACCTTGATGAATTGAAGTGAAATTGATAGGGGTATCTGGAATAAGTGCGATGAGAATCCCCTATCAAATTCAGCGCATTTTCCCATGGAGAAGTTGGTCATTTCACAAGAAACCTCATTCCAGACAATTCTCCACTGAATTCTGCATTCTCCTGCAGAACAAAGCTTGAAAACCATAGCAAGCCTTGATGAAATGAGCTGACATTGATAGGGGGATCTGGAATAAATGTGATGAGAGTCTCCTATCAAATTCAGCTCACTTGCCTAAGAAGAGGTGGGTGATTTCATTAGAAACCTGCTTCCAGGCAATTCTGCATAGAAATTCATGCAAGAAAATTCCACCTTGGCTGTGTGCAATGAGTTGAAAATGTTTTGGGGGGCTGGAAATAGTGTCAAGACACTAAAAAACAAAAGAAAACCGGTTACCATAAAACACATATGTGTGATGCCCAAAGAATGACATTGCAAGTGCTAGGAGCAACCTTAGTTGAGCCAAAAGTAACAGGATTAATGATTTTGGCCAAAAAAAGGAAAACATGTCCGTTTGTAGAGGACATCATGGAGATGTTGGAAATCTATATTTCATTCAAAATGACTCCACAAAATTTTGAGTTATGAGCCAAACCACAGGGAATTCTGACTTGGCCATTTTGACTTTCTGTTTGTCTGAATTACAACAATGTGTGAACGACAAAGGTTATACATAACTACTATTGAACAGTGGTTGCGACCTCCCTTTCGTCCATCCGTCGATAATCGCCCACCGGTAGCGTTACTCCGCTTGCGCCCATTTCGTTGCGCGTCAGGTTGGTATGGATTTTACAAGCCCCCCAACTCACTTTTTGCGCAGAATCCAGGCAAATCCATCTCGCACGGGCAATCCGGGTTTTCGCAAAAAAAAAAAGTCACGCCAATCTGGGTCGAAGCGCAGGATCCGAGTGCTGCTTCCGCCTTTTGCACACCTTCCGCCTTCAGGTGGTTTGGATTTCTAGGAGGGTGGAGCGAGCGACTCGTCGCGATGTCATTGGTCACACGCAAGGTTGGGGGGGAGGGGAGTTTCTCCCCTCCCCTCCCCTCACATACAGTACCTCCTTTCCCCTAGTCCGCCCCGCCTTCTCTCCTCCACCACACATATCCTATCATCCACAGGCGGGCGGGAGCCTAGAAAGGGTCAGCAAATGTCCCAAAACCGTTGTGCATCTCTTTGAAACATTCTGGATTCTTAATGCACCAGCGTGGAATGCTGGGTCAGGTCCCTTGATGTTGTCGCCTGCTCCATTTCCCAATTCCCAGGTGACTCTTGAGTGACTCCAGAAGTCCCACTCTCTGAAAGTAGCGACGACACCGCCCCCCTACCAACCAAATCCCGAGCGCCCTCCGCCTTTTCAAGCTTCCCTCCCCCTGCCACCACCGGAGGAAGTTCCGCGCTCAGCATTGATGGTTCGGCCCAGTGGCCAGTGGCCAAACAAGCAGGCGCGTGAAAACTTCAAGCTTTCGCGCGCTACTCAGCCAGGTTCCCCTCCATTCTAGATTTAGCGGTACTACCTGATAGGATTTGGACCGAACGGCCGTTTCGAGGCAATCGGGTTAAGCTTCGCTGGCTGCCAGCAGTGCGTGATGGGGGTTCCTGAGAGGTCCACCTGTGATCTGACAGAACCCAGAAGGACTCCCGATGTTGGGACCGCGCATAAAACCAAATAATTTTCGACGTGCGAGTCTGAGATGCTACGAAGGAGCTTTAAAGCAGCTGTATACATTTGGCACCACTGTTTGTTTTGTACAGTGTGCACCTTCATTTCGCCGAGATGAAAAAAACTTGTTGCTGTGTCCGAAATCGAGAGACTCCGTTATTTGGTTACGGTACCACAGTGTACCTTTTACAAACTTTTGGCCCTTCCCCTGCCAAATGTATACCCTGCCTTTCTCAAGGCACATCATATATTTACAATCCACATGCATGTGGAGCATGTGCTGCCTGCGACATGACTACATACATACGGCTTCGAAAAGCTAAGAACACTTTTTTTTTTTTTTTGTAGAAGGCACAAAGGTTCAACCTATCCGGCACCATTTACTGTGTTATTTGCAATCATCAATTACTGTATCATCGGCTGTGCAGGGCTGCAAAGCGGCGTTGCAGGTCATCCTCTTCTTCCTCCTGCCACCCTGCTGGTGTGCTGTTGGCAAGGTGGCAAAGGAAGTGCACAGGATAGAAAACCGATAAATTTGACTTTAAGACGTCTCGAAGCTCGATTGCACGACAGGAGAAAGAGGAGGGAATGGGGGGAGGGGATTGCAAGTTAGTAAGACGGGCTGAGTCCCAAATTACTATTGCATTCCTCTCACAAAAGGTTTACACCCACATGCAACGACGTGGCAACGCAGCCACATGCCATGCGACCACATGTAATTCACACATGCCATGCAACCACATGTACTTACACACATGCCATACAGCCCGATCATCCCTCCCAACCACATGTCATGCAACCCCATCATCCCTTCTTAGCACATCATTCAGACATAGCCTTCCTACCACATGCCATGCAGCCATATCCTTCATACCACATGCCATGCAGCCATATCCTTCATACCACATGCCATGCAGCCATGTCCTTCATACCACATGCCATGCAGCCATATCCTTCATACCACATGCCATGCAGCCATATCCTTCATACCACATGCCATGCAGCCATATCCTTCATACCACATGCCATGCAGCCATATCCTTCATACCACATGCCATGCAGCCATAACCTTCATACCACGACAAGATCCCATCTCACCGAGACATGTCTCCTTGTGCTATTGTTGCTGCTGCACGCAGTCTTCTGGGCGGCACACTGGAGGCGAGCTGCCAGATATTATTCCCATGATGTTTCCCATGCCACGTGCCATGCAGCGCCTTCACTCCTTAGCTAAAGAAACAAGTTCCCAACTCACCGAGATGTGTCCCCTTGTTCTGCTGCTGCTGTGGGCAGTCTTCTGACCGGCACATTCGAGAGCTGCCAGATAGCTTTCCAGTGCCGCATGCCCTGCAGCCCTGTCATTCCTTCCAATAAGAAACAGATTCCCAACTCACCGAGACGCCTCTCCCTGTGCTGCTGCTGCTGTGGGCAGTCTTCTGGCCGGCACACTTGAGAGCTGCCAACATGGGTTTCAGATGGGGAAGGCGGCAGGGGCGGGGGAGGAGGGGAGAGGGGGGATGAGTGGCGTGGCTGACACAAAGGGAATAGGTCTGATGCGTGCGCGTGAATTCATGTGCTGCATGTGATGCATGACATTCATGTGATGCATGAGATTCATGTGATGCATGACATTCATGTGACGCATGCGAATGATGAAGCAATGGGCGTCCAACCAATCAGGGGCAAGAGAGAGCACCTGGGCTGACATGTCGATGCCAATCTCATCCAGGATCTGGGACACACGAGGAAGTCAAGAGGATGGGAGGACAGAGGAAGCAGAGACGAAGGAGAGGGGTGGACGAGATTTTTTAGGCGACTCGATAAGAGCACCTGGGCAGATGTGTCAATGCCAATCTCATCCAGGATCTGCGGCACAAGTCCAAGTAGTGAGGGTTGGAAGACAGGGGAAGCAGAGACGAAGGAGAGGGGTGGGAGTGGGTACTCTGTCCGCAGATGAGAGTTTGAAATAGGAGGTCACGAGAAGGAGAAAATACTTATATGCGGAGATTGCAACTAAAGCCTTGGGGATTCATGTAAAAAAGCCGCAAAGCATGGTCGTCATTACAGCTGAGCACACTACCAAATCAAGAAAAGGAGGAAGCGAGCAAGGAAAGGATTTTAAGAGCAAGAGGAGCAGAGTGAAGACCGAGGAGGAAGATACCAGTAGGTGGTTAGCACGTGCATGGGGCTCGCTTCTCCGCCCATCCCGATTACCATGATGACTTTTGAGTCGACTCACCGCCCATCCCGATTACCATGATGACTTTTGAGTCGACTCACCGCCCATCCCGATTACCATGATGACTTTTGAGTCGACTCACCGCCCATCCCGATTACCATGATGACTTTTGAGTCGACTCACCGCCCATCCCGATTACCATGATGACTTTTGAGTCGACTCACCGCCCATCCCGATTACCATGATGACTTTTGAGTCGACTCACCGCCCATCCCGATTACCATGATGACTTTTGAGTCGACTCACCGCCCATCCCGATTACCATGATGACTTTTGAGTCGACTCACCGCCCATCCCGATTACCATGATGACTTTTGAGTCGACTCACCGCCCATCCCGATTACCATGATGACTTTTGAGTCGACTCACCGCCCATCCCGATTACCATGATGACTTTTGAGTCGACTCACCGCCCATCCCGATTACCATGATGACTTTTGAGTCGACTCACCGCCCATCCCGATTACCATGATGACTTTTGAGTCGACTCACCGCCCATCCCGATTACCATGATGACTTTTGAGTCGACTCACCGCCCATCCCGATTACCATGATGACTTTTGAGTCGACTCACCGCCCATCCCGATTACCATGATGACTTTTGAGTCGACTCACCGCCCATCCCGATTACCATGATGACTTTTGAGTCGACTCACCGCCCATCCCGATTACCATGATGACTTTTGAGTCGACTCACCGCCCATCCCGATTACCATGATGACTTTTGAGTCGACTCACCGCCCATCCCGATTACCATGATGACTTTTGAGTCGACTCACCGCCCATCCCGATTACCATGATGACTTTTGAGTCGACTCACCGCCCATCCCGATTACCATGATGACTTTTGAGTCGACTCACCGCCCATCCCGATTACCATGATGACTTTTGAGTCGACTCACCGCCCATCCCGATTACCATGATGACTTTTGAGTCGACTCAAAAGGGGCTAGCTTCTCCGCCCATCCCGATTACCATGATTCAGCTGCATCGATATGGTTCGGAGGCAGAAAAGAACATGCATGCTGCTGACATCAGCGCACCTGGTTGGTGATGTCATCAGCCTCCTCCTCAGTGTCGCTTGTATCCAAAGCATCGTCTAGCGCACCTCCCACCATGTCGCCCTGCCATGTGCCATGTGCCATGCCATGTGGACAGGAGGAGAGGAGAGGAGGATAAAAGAGAGGAGTATTGGTGCCTTGTGCCATGTGCTAAATGAGAAGGGCAAGGGCAGATCTATCAGCCTCCTCCTCTTCTGTGTCGCTGGTATCAAGAGCATCGTTCAACGTGCCTCCCACCATGTCTCCCTGCCATGAAGACAGGAGAGGAGAGGAGGAGAGGAGAGGAGGATAAGTGAGAAGGGCAAGGGCAGGTCTATCAAACTCCTCTTCCTCTGTGTCACAGTACCCAAAGCATCGTCTAGAGCGCCTCCCACCATGCCTTGCTGTCATGTGAGATGGGTCATGTGCTGTGCCGTGTGCCATGTGTCATGAGGAGAGGAGGAGAGGAGAGGGGCACAGTTGAGAAGAGCAAGGGCAGGTCTATCAGCCTCCTCCTCAGTGTCGCTTGTATCCAAAGCATCGTCCAGAGCGCCTCCCACCATGTCGCCCTGCCATGTGCCATGTGCCATGCGGTATGTGCCATGTGTCATGTGCCAAGTGGAATGAGCCATGTGCCATGTGCCATGTGCCAAGTGGAATGAGCCATGTGCCATGTGCCATGTGCCAAGTGGAATGAGCCATGTGCCATGTGCCATGTGCCAGGTGCCATATGTGATGTGGACAGGAGGAGAGGAGAGAAGGATACATGAAAGAGCAAGGGCAGGTCTATCAGCTTCCTCCTCCTCGGTGTCGCTTGTATCCAAAGCAGCATCTAGAGCGCCTCCCACCATGTCTTGCTGCCATGTGCCATGTGCCATGTGCCATGTGTAATGTGTGATGTGCCATATCACATGCGCCATGTGCCACATCACATGCGCCATGTGCCATATCACATGCGCCATGTGTCATATCACATGCGCCATGTGCCATATCACATGCGCCATGTGCCATATCACATGCGCCATGTGCCACATCACATGCGCCATGTGCCATATCACATGCGCCATGTGCCATATCACATGTGCCATGTGCCATATCACATGCGCCATGTGCCACATCGCATGCGCCATGTGCCATATCACATGCGCCATGTGCCATATCACATGTGCCATGTGCCATATCACATGCGCCATGTGCCATATCACATGCGCCATGTGCCACATCACATGCGCCATGTGCCATATCACATGCGCCATGTGCCATATCACATGTGCCATGTGCCATATCACATGCGCCATGTGCCATATCACATGTGCCATGTGCCATATCACATGCGCCATGTGCCATATCACATGCGCCATGTGCCATATCACATGTGCCATGTGCCATATCACATGCGCCATGTGCCATATCACATGCGCCATGTGCCACATCACATGCGCCATGTGCCGTATCACATGCGCCATGTGCCATATCACATGTGCCATGTGCCATATCACATGCGCCATGTGCCATATCACATGCGTCATGTGCCACATCACATGCGCCATGTGCCATATCACATGCGCCATGTGCCATATCACATACGCCATGTGCCATATCACATGCGCCATGTGCCATATCACATGTGCCATGTGCCATATCACATGCGCCATGTGCCATATCACATGCGCCATGTGCCACGCCATGAACCATGTGTGATGTGCCATACGCAGAGAGGAGAGGAGGATAGGAGGAAAGACGAGAAGGGTAAGGGTCAGCACGTAGCCCAAACCTTGTCCAAACCTCGTCCGAACCAAACCTACCCTGCCCACATACGCACTTTCTACTCGCAGGCATCCCAGTTCAAACCACACGCAGCAGTCGAACCAAGCTTCTACCCAAAAAGCATGTGCTGTGCTGTGAGGTGCAGTTCAAAATCAAAGCCAGATGCTATAACCCTTACCCTTTCAGCACATGCTATTGGTCACTCACTCACTCACACGGTCAGTAGAGAACCGAGCAACCAACCCCACGTGGTCGGGCAAAGACGGGTTAATGCCAAAACTCGCTATCTTTATATGCGAGCAAGCAAACTTTCTTCGGAATTTTTCTCATGGCACACCAACCAACCTGCCACGTAACACACCAGCCAGCATGCCACGTGGCACACCAATCCACCCACCACATGATCCATCTTGGCGGATTCTCGTTGGAAATCTGCTGCCATGCGCGCTGCTGATGCCACGTCCAGTTGCTGACGGGGTGGGGAAGGGAAAGAGGTAAGGAGAAAAAGGGGGGGAGGTTCGAGAGGAAGTGATGGATTGAATGAGAGGGTGGGGTGCCATCCGCACTGCTGATGCCACATCCATTTTCTGCCAAGGGAAAAGGAGCGAGGGGGGATGGAAAGTGTCTGGTGGATGCATTGTGAATGCATGGTGAGTGGAAAGTGAGAGCACATTCCCTAAAATTCCACCAGCAGCATGCTCAGAGGTCAACAGAGAATAACGCGTGATAACTTTTCCACCTTCATTTTGTTATAGTCACCATCCCATACACTCATCATCACCTACCTCACCTTAATCACATTCCCCATGATTGCACCTGCACTGTGCTCACAGCAGCCGAGAGATAACGGCGTGGCGCAGTTTTCCACCTTTGCTCGTTATAGCACCATCCCATACAAACACTGTCAACTCAATCACCTTGTTCACATTTCCCATAAATGCGCCCACAGAATGCAGAGGGCTTGTGAGACCACCTTCACCCATTTTTGAGGCGCCTAAGAAGCATGACTGCAACCACAGGGCGCACAGGGTTCGTGCATGCAACCGGAAACAAACTAACACTCCACACACTTTCCCACTGAAATTGTTACTCGTTATAGTACCGTCTGATACAGTCAACGTGATATCTCTCACCTTGTTCACATTCCCCATGACTGTGCCAGCACTGCGCATTGCCCCTGCCACTGACACATTGGCTTGAGCCACCTGGGGACAGGGGGACAGGGAGTGAATGGGTAAGAAGGAAAGGGAAGGACCTTACAAGCACTAACTGCTCTGGCATTACGGTGCTCCCACAGAAGCACTGCACATGGCCCCTGCCACTGACACGTTGTCTTGAGCCTCCTGGGAGAAGGACAATGGGAGAGAAGGGGGAGGAAGGAAAGGGGGATTGTCAAGCAAGTAATCGCTCTGGCAGAGGCAGAGGCAGAGGCAGAGGCACTGTGCATGACCCGTGCATGACCCGTGCATGACCCGTGCCAGTGAGGCATTGGCTTAGACCACTCGAGAACAGACAGAAGGGGGAGAGGGAAGCGTGAAAGGCTGTAGAGAGAGTGAGGAGGAAGAGAAAAAACTAGACAGATTCCCGCCGATTTCCCTCACCTGTGCATGCGTGCTGATGCCGCGAATCTGCGCCTTGGACTTGTGCAGCTTGGCTATCTGCCCTCTCACCCGCACCAGCTCCCTCGCCAGCACGCGTGCTGCTGCCTGGTCGGTGGGAAGTGCGTGTGAGCAAGGAGGGTGTGTGTATGGGACAGGACATGGGTCCCTCTCTCCCCTCTTACTTTCACATGATTAATGAGGCGGATGACAAGACATGCGCACGTGGCAATGTGACATGCACCAGTGATGGGATGGCTGCTTGGCATGTGTATCAATGAGGCAACAACACATGCATACCAGACTGGTGAGGCAATATGGCATTATGGCATGCATTAGTGATGCCTGTTCCACCCACCCGTTTTCCACTCCCACCTGGTTACCACGCCCATCTGGTTACCGCTCCACCCTGGTTACCACTCCCACGTGGTTACCACTCACCTGGTTACCACCCCCACCTGGTTACCACTCACCTGGTTACCACCCCCACCTGGTTACCACTCGCACCTGGTTACCCGTCTTGGCAGTCTTCTTGATCTCCACCAGCAGCTTCTTCTCCTGCCGCCCACATGCCATCCATATGCCGCCCACATGCCGCCCACATGCCATCCACATGCCGCCCACATGCCGCCCACATGCCATTCACATGCCATTCACATGCCATTCACATGCCACACACATGCCACCCACATTCCACACACATGCCGCTCACATGCCACACACATGCCGCCCACATGCCACACACATGCCACCCACATGCCATGCCACACACATGCCGCCCACATGCCACACACATGCCGCCCACATGCCACACACGTGCCACCCACATGCCACGCACATGCTGCCCACATTCCACACACATGCCACCCACATTCCACACACATGCTGCCCACATGCCACACACATGCCGCCCACATGCCACACATGTGCCACCCACATGCCATGCACATGCCGCCCACATGCCACACACATGCCGCCCACATTCCATACACATGCTGCCCACATGCCACACACGTGCCGCCCACATGCCACGCACATGCCAACCATACGCCATCCACATGCCGCCAGCACGCCAACCGCATGCCACATACAAAGCAACAGCAGCCCACCACGAGTAAGAGGCACACACAGTTTCAAGTGTTGCACATGTAATCCCACATGCCCCATGCATGCTCCATGTCGGTTCCACATGCCTCTATTTATTTTATCGTTTTATATGGTCGTTCGTTCCCCAGCATACAGTAATTTGAGACCAAATCACCTTGGGAATACCGACGTTTCCTTGCACCTTGGTCCCACCTACTGCGTATCAGTCTCCCACCTCTGTTCACCTTCTGAGGCGCCTCAGAAAAACTCACCTCTGCCTGCAGATTAGCCACCTCCCTCTCCAATCCTGCTTGGGGGAGGCGAGACGGGGGGATGGGGGAGATGGGGGAGACAGGGGGGATGGGGAAGATGGGGGATATGGGGGAGATGGCATAAGGACAGACAGGTGAGAGGCATGACAGCAGCGGGTGTGGGAAACGGCATAGCAGCAGATGGGGGAGATGGCATAAGGACAGACAGGTGAGAGGCATGACAGCAGCGGGTGTGGGAAACGGCATAGCAGCAGATGGGGGAGATGGCATAAGGACAGAAAGGAGCTTTTTGATTCTTTTTGGGGGGGGGGAGGGGAAAGGGGGGGGGGGAGGGGAAAGGGGGGGGGGGAGGGGAAAGGGGGGGGGGAGGGGAAAGGGGGGGGGGAGGGGGGGGCTTTTGGGTGAACCCAGGAGGCAATCCAGCCACCTTCCCTTCGCCATATCGATCCACCGGGAGAGTGCCCCACCGGGAGAGTGCCCCACCGGGAGAGTGCCCCACCGGGAGAGTGCCCCACCGGGAGAGTGCCCCACCGGGAGAGTGCCCCACCGGGAGAGTGCCCCACCGGGAGAGTGCCCCACCCAGGTGGCTCTCTCATTTGTCACCCGGGTGACACCTGGGGCAGACAGGAGGAGAGATGTGCTTCCATTTGACTTCTGCCATCTCCCCTATTGGATAGGGGGCGCATGGTAGCGCCATCCCCTTTCCCCCCTCCCCCCGCCTTCAACCCAAGCGCTCCTCTAGCAATCTGCGCAGCCCCAGTGATTCCCCCCCGCGCACCCCTCCCTATTCATCCCCTCTCACCTGTCCCCCCCACCGTTCCCCATCAATCCGCCCCCATCCCTTCCCCTTTATTTCCCTCCAATCCTTCCCCACTCCCCCCGCCGCTCCCCAGCGCCAGCGCACCTCTGGCGGCCTGCGCCACGTCCTTCTTGCCTTGGCGAAGCGCCTCTGCGCGCGCGAGGAGGGGGGAAATGTCGCGGAAGAGGCGCGGCGGGGGAAGTGGAGAGGGGAAAAGGGGCAAGGGAAGGGGAAGGGGGAAAGCAAGGCAGGGAGGAATGAGGAAGGGGGAGAAAAATCAGGGGGGCGCTTGACGCGGGGAGAGGGGAGTGGGGGAGCATAAACGCGGAGGGGAAGTGGAGGGAGCATGAGGTGGGGAGGGGGGAAGTGGGAGGAGAGCGCGAACGCGGCGGGGATGAGGGAGCGCGGAGCGACAGGGAGGAATTCGCGGACGGAATGACACGGGTCTACGCGCGAATGGGGGAAAGGAGGAGGGGAACCGCGGGTGGAAGCGGAAAGGGGAAGAATCGCGCCGGCTCCGGGGCGAGTGAGGCGGAATCGGATTTTAAGACGTCTCAAAGCTCTGGAAAGCACACGGCGGGTCTCCCTGGGTTTGAAACTCGAGTGGCGCATCTCTCGTGCGTCGCACCTTGCGGCGTGGACTTCTTTTGAAACATGGCGCGCGGTGTGCGCGTGCGCGCGAGGAGCTGGCGCGCGGTGTCTGCTTGCTGTGCGGTGCGAGGAAGTGGTGGGGATACGAGGAGCGCACGACACTCGGGGATGCCACGTGTGGGGTATGCGGCTAGGCGAACGACACTAAGCGGGGACTTCTAAAGCGCAGACAAGTTGGATTCAGGAGAAAAAACGGTTGGGTTTATTATACGAATGGTCACTGAACAAGGCGCGCTATCACAAATGGTCATGGGGTTATCACAAACGGTCATTGAAACGGGCAAATCTACTGAGGATGGTCACTGATTTATCACAGATGGTTACTCGTGGCCCCACATGCTAGTCACTGAAAGAAACGCCCGCTCGAAAGTTGAAATGGTTCCCCATGCGTTGTCACACTATTGAGATTTATAGACTATTAGCGCGTTCATTTTGTTTGTCATCGCGACACTGTTCCTGTCTCGTGGCGCCGTTTTGTCTGTAGTATTGCGAGATGTAGTTACGATAAAATTTTCCCGATCACTCTCGCGAAAACGTTAAAAACTCATGAATTTTCCGGGCAACATCAGAAAGTTAGCTCGTAGCGCAGTGTTCACTGTTCGACTGTCCACTGTTCGATTTATGCATAATGTCCCTAATATTATCACTTTTAGACGGCAAAAATTCGAAGATATTTTTCCAAGAAAAAAACTGAAACTCATTCGGATGGGATTTTCTTAAGGAAGCATCAACCCTAAACACCTTTTGCATGGTGTTTAGGGTTGATGTTCCCAAAAGGTGTATCGAAACTGAAACGAGAAGGATCAAGTTTAACTAAGGCCTAGGCTTAGGAGCCTAGGCCCAACTAGGATGTCGAGTAGTTTGTGCCTAGGGTGAGAGTCGAGAAAGTTGGAAAGGATCGTTTCACTATAGGTTTCGAAGAACATATAGCAAAGGATGTGAAAATAAATGATCAGGAATGAAATGACTAAGTCAGGGTTGGGTACAAATACAACCCTAGAAAGCTGTACCCCATATGTGCTACCCCACTATAGCCTACAAACATGCATCAGCTATAATAATCTGACACACCCCCATAGGCAAAGTGGGGGAGAACAAGGGGTCACAAGACCAGTCAAGCAAAGCAAAGCAAAGCAAGCTCAGGGTGGATCACAAAGTCACCACACAGTCCGAGCACAAGAGCAGGGCCAAAGGCCAGTTCACATGCAGGAGTACAGACATATATATAAAACTAGACAAGCAGGAGCAGGTATATATATGTCACAGAACAAGTAAAGTCAAGAAGAGAGCAAGTGAGGCAAGACAGGCACAAGACCCAGCTGGGTGCAGAAGCGCTGATGGTCACAAGGCGCGAGTGCCTTGGTGAACACATCAGCAGTGTTGGCCTCAGAGGCCACGTACGCAAGTCGCAACTGACCACGCTGCTGCAGCTCACGAGCAAGGAAGTAGCGGAGAGCAATGTGCTTCGTTCTGTGCTCCAAGCGCTGCTCTCGACACAAGGCCAGCATGGCCTTGTTGTCTACGTACAACACTGGAGGAGAACGAGGCGGCTCTCCAAGGTCAGTCAGCAGGTAGGTGAGCCAGCGAAGCTCCTGTGCAGCCATGGCCCTGGCGTAGATCTCAGCCTCACAACTGGAGCTGAGAACCGAAGACGAACGAGTAGACCGCCACGAGACAGAGCCGGAACCAAGACTGAAGGTGTAACCCTGTGACGACCGCTGCGTAGCCTGGTCGTCAGCCCAAGAAGCGTCCGCGTGGCCTGTAAGGACCACTGGACTCCGCCCTCCAAGCACTAGCCCCATGCCCGACGTACTGCACAGGTAGCGCAATACCCTCTTCGCTGCAGCCATGTGCTCCGGTCTGTGTCTCCCAGGAGCAACATAGCGTGCAAGAATGCTCAGAGGGTATGCAAGGTCAGGTCGAGTGCAGGTCATCAGGTACATGAGGCAGCCAACAAGCTCTGGGTACGGGCCACTCGACTCTACGGACTCATCCGAAGGCAGAGCTGAGAGTGAGTGGCGAGTAGACAGAGGAGTGGCCTGAGGCGAGGAGTACGTGAAGCCGAAGCGCTGAAGGACCTGCTGCACCATGTGTGACTGAGTCAAGGTGATGGTGCGGCGTGCTCTGTCCCGAGTGATCTGCAAGCCAAGGTAGCTGCGCAGTTCACCCAGGTCTGTGCACGTGTGTCTCTTCAGTACCTCGGACTTCACGTAGGCGAGTCCAGCAGTGTCCGCTGTGGCAAAGACCAAGTCGTCGACGTACACGAGGATGTAGAATGGCGGCAGTGAAGTGTCGGTGCGCAGAAACAGCGACGGGTCAGCAGTAGAGGGAGCAAACCCAAGAGCCGCAAGCGTAGTCCTCAGTGTGTCGTGCCACTCACGCGGTGCCTGGCGGAGACCGTAGACTGGCCGTCGGAGGCTCCACTGGGTGCCAGGAGGGAAAGTCCCAGTGAAGCCAGGTGGACGACGCAGCCAGATCTCCTCGTGCAGGCTACCCTGCAAGAACGCAGTGCTGAAGTCGAGAGAGTGAAGCTCGTAGTCGCGCTGAGCGGCTATGTGCAGCAGCACCCGAAGAGTGGTCATCTTCGGGGTGGGAGAGAAGGTCTGAAAGTAGTCAACTCCCTGCCGCTGGCTGAAGCCACGAGCAACGTACCGCGCCTTGAAGAGAGGTGGAGAGCCCGGCGGCCGCTTCACCCGGAAGATCCACATGCCACTGACGATGTTCGCCCCAGGAGGGGGAACTGCGTCAACGTAGGTGCCTGTGGACTTCCAAGAAGCCATCTCTGCATCCATAGCTGCCTGCCACTGAGAGGAGTAGGGACCCTCTACGGCCTCCGCGTAAGAGCGCGGAGTCGGGATGTCTAGTGCATCCGGATCTCCCTCAGGAGCAAGCAGTACAGACGCGAGATGGGGTGAAGCAGCAGCCAGACACTGTAACTCCTCCTGCCTGTCCTCTAGGACGTCCGTGCCAAGAGCACACTCACCCCCGACGGACGGAGGACAGACGGACGCAGACTCAGCAACAAGACTAGCAGCGTAGTCTAGACGACAGCGAGCAGCAAAGTCGACGAGCTCAGAGACAAGAGTAGACGCAGCAGTGGACTCAAACGAGGGGTCAGTGACGACAGTAGCAAGCAGACGCGTGACAGTAGGACTGGCAGCACGAAGAGAGTCCGACTCAGGGTCGGCAAGCGCAGGAAGAGAAGACTCAGGAGGAGAAGGTAAAGGGGCACGCAGAGGAGCAGTGGACGGACGCAGAGACATCCGGTGCGTGCCAGGGACAGGAGGAGGACGCTGACGCGAACCGCGACCACTAGCGCGAGCAGCACGAACAGGCGACGCGGGACGAGACGCAGGCTCACGCCGCTTAGTAAGACCTCCAGTAGGACCAGTGTAAGGAGAGGGAGCAGGCAGAGGAGAGGAAGGCTCCAACAGTGACTGCGACTGGACAGGCTGTGGACACTCTACCGGAGGAGAAAGACCAAGAACCTGCTGCAGGAGCGGAACGAAGTACGGCCGAGGCCGCGCGGCAGCTCCAGACTCAGCAGGGACAGCACCAGCACCCTCAGCGACAGCACCAGCGCCACCAACACCTCCAGCGGCAGGACCTCCACCAGGACCAGCAGCAGAACCACCTGGAGGACAGACAGCAGTGGTCTCAGCACCAACACCCTCAGCAGCTCCAGCTCCAGGAGGACCCGCAGGCCTAGCAGCTCCGGGACCGGCAGCACCAGCACCCTCGACGGTCGAAGAAGCTCCAGCTCCAGCAGCACGCCTCCAGCGGCGAGCAAACCACTCGCGCAGCTCCTGTGGAGAGAGGGGCTCCCGTCGAGACGCAGCAGCAGGGGAAACCCCAGGCTCAGCACCCCCAGGCTCAGCAGCTCCAAACTCAGCACCCCCAGGCTCAGCAGCTCCTGGCACAGCACCCCCCGGCTCAGCACCCTCCGCAGTAGTACCCCCAGGCCCAGCACCCCCAGGCTCAGCACCCCCAGTAGCAGCACCTCCAGGCCCGGCACCCCCGCGCACAGCACCCCCAGAGTCAGCACCCCCAGGCTCAGCACCCGCAGCAGCACCAGAGTCACCAGTAACCTCGACCGGGTCAAGTGCGTCTACCTGGGACACACCTGAGGGGGCAGGAACCTGAGGGGGGAGGGGGTCTACCGGGGGGGGAACCGGCACAAGGAAGTCCGGCGAAGGGGGGAGGGAAGGAGTGCGGTAGGGGAAGAGGCGGTAGAAGGGGACTGACTCGTCGAACGTGACGTCCTGAGAGGACAGAACACGACGAGAGGAGGGGTGGTAAAACTGCCACCCTGGAGCGTCAGTGGGGAAGCCAAGGAAGACACAGGGAGCAGCACGAGGGGACAGCTTGTCCGCAGACAAGTCGCGGACAAACGCCCGAGATCCCCAGACACGGAAGGCAGACGCATCGCCAACCTTCCCCGTCCACAGCAAAGCTGGGGAGGTCTCCGGCATGGAGACCCTGGGGTGAAGGTTGATCTGATGCGCCGCGTATCGGACCGCAAACGGCCACAGAAAATGGGGGGCAGCCGCATGCATCATGGACGTACGCGCAACGTCCATGACCATGCCAATGCGGCGCTCAGCAATCCCATTTTGCTGTGGGGAGTCCGGAAGCGTGAAGGTCTGGCGGATGCCTCGTGCACGACAGTAGGCTCGCAGAAGACCAGAGGAGAACTCTCCGCCTTTGTCCGAGTGCAGACGCAGAACAGGAAAGTCCGAGCCGAAGCTCTTCCTGAGCTGGAGACGAGCCTCGCGGATCCAGTCGATCAGCACCTCAGCGACAGCACCCTTGCTGAGCAAGGGGAGGACTGTGGTGTAACGCGAGTAGTCGTCAACCACCAACAGAAAGTAGCGCTCGTGACCCTGCCCACAGACGGGGGCTGGGCCCCACACGTCCATGTGAAGCGTCTGCAGAGGAGCCTCTGTCGGGGGGAACTGGGAGGAGTGAGGAGCAGCCAGGAGGCGACCCTCGACATAGGGGACACAGGAAGGTCCTGGCCCGGAGGGAAGGGGAGGGAGAGACTGGGGAAGACCAGAGACAAGGACACGGGAAGCCATGCTCCGAAGACGGGGCAAGAAGGGGTGGCCAAGACGGTGGTGCCAAAGGAGAGTCTCGTGAGACAGGAGGCGACAAGAACAGGGGGCAGACTCAGGACCTGACCGGGACGCAGCAGCAAGCACCTGACTTGACGCAGCCACCTGACCAGACGCAGGGACAGGAGGAGACTCAACGGTCAGGGTGTAGAGACTCGACCCCGGCCGACGCGAGAACGTGGCCAGGTGTCGGCCTGTGCGTGCCTCCGTGCAGTGGGTCACCCGCTGACTCGCAGGAGTGAACTGGTGAACCCCCACATCCTGCAGGTCCGCGCCACTCACCAAGTTCGTAGAGAACGAGGGAAGGTACAGACCAGACAGTGTGCCCGAAGGGGCAGCCGGACACGGGAGGACAGTGGAGAAGTGAGAGAGGACAGGACCCCCAGAGGGGTCAGCCAGGGAGACGGCAACCGGCCGGCCAAGTGGCGTAAGGGTGGTGCGGTCTCGAAAGAAGGAGCGAGAAGCCCCAGAGTCAAGTGTGAAAGTAAGGGAGGACGAGGGCGATGCAGTACCTGAGAGCGCAGTCTCACCAGTACCTGAGAGCGCAGACGCACTGGCACCTAGAGCAGCAGCCTCACAAGCACCTAGCGCAGCAGTACCAATGCCCGGGTCGGGCTGGAAACACCGGTAACCCTCAGTCTCCTCACTAATAGTCACAGCATACATAGCAGCAAGGATAGCATCAAAATCAAGATCAAAGATCGCTACACCAGCCCTAAGAAGCTCATCCCAGCGAGGGATCTCACTAGCCCCGGGGAACTGCTGACGCCAAGCGTCCGTCAGGCGGCCAAAACAGCGCTGAGTGGGGTGGGCACCCCCACACTGCTCACCCGCGCGGTCGCCGGAACGAAGGACGTAGGTGCAAGGACCAGTACCCCCACCCCTCTGACGCTGAGTGTACCACTCACGAAGCTGCTGAGGCGGAGGGATGTCCCGCGAACGCTGCTGCTGCTGCTGCTGCTGCGAGCGCTGGGCACCACCACCGCCGCTCCGCTGCTGGGTACCACCCCGACCAGCTCCACCCCCTCCACCACCACCGCCTCCTCCGCTGCCTCCTTCGCCGCCTCCACCTCCGCCGCTGCCACCACCACCACCGCTGCCACCACCACCGCCGCCTCCGCAGCTGCTGCCACCACCACCACCACCCCCGCCACCACTCCCGCCGCCACCCCCACTCCCTCCGCCGCCTCCGCCGCCACCGCCACCGCCCCCTCCAGCTCCACCCGCACCCTTGCCCCCCTTGCCCTTGCCAGAGCGACGTCTCCCACTAGGGGCAGACGCCGCGCCGACCGACTCAAGACCAAGCAGGTCGGCAGCAGCAGCAGAGGCAACAGAGGGCAGCAAGGGGGAAGGAGAGCACCCCTCAAAGATGGGGGTGCGAGGGTCTCCACGAGAAGCTCCTACAGCGACTATGCTCTTCTCCGCTGCTAGGAGGGCCTTCTCGAGGACGTCGACGGTGAGGGTGGTGGGACAGACTGCGAGAAAGTGGTCCCTGACTACGCGAAGGGAGTCAGGGAGGCGTGCGACTACGTAGTAGAGAGTGATGTACATGGGGGGGGGGTTCTTAGCGCAGAACTCAGCAGGAAGGGCGGCGCGGTAGCGAGTGTCACTAGTGCGGAGGTGCGTAATGAGGTCAGCGACAGTGGGAAAGGCAGAGAGGTCAGGAAAGAGGTAGGGAAGCATGAGACGGCTCAGTGCAGCAGTGGCAGGGGAGGAGTAGCGCGCAACTACAGCGTCGTACAAGGTCTGAGCACTCTTGTACTGACTAAAGTGCGCGCGCTCAGAGGTAGGGAGGTGGCGACGCACAGCAAGACGTGCAGCAGCATCGCGGGTGGCCCACTAAGAGCGCACAGTGGGATCAGCATCAGCAGCAGGAGCAGGAGAGGCGCCAGAGGTAAGGTCAAAGAGAGAGAGGCCGTCTGCCCTATCGCACTGTAAAAACAACTGCAGGTCGTCTACCCAGACCTCAAAGTCAATGGCGCGACCCTCAGCGTCAAAAGCTAGGACACTAGGGGTAGCCATGACGACGACAGCGAAGCAGTGCAAGCAGTGGGGGAAGAGCACGCAGTGACAGTGGGACTGTGCTCACCAGGCAGGGCAGGCCGGACAACTCTGCAGAAGGGCGGCTCGGCTACTCAGCGACTCGGCTGCTGGGCGGCTCGGCTCCCGGGCGGCTCGGCGACAGGGCGGCTCTGGTTCAGGGCAGCTCGGCTCCCGGGCGGCTCGGGGGTAGGGCGGCTCGGCTCCCGGGCGGCTCGGCGGCAGGGCGGCTCGGGTGCGGGGCGGCTCGGCTGCACTGCTGCTCGGCTGCTGCAGGTGGGCGGCTCGGCTGCTGCAGGTAGGGTGGCGGGGCCGCGAGATCAGGGGCAGCGGGGCCGAAGTAGCAAGGCCGGCAGGTGCAGCGGCGGGGACGGCGGGGCCGCGGCTGGTGGAGCGGCGGAGCCGGCAGAGAGGGCGGCGGAGCCGCGGCTGAGCAGGCGGCGGGGCCGGCGGCGTAGTTGGCGGCTGGGCCGCGTCGTAGTGGGCGGCGGGGCCGCGTCAGAGCAGGCGGCGGGGCCGCGTCAGAGGCGGCGGCGGGGCCGCGTCAGATCAGGCGGCGGGGCCGCGTCAGATCAGGCGGCGGGGCCGCGTCAGATCAGGCGGCGGGGCTGCGTCAGAGGCGGCGGCGGGGCCGCGTAAGATCAGGCGGCGGGGCCGCGTCAGAGGTGGCGGCAGGGCCGCGTCAGAGGCGGCGGCGGGGCCGCGTCAGATCAGGCGGCGGGGCCGCGTCAGAGGTGGCGGCGGGGCCGCGCCAGATCAGGCGGCGGGGCCGCGTCGTAGCGGGCGGCGGGGCCGCGACGTGGCGGCGGGGCCGGGATCGGGTGGCGGGGCCGCGATCAGAAGGGGTGGCGGGGCCGCGTCTGAGGGACGGCGGGGCCACGAGGGAAAGGGTGACTCGAGGGGTCGCTAAAAAAAAATGCGCGCCTCGGGGCGCGCTTCGGTGGGCCCTAGGCAACGTTCCCACAGGGAACTCGCTCTATACCATGTGAAAATAAATGATCAGGAATGAAATGACTAAGTCAGGGTTGGGTACAAATACAACCCTAGAAAGCTGTACCCCATATGTGCTACCCCACTATAGCCTACAAACATGCATCAGCTATAATAATCTGACAAAGGAAACAAATAAGGTGCACCACCAAACAAAGTTTATAATAACTACACTAACTACAGCTACAGGCAGTTACAAATATAAGTTCTGACACTCCCCCATAACTGCCTGCAGCAGGAGTTTGTGCAGAATACAACCTGCAGGGGTACACATGCAAAATAATAAACAAGCAACAGCAGGTACTGCAGGCGGGCTAACACTAGCTGGTCACCCCCTCCATCTCCTCACCCTCCTCCTTCCCTTCCTCCACACTGCTGCAGGAGCAGCCGAGAGGGGGGAAAGAGAGGAGAGGTGGAGGGACGGCTGCTGGTTGCCTCACACCCGCCACCCCGGTGCCACTCCCCCGTCTCCCCCACACCCTCACACCCTCCCCCCCAGCGGCAGCTGCAGCAGTGGGAACGAAAGGAGGAGGAGGGGAAGGGAAGGATACGACCCAACGCTCCAACACCCGCCACCCCCATACCCTCCCCCCCACGGCTGCAGGGAGACAAAGGAGGAGGGGGTGGGCGGGAAGAAAGCCGCAGAGCGGCTACAATGTGTCGGCGCAAGTAGGTCAGGGGCGGCTGCAGTGAGGGCAGGTGCGGAGAGGCCCGTCGCGTGCCACGGGGCGCACGACGGGTAAGTTTAAGGTAAGGGCACCGTCGTGTGCCTCGGGGCGCACGACGAGCAGGGCACCGTCGCGTGCCACGGGGCGCACGACGGGCAGGTTTAGGGCACCGTCGCGTGCCACGGGGCGCGCGACGGGCAGAGTAGGAGTCACTCGCCAACCGGGGGCGGGACAATAGAAAATCGCCACGCGCCCTAGGCACGCGACCGGAAAAACGTAGCAGCGGAAGCATGAGGCGGGCCCACAGGCCAGGACGTAACTCGCTCTGATAGCATATCGAAACTGGAACGAGAAGGATCAAGTTTAACTAGGGCCTAGGCTTAGGAGCCTAGGCCCAACTAGGATGTCGAGTAGTTTGTGCCTAGGGTGAGAGTCGAGAAAGTTGGAAAGGAGGGTTTCACTATAGGTTTCGAAGAACATATAGCAAAGGAAACAAATAAGGTGCACCACCAAACAAAGTTTATAATAACTACACTAGCTACAGCTACAGGCAGTTACAAATATAAGTTCTGACAAGGTGTGCCATCCTATAGGGGTTTTTCTTCTTCTTCTTCAGTCCTAGATGTCAGGCGAGAATCATGCGAGAGGTGACAAGCAATCAAAATTAAAATTCCTCAAAATCTCTACAGTTTTTTCACAGTGGCTCAGGGAGTTTCAACTTTCCTTGAGGGTTTCATCGAGTGATTATTCGTGATAGAAATGCGGGGCAACGAGTGTCAGAATGTTATCTTATGCTCTAGCCTGTAGTGGGGTGCTCTATAGCGAGTACAACCCTTCTAGGGTTTCCTATTTGTATCCCCATTCTTGCTAGTGCAGTCCTCTCTTCTTTCTTCTAAACTTTCACATGCTATCAGAGCAGGTCGATCCCCTTGGATCGATCCTGTGGGTGGGCTCACCACCTCGTTGCTTCCGCTGCAACTACTACTGCTACTCTCTGTGCCGCACGCCCCGTGGCGTGCGGCAGTTTTTCTTCCCGCCGTGCGCCCCGAGGCGCGCGGCGGTTCTCTTCCCGCCGTGCGCCCCGAGGCGCGCGGCGGTTCTTTGCCCGCCGTGCGCCCCGAGGCGCGCGGCGGTTTTCTGCCCGCCGTGCGCCCCGAGGCGCGCGGCGGTTTTCTGCCCGCCGTGCGCCCCGAGGCGCGCGACGGGTTTCTGCCCCGTCACTCGGCGCGTCGCCCCCGGGAGGCGCTGCGACGGGCGACGGGGACCCGCACGGCCCCGGCCCCGTCGCCCTACCTGCGCCCCGGCCCCGTCGCCCTGCCTGCGACCCCGGCCCCGACGCCCCACCTCCGACCCCGGCCCCGTCGCCCTACCTGCGTACCGGCCCCGTCACCCTACCTACGGCACGTGCACACACCCCCCCCCCCCCCCCCCCCCCCCCCCCTTTTCCCGTTGCCTGTCGAGGCGACCTGAGGGGGCCGCTACTTGAGGGGTGGCGGGTGTGTGGTCTCCCGTGCTCCTCCTCCTCCTCCGTCTCCTTGTGCTGCAGCTGTCGCTGAGGGGGGGTGGACGTGTTGGAGCCGGTGGAGTGGTACTATGGGGGGGTGAAGGGGGAGTGGAGCTAGCGGGTAGCAGCGGGTGTGTGCCAGGGGGGAGTGGGATAGTTTGGGGAAGCTGAATGGAGGTTGCCGTCGTGTCGCCAGCAGCACCTGTATTCCGGGGACTTCGTCCGGTAGCCCAGTCGTAGCCAGCTGTGCCAGCCGCCCGTGGGTCCGTTGCTCGTCTGCCGCTACTTTAGCCGCGGGGCCAGTTACTCCAGTATTCCGGAGCGTTGTTCCGGTAGCCGCTGTGTCAGTGTGCCTCCTGTTGCCCGTGTGTCTGCAGCTTCATCCGTCGCCTCCTATCTCCTTTCCTCTCACTCTCTCTCCTCCTCCTCACTTGCCCGTTGTGACTACCACTAGCATTGCTCATAATTGTGAACTTTAACTATTGCTTCTTGAACTTGTGCTCAGAATGTGTGGTGACATTGTGATCCACCCTGAGCTTGTACTGCTTTGCTTGCTCTGCTGATTACACCCCACTTTGGCTATGGGGGTGTGTCAGAATGTTATCTTATGCTCTAGCCTATAGTGGGGTGCTCTATAGTGAGTACAACCCTTCTAGGGTTTCCTATTTGTATCCCCATTCTTGCTAGTGCAGTCCTCTCTTCTTTCTTCTAAACTTCCACAACGAGTGACTATCCGTGATAGTACTATGATCATCCGTGATAGATTTGCCCGTTTCATTGACCGTTTGTGATAACCCCGTGACCATTTGTGATAGCGTGCCCTGTTCAGTGACCATTCGTAAAATAACCCAAAACAGTTTCGCACTACCATATGCGAAGCGAAAGCAAAGCAGTAGTTTGTACACGCTATTGCACTTCACTATGCACTTTGTTTTGGTATTCTCAATGCGTCAACAATTCTCTTTTCGTAGTATGATGTTTTCCACTTAGGGTTCTCCGCTATAAGGATATTTCCAAATCCTTACTGAATCCACTCTACGCATACAACTCCAACTTTCTAGAATCCAGGCTCGGTCCTATGGCCTCACCTTTCAATCGTAACCCGACTCTACAACCCCGGACCAACACCTAACGTCATCATCCAAGGTTTCCGCCTAGCTAGGGCCAGGGCTGACACTATCAGAAAAAATAGTCTGATTAGTCTGACCAATCAAACCATCCAGCTTGTGAAAAATGTACTTCCAGAGTTGTGAATTTTTTAAGACTGAGAGCCTCAGACTTAGTGTTCTATGGCCAGTGATTGAGTGTAATAAGGTTCAGTGTAGGTTGTTTCTGGAGTCTGTCTCTACAGAGTATACATTTTCTAGTCCCAGAATGCGAGTTTATCTAGAAGAAGCTTCCTTGAAATTCCCCCCCCCCCCCCTTCACATGCGTAACCATTTCCCCACCCCGCGTGGCTGTCATTTTGTTTGCGTGGGTAGGAGATTGTTGATTGTGTAGGTGGTTGTGGTATTTTTCTCTAGCTGGTTGTGGGCTAAGGGTTTGGGCAAAATGTGGTGTTTAGACTTGTTGTGGGCTGGAATTGATCTCGCACCCAACAAGCACCAACAAACCTTTGCTATTCACTACAACACCTTTGGTGTTGCTAGTTTAGCACTTTGGATTCTTGGGGATTGTTGTAAGGCGAGGGTTGGGTTGGGAGGGTTTAAAAAACTCGTCACTTTTCAGATCTGAACTCTTGCTAAAGCTTTCTTGATCTAATCCATGGCTGCCAAGTAATTTCGCCAGGATACCCCGTCGCACTTAAATCCTGATGGCGATCGGCCTAGATCTTGGTTGTACGCTTTATAGATTCGCTCGCTTTACATCAGTGGTATCAGAGCTGGTTAGGCCTGCGACATTCCCTCCTATTATCATATTTCGAATTGGCTTAAGAGCCTCTAGATCTAGGGTCGGTTATGGCCCAGAAATTAGATGGCCCTCCTAGGTTCACCGGCTCGGATTTTTCGCTATGGTGGTTCCAGTTTACGCTTTGGCTAGGTATTAAAGACCTAGAGGGCGTTTTGGAGGGATCGGAGCGAAGACCTGAAGCTGATGAACTGGAGTCTCAAGCCAAGTGGGAGAAGGGGCTGGGGGAGCCTCTAGCTCATCCATAACTGAGGGAAGTGGAGGTGGATCAGCAGCACCGCGAACCGGAAGGCAACGGCCTAGTGCGGAGGAGATTGTTAAGGCACAGGAAGAATGGGACCGCAAGAACAAGCAAGCGTTCCAGTACCTATGTTGGGCCTTGGAAGGCCAACTAGAGCTCTTAAAGATGCTGATTGACCAGAAGGGGAAGCAAGGAGCAGCTGCCCAAGCATGGAAGAGAGTTCAAGATCGGCACTTGCAAAAAGGGTTGCTAAGCATACTCACATGGAGGAAGCGGTTTTACACCATGGAACGTAACTATGGGGATGGGGAGACCATGGTGCAGCATCTCTAGAGGGTGGATGAGTGTGTGAGAGCCTTAGAGGAGTTGAACTACACTGTAGATGAGAAGGAGATCATCTACACCGCCCTCCGGGGGCTGGACCAAGAGGCAAACGAGGCCCTACTGCAGTACCTTCACCTCGAGCAACAGAAATGGACCAAGGCCTGGATATGGGAGGTGTTGGTCTCTGATGAGGCTCGCAAATGGGATGCTGGTAGAGGAGTTGAAGGGGGAATGGGGGCAGGTGATAGGGCTGTCTCCAAGAAATATCAGCTGTGGCACGGAGGTAGGGGGAAGAAGAAGGAGCTCGATAAGTGCCTCGTCCCTGGATGCAACCGGAAGCACTCTTGTAAGGAGTGCTAGAGCCGACCAGATGGGTGGAAGCCTCAAGGGTACACAGGAGAGGCTCCACCTGTCACTAGGCCTGAGTGGGTGGAGAGGAGGATGAAGAATGGAGCATGGAACAAGAAGGGTAGCAAAGAGAAAGCGGCAGCAGCGGCGGCAAACGAGGATAAGAAGGGAAAGGATGACTTATCGGATGATGGCTTCTCCTTCTTATCCTTAGAGAAGGAGACGGCGCTTGCTGGTCGTACGTTGGGTGACCCCAATCAGCTCATTCTAGACTCTGGAGCAACCTGTGGAATGGTACCTCGGCGTGACCTCTTCGCCACCTTGTGAAGAATGAGGAATGAATGAACTAGCAAGCAGGTGGGTACAAGTAGGAAAACCTAGAAATGTTGTACCCCATATAGTCTACCCCACTACAGCCTACACAGACTATAGCATATCAGTTTGACACACCCCCATAGGCAAAGTGGGGGAGAACAAGAGGTCACAAGACCAGTCAAGCAAAGCAAAGCAAGCTCAGGGTGGATCACAACGTCACAACACAATCCGAGCACAAGAGCAAGGCCAAAAGGCCAGTTCATATGCAAGATCATATATAAAGGTAAACAGGCAAGTGCAGGTATAGAAAGATCACAGTACAAGCAAGGTCAAGAAGTGAGCAAGTGAGGCCAAGTAAGCACAAGACCTAGCATCGTACAGAAGCGCTGATGATCACCAGGCGGAAGTGCCTTGGTAAAGATATCAGCAGTGTTGGCCTCAGAGGCCACGTAAGCAAGGCGCAGCTGACCACGCTGCTGCAGCTCACGAGCAAGGAAGTAGCGAAGGGCAATGTGCTTCGTTCTGTGCTCCAATCTGTGCTCCCGACACAAGGCCAGCATGGCCTTATTGTCTACGTACAGAACTGGAGGAGAACGAGGCGGCTCTCCTAGGTCAGTCAGCAGGTAGGTGAGCCAGCGTAGCTCCTGTGCAGCCATGGCCCCCGCGTAGATCTTAGCCTCACAACTGGAGCCGAGAACAGAAGACGAGCGGGTAGACTGCCACGAAACAGAGCCGGAGCCAAGGCTGAAGGTGTAACCCTGTGACGACCGCTGCGTAGCCTGGTCGTCAGCCCAAGAAGCGTCTGCGTGACCTGTGAGGACCACTGGACGTCGCCCTCCAAGCACTAGCCCCATGCCCGACGTACTGCACACGTAGCGCAACACCCTCTTCGCTGCAGCCATGTGCTCTGGTCGGTGTCTCCCAGGATCAACATGGCGTGCCAAGATGCTAAGAGGGTATGCAAGGTCAGGTCGTGTGCAGGTCATCAGGTACATGAGGCAGCCAACAAGCTCTGAAAACCGGCCACTCGACTCTACGGACTCATCCGAAGGTAGAGCTGAGAGCGAGTGGCGAGTAGGCAGAGGAGTGGCCTGAGGCGAGGAGTACGTGAAGCCGAAGCGCTGAAGGACCTGCTGCACCATGTGTGACTGAGTCAGGGTAATGGTGCGCTGTGCTCTGTCCCGGGTGATCTGCAAGCCAAGTTAGCTGCGCAGTTCACCCAGGTCTGTGCACGTGTGTCTCTTCTGCAGCTCCGACTTCACGTGGGCGAGTCCAGCAGTGTCAGCAGTGGCAAAGACCAGGTCGTCGACGTACACGAGGATGTAGAACGGCGGCAAAGAGGTGTCGGTGCGTAGAAACAGCGATGGGTCAGCTGTAGAAGGAGCAAACCCAAGAGCCGCAAGTGTAGTCCTCAGTGTGTCGTGCCACTCACGGGGCGCCTGGCGGAGACCGTAGACTGGCCGCCGGAGGCTCCACTGGGTGCCAGGAGGAAACGACCCAGTGAAGCCAGGAGGGCGGCGCAGCCAGATCTCCTCGTGCAGGCTGCCCTGCAGGAAAGCAGTGCTGAAGTCAAGAGAGTGAAGCTCATAGTCGCGCTGAGCGGCTATGTGCAGCAGCACCCGAAGAGTGGTCATCTTCGGGGTGGGAGAGAAGGTCTGAAAGTAGTCAACTCCCTGCCGGTGACTGAAGCCTCTAGCCACGTAACGCGCCTTGAAGACAGGCGGAGAGCCCGGCGGCCGCTTCACCTTGAAGATCCACATCCCACTGACGATGTTCGCCCCAGGTGGGGGAACTTCATCGACGTGCACACTCACCCCCGACGGACGGAGGACAGACAGACTCAGACTCAGCAGCAAGACTAGCAGAGTAGTCGAGGCGACAACGAGCAGCAAAGTCGACAAGCTCAGCAACTAGGGCAGACGCAGCAGTGGACTCAAAGGAAGGGTCAGTGACAACAGTAGCCAGGAGACGCGTGACAGTAGGACTGGCAGCACGAAGAGAGTCAGACTCTGGGTCAGCAAGAACAGGAAGAGAGGACTCTGGAGGAGACAGCAACGGGACACGCAGAGGAGCAGTGGAAGGACGCAGTGCCATCTGGTGTGTGCCTGGGACCGCAGGAGGACGCGGACGCGAAGCACGGCCACTAGTGTGAGCAGCACGAACAGGCGACGCAGGACGAGACGCAGGCTCACGACGCTCAGCAAGACCTCCAGTAGGACCAGTGTAGGGAGAAGGAGCAGGCAAGGGGGAGGCGGGCTGTAACTGTGACCGCGACTGGACAGGCTGTGGACACTCTAGGGAAGGAGCAGGTTCAGTAGAGGGCGGGAGACCAAGAACCTACTCAAGGAGCGGAACGAAGTACGGCCTCGGCCGCGCAGCGCCTCCAGAACCTGCAGGGACAGCACCAGTACCCTCAGCGGCAGCACCAGCGCCAGCAGCACCTCCAGCTCCAACATCGCCAACTCCAGCACCCTCAGACGCACCAGCGCCAGCAGAACCACCAGCGCGAACAGGACCGGCAGCTCCAGTACCGCCGGCAGCTCCAGCAGTACCTCCAGCAGGACCAACTCCAGCAGCCCCAGCAGCACCCCCAGTCCCAGCAGCTCCAGTATCTCCAGTACGAACACCTCCGGGACCAGCAGCAACAGTAGTACCTTGAGCTCCAGCAGCACGGCTCTAGCGCCGGCCAAACCACTCGCGCAGCTCCTGCGAAGAGAATACCTCCCGCCTCGACGAAGCACCGCGAGAGGCCACACGAGCAGACCCAGCACCCCCAGGCTCCGCACCCCCAGGCTCAGCACCCCCAGGCTTAGCACCCCCAGACTTAGCACCCCCAGGCTCAGCACCCCCAGACTCAGCACCCCCAAGCTCAGCACCCCCAGGCTCCGCACCCCTAGACTCAGCACCCCCAGGCTCCGCACTCCCAGGCTCAGCACCTCCAGACCCGGCACCCGCAGGCTCAGCACCTCTAGCAGCACTAGAGTCAACAGCTACCTCGACAGGCACGACTGCGTCTACCTGGGACACACCTGACGGGGCAAGACCCTGAGGGGGGAGGGGGTCTACCGGGGGAGGACCTGGCGCAAGGAAGAGCGGCGACGTGGGGAGGGGCGCAGTGCGGTAGGGGAAGAGACGGTAATAAGGCACGGACTCGTCAAAGGTGACGTCATGGGAGGACAAAACACGGGTGGTAAAACTGCCACCCAAGCGCGTCAGGGGGGAAGCCAAGGAAGACGCAGGGAACAGCACGGGGGGATAGCTTGTCCGCAGACAAGTCGCGGACAAACGCCCGAGATCCCCAGACCCGAAACGCAGACGCATCGCCAACCTTCCCCGTCCACCGCAAGGTGGGGGAGGTCTCTGGCAAGGAGACCCGGGGCTGAAGGTTGAGCTGATGCGCTGCGTACTGAACCGAAAACGGCCACAGAAAATGGGGGGCAGCCGCATGGATCATGGATGTACGAGCGACGTCCATGACCATGCCAATGCGGCGCTCAGCAATCCCATTTTGCTGTGGAGAGGCCGGAAGCGTGAAGGTCTGGCGGATGCCCTGTGCACGACAGAAGGCTCCCAGACGGGCAGAGGAAAACTCCCCGCCTCTGTCAGAGTGCAGACGCAGAACAGGAAAGTCCGAGCCGAAACTCTCTCTGAGCTGGAGACGAGCTGCGCGGATCCAGTCGATCAACACCTCAGCGACGTCACCCTTGCTGCGCAAGAGGAACACCGTGGTGTAACGCGAGTAGTCGTCAACCACCAACAGGAAGTAACGCTCGTGACCCTAGCCACGGACGCGGGCGGGGCCCCACACGTCCATGTGAAGAGTCTGCAGCGAAGCCTCAGTCGGAGGAAAGTCGGAGGAGTGAGGGGCGGCGCGCTGTCGCCCCTCGACGCAAGGGACGCAGGTAGGGGAAGGCCCCGGAGGTAGGGGAGGTAGGGACCGGGGAAGACCAGAGACAAGGACACGGGAGGCCATGCCTCGGAGACGAGGCAGGGAGGGGTGACCAAGGCGGTGGTGCCAGAGGAGAGTCTGGTGGGACATGAGACGACAGGAGCAGGGCGCAGACTCAGGACTAGACCTGGATGCTGCAGCAAACACCTGACTCGACGCAGCTACCTGACCAGACTCAGCAACCGGAGGAGTCTCAGTAGTCAGTGTGTACAGGCTCGACCCCGGCCGACGGGTAAACGTGGCCAAGTGTCGGCCCGTCCGAGCACACGTGTAGTGGGTCACCCGCTGACTCGCAGGAGTGAACTGGTCAACCCCCCTATCCTGTAGATCAGCTCCACTCACCAAGTTTGTAGAGAACGAGGGGAGGTAGAGACCTGACAGGGTGCCAGAGGGGGCTGCCGGGCACGATAAGACAGTGGAGAAGCTAGCAAGGACAGGACCCCCAGAGGGGTCCGTCAGGGAGACTGCAACCGGCCGACTAAGCGGCGTAAGCGTGGTGCGGTCTCGAAAGAAGGAGCGGGAAGCACCTGAGTCAAGGGTGAAGGTGTGTAAGGCCTGAGCCGACGTAGTACCTGAGAGAGCAGACTCACCAGCACCTGGGGCAGCAGACGCACTAGCACCTAGAGCAGCAGCCTCACCTGCACCTAGAGCAGCAGCCTCAATGCCCGGGTCAGGCGGAACACACAGGTAACAGTCACCCTCATCACTAGTAGACACAGCATACATGGCAGCAAGAATAGCATCATAATCAAGATCAAAGATAGCAACCCCCGCCCTAGACAGCTCTCCCCAGCGAGGGATCTCTGTGGCGTCAGGGAACTGGTGACGCCACGCGTCCGTCAGGCGGCCGAAGCAGCGCTGGGTGGAGTGCGGGCCCCCGCACTGCTCACCAGCGAGGTCTCCGGTACGGAGGACGTAGGTGCAGGGACCAGTACCCCCACCTCGCTGACGCCCAGCGTACCACTCACGAAGCTGCTGGGGGGCCGCGGTCTCACGACTGCGCTGCTGCTGCTGGCGCGGACCACCACCGGAGCCACTCCTCTCCGCAGAGCCGCGACCAGCTCCACCGCTGCCTCCGCCGCCTCCGCCACCTCCGCCGCCTCCGCCACCTCCGCCGCCTCCACTCCCTCCGCCACCGCCGCCGCCTCCTCCGCCTCCACTGCTGCCACCGACACCTCCACCCCGCCACCACTCCCACCACCACCCCCACCCCCTCCACTTCCTCCACCTCCAGCCCCAACGCCCCCGCCAGCCCCTCCAGCGCCCTTGCCCCCCTTACCCTTGCCGGTGCGGCGTCTCCCGCTAGGGGCAGACGCAGCGCCGACCGACTCGAAACCAACGAGGTCGGCCGCAGCAGCAGAAGCAACAGAGGGCAAGAGGGGGGAGGGGGGACACCCCTCAAAGACGGGGGTGCGAGGGTCACCACGAGAGGCTCCTAAAGCGACAATGCTCTTTTCTGCTGCTAGGAGGCGCTCCTCGAGGAGGTCAACGATGAGTGTGGTGGGGCAAACTGAGAGGAAGTGGTCCCTGACTAAGTGAAGGGAGTCAGGGAGCCGGGTGACTATGTAGTAGAGGGTGATGTACATGGGGGGGGGGGTTCTTGGCACAGAACTCAGCAGGAAGCGCAGCGCGGTAGCGAGTGTCACTAGTGTGAAGGTGCGTAATGAGGTCAGCGACTGTGGGAAAGGCAGCAAGGTCAGGGAACAGGTACGGCAGTATGAGGCGGCTAAGCGCAGTAATGGCAGGGGAGGAGTAGCGTGCAGCTATAGCGTCGTACAAGGTCTGAGCACTCTTGTACTGGCTAAAGTGTGCACGCTCAGTGGTCGGTAAGTGGCGACGCACAGGAAGACGAGCAGCAGCATCGCGTGTGGCCCACTGTGAGCGAACAGTGCTGTCAGCAGTAGCAGGCGGGGCAGGAGAGGCACCAGAGGTGAGATCGAATAGGGAGAGTCCGTCTGCCCTATCGCACTGTACGAACAGCTGGAGGTCATCGACCCAGACCTCAAAGTCAACAGCACGACCCTCAGCATCAAAGGTAAGGACACTGGGGGTAGCCATGATTGCAGTGGCCTAGCAGGGAGTGATCTCACCAGTCCGAGTAAGTAGGGCCGGGGCGCGCCGGTAGGAACAGTAGCGGCTCGACGGCAGGGCGGCTCGGCGGCTCGGCTGCTGGGCGGCTCGGCGGCTCGGTTGCTGGGCGGCTCGGCGGCTCGGTTGCTGGGCGGCTCGCCGGCTCGGCTGTTGGGCGGCTCGGCTGCTGGGCAGCTCGGCGGCTCGGTTGCTGGGCGGCTCGGCGGCTCGGGCTGCTGGGCGGCTCGGTGGCTCGGCTTCTGGGTGGTTCGGCTACTCAGATGCTGGGCTGCTCAGCGGTGAAGGGGCCGGTAGAGGCAGCGACGGGGCCGGTAGAGGCGGCGACGGGGCCGGTAGAGGCGGCGATGGGGCCGTTAGGGGCGGCGACGGGGCCGCTAAGGGCGGCGAGGTGGCCGCGAAGGGCGGCGACGGGGCCTCCAGGGGCGGCGACAGGGGCCGCTAGGGGCGGCGACGGGGCCGCAGAGGGGCCGCAAGGGGCCTAGAGGGGCGGCGACGAGGCCGCGAAGGGGCCGTAAGGGGCCTAGAGGGGGCGGCGACGGGGCCGCAAGTGGCGGCAACGGGGCCGCGAATGGGCCGCGAGGGGCCTAGAGGGGCGGCGACGGGGCCGCTAGGGGCGGCGACTGGGCCATGAAGGGGCCGCGAGGGGCCTAGAGGGGCGGCGACGGGGCCACTAGGGGCGGCGACTGGGCCGTGAAGGGGCCGCGAGGGACCTATAGGGGCGGCGACGGGGCCTAGAGCGGCGGCGACGGGGCCGTGAAGGGGCCGCAAGGGGCCTAGAGCGGCGGCGACAGGGCCTAGAGCGGCAGGCGACGGGGCCGTGAAGGGGCCGCGAGGGGCCTAGAGGGGCGGCGACGGGGTCGCTAAGGACGGCGACGGGGCCGCTAAGGGTGGCGCGAGGGGCCTCTAGGAGGGCGCGACGTGAGGGCGGCCTACGGGGCACGCCTCGGGCAGGAAAAAAAAGATCGAGTTAGGTGGTGGGCCCTGAGAAGCGTTCCCACGAGGGAACCTGCTCTATACCATGTGAAGAATGAGGAATGAATGATCTAGCAAGCAGGTAGGTACAAGTAGGAAAACCTAGAAATGTTGTACCCTCATATAGTCTACCCCACTACAGCCTACACATACTATAGCATATAAGTTTGACACACCTATTACTCCCTCCCACCTAACTCCAGAAATGTGATTGTGGGGAGCGGAGATACGCTGCAAGCAATCGGCATCGGCACCATCACCGTCAAGGGGAAGGAGGGGGAGGTGCTGAATGTGAAGGGTGTGCTTCATGTTCCTAAATTGGCAGCCAACCGTCTCTTATGCTCTCAACTTGCGAGGCAAGAATACATATGCACCTTCACCATGGAAGGTGGCACGGTTCGCAAGGGTGGAGCTGTGGTGATGGAGGCCAAATTAGAGAAAGGTCTATACCTTGTTCCAGTTTGTGTGCCTCAGGTGGAGAGGGCACATGGTGTTGAAGCCGAGGAAGCCGCTTTTAGCACACGTTGGAGGGACGTGGAGCAGGTGACGGCAGATTTGCTGCACCTACGCATGGGGCATGCAGGAAGGCACCAACTTGTGGAGTGTGTGAAGAAGGGGGAGTTGGAGGTTGTGGAGATCAAGGAGGGTGGTGGGCAGCCAAGCAAGTGCCCTGATTCCATGACCGGGAAGCTGCCAAGGACCTTTTTCCCTACCTCCACCACTAGAGCCTCCGCACCTCTCGAGTTGGTGCACACAGATGTGTGTGGCCCCATGCAAACACCAGATAGGGAGAAGGGCAGCAAATACTTCATCACCTTCTCGGATGACTTCAACCGCCTAAGTTGGGTTACCTTGGTGAAAACCAAGGATAATGTGGCCAAGGACTTCAAGCTTTGGATACGCTATGCGGAAAGGGAAGCCAGGGCGAAGGTGAAGATACTAAGGTCTGATCGGGGTGGGGAGTACATGGGGAAGGATCTGGAGTCTTTCTTTGAAGACAAGGGCATCACCCACCAGCTTTCAGTTGCCTACACGCCGCAGCAAAATGGGGCAGTGGAGCGGCTAAACCGGACCCTCATTGACCTTGCCCGAGCCATGCTTGCTCATGCGCAGGTGGGGGGCAGCAGTGCAATATGCCAACTGAGTTAAGAACAGAATGGGCAGCAAGGGACCAGGGGGGAAGAGCCCTTACTTCATGTGGACTAGGAAGGTGCCTAGTGTGTCCATGGCACGAGTGTGGGGGTGCATGGCGCAGTACAAAGTGCCCGACCAGCAACGGAGGAAGCTGGATCCTAAGGCACAATGGGGCATTTTTCTCGGGGTGTCGGAGAGGAGCAAAGCTTGGATGTTGTGGAGTGTGGCGGATCAGTGGGTGGTGGAAAGCCGGGATGTGGTTTTCCACGAATGGGCTTAGCTACAAGGGGTGGAAGGAGCATGGTGCTAGTACAGTTGGGAGCTCCCTCCAGGATCCCTACACCTCTTCCATCTTTGAAGGGACATGGGAGGACCCTGGAGAGGAGGTAGAGGAGCAGCAAGAGGAACAAAAGGCAGCTGCACCTCACCATGAGGAGTCACCAACTGCTGGTTCTACCCCTGACCCTAACGCACCAGCCCATGACCTGGAGCAGCCACAGGGGCAGCAGCAGCAACAAGAGAAGCCGCAACAGCCACCATAGGAGCATACACTGCCTGTTACTGTGGGTAGGTGGCAGCAACTACTGTAGCAGCAGCTGTCCAAGTCACCACGGTCCCCCATGAAGAGAGTGACTTGGAAGGAGAAGCTGCAAAGTTTGGAGCAAGGGGAGGCATCACCTCTGCGCCGCACCACACGCATCTCCCGGCCACCTGAAAGGTTCAAACAAGTGCACAGTATGCTTGCATGCATGATCATGAGGTGCATGATTCGGAGGAGTGCATGCTTGTGGATGCTGAGGGGGGTGAGCTTGGGCTTGATTTCGGTCTCATGGGTCGAGTCCAGGCGTGTTGAGCTTGAGTCTCATAGAGTGAACGAGTCTTTTGAGCTAGTTGATCCAGCTGGAATGGAGGTCTTGAGGTGTCAGTGGGTGTGGAAGTATAAGCACATGGCTGATGGGAGTATAGAGAGGCCTAAGTCCAGGTTGGTGGCCATGGGGAACACTCAAACACGAGGCGTTCACTATGACCAGGTATATACCCCAGTGGGTAAATCTACCACCCTAAGAGGTTCCCTTGGGATGGCAGCATCCTCGGAGTTTCACATCCATCACATGGATGTGACCACTGCCTATCTTCATGGGGTCTTGAAGGAGGAGCTTTATATGAGGCAGCCACCTGGTTTTGATGATGGGTCCGGCAGAGTTTGCCGACTCAGGAAATCAATGTATGGGCTAAAGCAAGCTCCAAGGCAGTGGTACCTCAAGTTTGATGAGGCACTGATGGATTTTGGGTTTGAGAGGTCAGAGTATGACCCCGCCTTGTACCACTTGGTGAGGCGTGAGGGCAGGCTGTTCCTCTACCTCTATGTGGATGACATTCGGCTCATGTCTTCGAGCATGGTCTTGCTGGACGAGGTGAAGGGTTTCTTGTCCTCTCGTTTCTGCATGAAGGACTAGGGGGAGGCTAAGTACTATTTGGGGGTGCAGATTGAGCGTGATGAGAGTGGCATCTTGATTCATCAGGAGAGGTACATTCTCAACATGCTTGAGTCCTTTGGCCTTTCAGAGGCTAACCCCGTGCGTACCCCTCTCCCTACAGGGTTCGACGTGCATGCACATGCTGAGGAGCCCTTGCTGCGAGATGAGCGGGTCCAGCTCTATCAAATAATTGTGGGGTCTCTCATGTATGCAAGCACGAACACACAGCCCCAGATTACTTATGCAGTGTCACAGCTGCCCAAGGTGGTGTCTTTTCCCAAGGCATTTCACTTGCAGGCTATTAAGAGAGTGCTAAGGTACCTGAAAGGTTGTGTCAAGTCATGTATCTTCTACCCCGCACACAGCAAGCCTCATGTTGAGTTGGTGGGCTTTAGTAATGTTGATTATGCTTGAGACTCAGCTGATCGCAAGAGTCACACCGGCTATGTCTATTGCCTTAATGGTGCAGCCATCTCTTGGCAGAGCAAGAGGCAGCCGGTGGTTGCAGTGTCCACCACTGAGAGTGGGTACATCAGTCTGTGTCAGTGCATTCAGAAGGGTGTGTGGCTGAAGCGTTTGTTTGGGGAGTTTGGGCATGAGTTTGCTGGTGGTGTGCCTGTTTCTGTGGACAACCAGTCTGCCATTGCCCTTGCACATAATGCATGCTTGCATGGCCGCACCAAGCACATGCAGGTTCGGTGGCATTTCATCAGGGAGATAGTGGCGTGCGACGAGGTGATCCTCCGGTGGTGCCCCACCAACCGTCAAGCAGCAGATATACTCACCAAACCCCTCCCTTTTGAGCGGCATGGTGTGTGCATGTCCTTGATGGGGATGCAGCCCCATGTCAGCATGGTGCCTGAGCAGGATGTGGGAGGACTGGTGCTTCTCTGCCTTGACGACCTCATGCTGTGGATGGCGCCCCTCCCTGGGCAAGGGGGAGTGAAGTGAAGGATTTTGCCCAGTGGTGTTCAGCCACCTCCAACACGAGCAAGGGGGAGTGTTGATTGTGTAGGTGGTTGTGGTATATTGCTATAGCTGGTTGTGGGCTAAGGGTTTGGGGAAAATGTGGTGGTTTAACTTGTTGCGGGTTGGAATTGATCTCACACCCAACAAGCACCAACAAACCTTTGCTATTCACTACAACACCTTTGGAGTTGTTAGTTTAGCACTTTGGATTCTTGGGGATTGTTGTAGGGCGAGGGTTGGGTTGGTAGGGTTTGAACAACTCGTCACTTTTCAGATGTGAACTCTTGTTAAAGCTACTTTCTTGATCTATTCCATGGCTGCCAAGTAATTTCGCCAGGATACCCCGTCGCACTTAAATCACGATAGCGATTGGCCTAGATCTTTGTTGAAGGCGTGCGTACCATTCTGGAAAGTAGAGATGAAGCCCTTTCCAACGCGTACCTGTATCAAACATTATATATGTTGTTGTAGTTGTTTAGGCTACAGTGGGTTAGCCTATAGGGGGTACACATTCCTAGGTTTTCATACTTGTACTCATTTCACTCTTAGTTCATTCATTCTTGTTCAACATGGTATAGAGCAGGTCCTTCCTAGGACCGATTTTTTAGGGCCCACCACTACCTACCTACCTACCTGCGCCCTAGGGCGCCTCGGCTTTCACGCCCCTAGAGGCCCCGTCGGCCCCGCGCTCTCGCACCTAGAGGCCTCGGTCGGCCCCGCGCTCGCTTTTAGAGGCCCCGAATCGGCCCCGCGCTTACCCCTAGAGGCCCGCGTCGGCCCCGCGCTCGTCCTTACCGGCCCCGATCGGCCCCGCGCTTGTCCCTCACGGCCCCGATAGGCCCCGCGCTCGCCCTTAGAGGCCCAAGTCGGCCCCGCGCTCGTCCCTTACGGCCCTGATCGGCCCCGCGCTCGTCCCTCACGGCACCGATAGGCCCCGCGCTCGCCCTTAGCACCCACGTCGGCCCCGCGCTCGCCCTTAGCACCCACGTCGGCCCCGCGCTCGTCCCTAACTGACCCGAGCCGCCCGAACCGAGCCGCCCGAACCGAGCCGCGCCGCCCGACCCGAGCCGCGCCGCCCTACCTATACCGAGCCGCGCCGCCCTACCCGTACCGAGCCGCGCCGCCCTACCTACCCTACTGCTCCTACTGCTTTTCCTACTGCTGCTACCATGGCTAGCCCTCCTGTCCTAGCCTTCGATACTGAGGGCCGCCCAGTGAAGTTCGACACCTGGCTTGATGACCTACACCTCTTCCTACAGCTCACTGCCAAGGAAGACATCTCGCTGTACGATCATGCCTTAGGCCACGCTACTGCTCCTGCTGCTACTGCTGACAGCACTGCCCGCTCACAGTGGCAGACTCGTGACGCCCATACTCGCTTCGCTATTCGCAACTCTCTGCCGATAGATGAGCGCGAGCACTTTGGGCAGCACAAGACTGCACAGGCACTGTACACTGCTGTCGTTGCCCGCTACTCCTCGCCGGCCTCTGCCCCTCTAGGCCGTCTCTCTCTTCCCTACCTGTTCCCCGACCTAGCTTCCTTCCACACTGTCGCTGATCTCATTACCCACCTCCGCACTAGTGAGGCTCGCTTCCGCGCCGCTATGCCTGATGAGTTCCTTGCCAAGAACCCACCCCCGCTCTGGCTCAGTCTCTACCACCTAGTCACGCGCCTCCCTGACACTCTGCGCTCAGTCAGGGACCACTTCCTAGCTCGCTGCCCCACCGAGCTCACCATTGCCCTCCTCGAGAAGGAACTGCTTGCAGCTGAGGCTAGCATAGTCGCTGTAGGTGCCTCTCGCGGTGACCCCCGTACCCCGTTCTTTGAGGGGTGTTCTCCCTCCCCCCTTCTTCCCTCTGTCGCCTCTGCTGCTGCTGTCGACCTCCTTGGTGCTGAGAAGGTCGGGACTGTGTCTGCTTCGAGTGGGCGCCGCAGCGGCAAGGGCAAGGGGGGCAAGGGTGGTGGTGGTGACAGCGGGGGTGGCGGTGGTGGGGGAGGTGGTGGTGGCGGGGGGGGTGGCGCGGGTGGGGGAGGTGGCAGCAGTGGGGGGGGTGGCGGCAGCGGCGGGGGAGGTGGCCAAGGGCGGAGGAGGTGGTGGGGGTGGCGGTGGACGAGGCAGCGGCCGGGGTTGGGGTGGTCGAGGAGGTGGTAGCGGCGGTGGTGGTCGTGGAGGCGCTGGCGGTGGACAGGGCCAGTAGCACACTCCGTCGCCCCAGGAGGTCCGTGAGTGGTACTCTCAGCACCGGGGGGAGGGGGGTGGCCTTAGCTGCACTTACGTCATTCGCACTGGTGACCGCACTGGCCAGCCGTGTGGGGGACCGCACGCCACACAGCGTTGCTTCGCTCGTCTGAACGACGCTTGGCGTGTTCAGTTCCCTCAGGCCACTGAGCTGCCCCGCTGGGTTGATCTCCTGAAGAAGGGGATTGATATTTATGCTCTAGACTTTGATGCTATTCTCACTGCCATGTATGTGATGTCTACTAGTGGAGAGGGTGCTGAGTACCTGAGTGTCCCGCCCGACCCGAGCATTAGGACTAGTGCGTCTGCCGCTCCAGGTACTCGCGTGTCCGCTACCCCAGGTGCTGGTGAGGCTGCTGCTCTAGGTGCGTGTACGTCTGCCCCCCCTAGTACTATGTCGACTGCAGCACTGCACACCTTCACACTGGATTCAGGTGCCTCTCGCTGTTTCTTTCATGACCGCACTACCCTTGAGCCCCTTGCTCGGCCAGTTGCTGTCTCCCTCGCTGACCCCTCTGGGGGTCCGGTCCTTGCGACCTCCTCCACTGTCCTTCCCTGTCCTGCGGTCCCGTCGGGCACACTGTCAGGTCTCCACCTCCCCTCGTTCTCTACGAACTTGGTGGCAGGTTGTGCACTACGGGACGCGGGTGTTCACCAGTTCACCCCTGCCTACGAGCGTGTCACACACTGCACGTGTGCCCGTACAGGCCGCCACTTGGCTACCTTCACCCGGCAGCCGGGGTCGGATCTGTACACACTGACTACTTCCCCCCCTCAGGTTGCTGCGTCTGCGTCTGCGTCCGCGTCCGCGTCAGGTCAGCTGTCCGCCCCCTGCTCGTGTCGCTCTCTAGCGCACGAGACTGTCCTCTGGCACCACCGACTGGGCCACCCGTCTGTGCAGCGCCTTCGTGCCATGCACTCCCGGTACCTTGTCTCTGGTCTTCCCAGGGTCCTCCCTCCCCTCCCACCCTCGCCTGCTCCTCCCTGTCTTCCCTGTGTTGAGGGGCGGCAGCGCGCCGCTCCTCACTCCTCCTCGTTTCCCCCGACGACTACTCCTTTGTAGACGCTCCACATGGACGTGTGGGGCCCAGCCCGCGTCCGTGGTCAGGGTCAGGAGAGGTACTTCCTGATCGTTGTTGACGACTACTCGCGCTACACCACGGTCTTCCCCTTGTGAGCCAAGAGTGAGGTCCCTGATGTTTTGATCCCTTGGATCCGCAGAGCTCGTCTCCAGCTCAGCGAGCGTTTCCGCTCGGACTTTCTTGTCCTGCGCTTGCACTCTGACAGAGGTGGTGAGTTCTCCTCCGACCTCTTGGCAGCCTACTGTGCTGAGCACGGCATTGAGCAGTCGTTCACGCTTCCGGCCTCTCCACAGCAGAATGGGGTTGCGGAGCGCCGCATTGGCCTGGTCATGGAGGTCGCTCGTACCTCCTTGATCCATGCGGCTGCCCCCCACTTTCTGTGGCCGTTTGCGGTCCGGTACGCTGCGCATCAGCTCAACCTCTGGCCCCGTGTCTCCTTGCCGGAGACCTCGCCCACACTGCTGTGGACGGGGGAGGTTGGCGATGCGTCACGTTTCCGGGTCTGAGGATCTCGAGCTTTTGTCCGCGATTCGTCTGCGGACAAGCTCTCCTCTCGTGCTGTTCCCTGCGTCTTCCTCGGCTTTGTTCCGGACGCGCCTGGTTGGCAGTTTTACCACGCCACCTCGCGCCGGGTCTTGCCCTCTCAGGACGTCACTTTTGACGAGTCTGTCCCCTACTACCGCCTCTTTCCCTACCGCACTGCCCCGCTCCCACCCCCGCCTCTCTTCCTCGCGCCAGGTGCTGCTGTCGTAGACCCCCTCCCCCCTCAGGGTGCCGCTCCCTCAGGTGTGTCTCAGGTAGACCCGGTTGAGCCTGTTGAGGTTGCTGTCGACTCTCGTCCTGCTGGGGGTGCTGAGCCTGGGGGTGCGGAGACTGGGGGTGCTGAGCCTAGGGGTGCTGACTCTGGGGGTGCTGAGCCTGGGGGTGCGGACTCTGGGGGTGCTGAGCCTGGGGGTGCGGACACTGGGGGTACTGAGCCTGGGGGTACTGAGCCTGGGGGTGCGGTGACTGGGGGTGCTGAGCCTTGCGGTGCTGGGCCTGAGGGTGCTACACCTGGACGCGACCTCTCCTCGGAGCAGTTGCGTGAGTGGTACTTACAGTACTGCAGCCTCCGGAGTGTTACCTCTGGGACCAGGCGCACTACAGGGACTGGGGCTGGTACTTCTCCTCCTAGTCGGGAGCTCCCCTCTCGTGAGCGGATCCGTGAGTGGTACGAGCGCCGTTGCACACTTCGGAGTGGTGCGCCTCGTCTCACGGATCCGGCTGCCCGTGGTGCTACGGACCCGGGCGTTGGAGCTGCTGCTGGTGCTGCGGACCCTGGCGTTGGAGCTGCTGCTGGTGCTGCGGACCCGAGGGTTGGAGGTGCTGCTGGTGCTGAGGACCCGGGCGTTGGGGCTGCGGCTGGTGCTGCGGACCCTGGCGTTGGAGCTGCGGCTGGTGCTGTGGACCCTAGTGTCGGAGTCCCTGCTGGTGCTGAGGACTCGGGCGTTGGAGCTGCGGCAGGTGCTGTGGACCCTGGTGTTGGAGCCACTGCTGGTGCTGAGGACTCGGGCGTTGGTGCTGAGGCTCGTACTGAGGACCTGGGCGTTGGAGCTGTTGCTGGTTCTGGTACTGCCGCTGGGGGTACAGGTGCTTTCCTTGCTGTTTCTGGAGTCGCCGCGCGCCCTCAGCCGTACTTCGTTCCGCTCCTTCAGCAGGTTCTTGGTCTCTCGCCTCCTCCTGGTCCTCCTCCCTTAGCGTGCTCACAGCCTGTCCCGTCACAGTTACAGTTGCAGCCGGCCTCCCCACTACCTGCTCCTTCTCCTTACACTGGTCCTACTGGCGGTCTTACTGAGCGTCGTGAGTCTGCGTCTCGTCCGGCGTCGCCTGTCCGTCCTGCTAGCACTAGTGCTCTTAGTTCGCGCCAGCGTCCTCCTCCTGCCCCTGGCACGCACCGGGTGTCTCTACGTCCGTCTACTGCTCCTCTGCGTGCCCCTTTGCCTTCTCCTCCTGCGTCCTCTCTTCCTGCTCTCGCCGACCCTGAGTCGGACTCTCTTCGTGCTGCCAGTCCTACTGTCACGCGTCTCCTTGCTACTGTTGTCACTGACCCTTCTTTCGAGTCTACTGCTGCGTCTGCTCTCGTTACTAAGCTCGTCGACTTTGCTGCTCGCTGTCGCTTAGACTACGCTGCTAGTCTTGTCGCTGAGTCTGAGTCTGTCTGTCCTCCGTCCGTCGGGGGTGAGTGTGCCCTTGGCACGGACGTCCTTGAGGACAGGCAGGAGGAGTTCCAGTGTCTGGCAGCTGCTTCACCTCATCTCATGTCCGTACTGCTTACCCCTGAGGGAGACCCGGATGCACTTGACATCCCGACTCCGCGCTCTTACGCGGAGGCGATAGAGGGTCCCTACTCCTCTCAGTGGCAGGCAGCTATGGATGCAGAGATGGCTTCCTGGAAGTCCACAGGCACCTACGTTGACGCTGTCCCCCCTCCTGGGGCGAACATCGTCAGTGGCATGTGGATCTTCAGGGTGAAGCGGCCGCCGGGTTCTCCGCCTGTCTTCAAGGCGCGTTACGTGGCTCGTGGCTTCTGACAGCGACAGGGAGTTGACTACTTTCAGACCTTCTCCCCCACCCCGAAGATGACCACTCTTCGGGTACTGCCGCACGTTGCTGCTCACCGGGACTACGAGCTGCACTCTCTCGACTTCAGCACAGCTTTCCTGCAGGGCAGCCTGCACGAGGAGATCTGGCTGCGCCGCCCACCTGGCTTCACGGGGTCTTTCCCTCCTGGTACCCAGTGGAGTCTTCAGCGTCCAGTCTACGGTCTCCGCCAGGCGCCACGTGAGTGGAACGACACACTGAGGACTACGCTTGCGGCTCTTGGGTTCGCTCCGTCTACTGCCGACCCGTCGCTGTTTCTGCGCACCGACACCTCACTGCCGCCGTTCTACATCCTCGTGTACGTCGACGACTTGGTCTTTGCCACAGGTGACACTACTGGACTCGCCTACGTGAAGTCCGAGCTACAGAAGAGACACACGTGCAGTGACCTGGGTGAACTGCGCAGCTACCTTGGCTTGCAGATCACCCGGGACAGAGCACGCCGCACCATTACCCTGACTCAGTCACACATGGTGCAGCAGGTCCTTCAGCGCTTCGGCTTCCCGTACTCCTCGCCTCAGGCCACTCCTCTGTCTACTCGCCACTCGCTCTCAGCTCTGCCTTCGGATGAGTCCGTAGAGTCGAGTGGCCCATACCCAGAGCTTGTTGGCTGTCTCATGTACCTGATGACCTGCACACGACCTGACCTTGCATACCCTCTTAGCATTCTTGCACGCTATGTTGCTCCTGGGAGACACCGACCAGAGGACATGGCTGCAGCGAAGAGGGTGTTGCGCTACTTGTGCAGTACGTCGGGCATGGGGCTAGTGCTTGGAGGGCGGAGTCCAGTGGTCCTCACTGGACACGCAGACGCTTCTTGGGCTGACGACCAGGCTACGCAGCGGTCGTCACAGGGTTACACCTTCAGCCTTGGTTCCGGCTCTGTTTCGTGGCGGGCTACTCGCTCGTCTTCTGTTCTTGGCTCCAGTTGTGAGGCTGAGATCTACGCAGGGGCCATGGCTGCTCAGGAGCTTCGCTGGCTCACCTACCTGCTGACCGACCTTGTAGAGCTGTCTCGTTCTCCTCCAGTCCTGTACGTCGACAACAAGGCCATGCTGGCCTTGTGTCGGGAGCAGAGACTGGAGCACAGAACAAAGCACATTGCTCTCCGCTACTTCCTTGCTCGTGAGCTACAGCAGCGTGGTCAGTTGCGACTTGCGTACATGGCCTCTGAGGCCAACACTGCTGATGTCTTCACCAAGGCACTTCCGCCTTGTGATCATCAGCGCTGCTGTACCCAGCTGGGTCTTGTGTCTGTCTTGCCTCACTTGCTCTCCTCTTGACCCTCTTTGTACTGTTACATATATATATCACTGCTCTTGCTTGTTTAGTCTTATATATATATGTGTACTCCTGCATGTGAACTGGCCTTGTGGCCTTGCACTTGTGCTCGGATTGTGTGGTGACGTTGTGATCCACCCTGAGCTTGCTTTGTTTTGCTTTACTTGACTGGTCTTGTGACCCCTAGTTCTCCCCCACTTCGCCTATGGGGGTGTGTCAAACATTATATATGTTGTAGTTGTTTAGGCTACGGTGGGTTAGCCTATAGGGGGTACACATTCCTAGGTTTTCATACCTGTACTCATTTCACTCTTAGTTCATTCATTCTTGTTCAACAACCTGCTCATAGTTTAAGGCTACGTGAGCTACACGCAATGTTCCGTCGAAGTCGGCGAACTTAATCTCTTGTACGCTCTCCAGATTTGCTCGCTTTACATCAGAAATGACGTAATGGCGACCAAAGCAATTCGTGCGCTGTACACAGCAAAGCAGCCCAATGTGGCGCGTTGCCTACAGCATGGCATCTACACCCCCACTGTAGTATGATGTTCCCGAGCCATGCGCACCGCGCCACCCTCACATAATATGATGGGTCGTATGCGATTGGTGGCATGGCACAACACCTTTATGTGCTGGCTGTGAGGGATGAATTCGGCCCTGAATCCAAAGGCTGATTCATTTTGCATACCCCAGCACAGCAGGTGAATTGTTTTCGTGGCGTCGCGGCTTTCGTCCTGGCCCTTCACCGTCTGCTTCAACTGGTTCTTCCCAGCTGAACGAGATCCCCAAAACCATCAGCCAGGCTTCATTCCAGAAGCGTCTTGCTGCTGTTCTTTCTCTTGCCATGGCGTCAGTACCTCCGCTGAGGACTCGTCAGACCCCGTCCTGGAAAAGCCACCCGATCGGCGGCAAAGCGGCCTCGATTTTCTTAGATCTAGCGTAGCTCCTGTCACTCCTGAACCTCCGCGAACCGCTACCATTGTTAATACCGATGGCGTGCCGTTGGTTCCCAGTGGCGACTCGAAACCAGCAGCATTCACTCTCCCCCCTGCCGTTGCTTCGTCAAGCAAAGGTCCGCAACCAGTCCCCAATCCAGAGCCTGCACCAGCGGCGTTCACTCTCCCACCTGCCATCGCGTCGTCGAGTAAAGCCCCTCCCTCAGCAATTGGTAGCAGCGGCTGTAACGATGCCGCTCCCGCGTCTGAGGGCGTTCGGCAAAGAAAGCGCGGGCGATCTTGCTCAAGGGCAAGTTTCAGCAGAGCATGCTGACGTTCGGCGATGTGCGCGTGCCACGATCAGAGGCCGTCGAAGAGTCTGAACCCGAACATGAGGACATACCAGTATGCGAGGACACCAAGTCTCCCGTGCTGTCAAGGGCCGAGGTAATGGAGTAGAAGTATATCAAGGAAAGTTTGAAATACGAAAGTCAATGGTTGCCGAAATTCCCGTGGCTTCTCTTGCATCGCGCTAAAGATGGTGGGCCCAGTGTGAAGTGCAGCGTGTGTCTGTCGTACCGCAAAGAGACTACAAATTACTCCGGTCCTGGCAACGGCGCACGCGACATGCAAACGCAGAGGATGCGCATCCACGAGTACACTTCGGTACACAAGGAGGCGATGCAGCAACAAGCGAAGATCACAGAGGCTATTTCAAACGGCCAGACCAAGATCGACCGCTACATCAACGCGGATGTAGAGGGACGGTGGGCGGTCCGCCTCATGAGGTCGGTGCAGTCTCTGTGCCAAGAGGACGCGCCCATCAGCATGTTACCGAAGCTGATGCGGCATCTCACTGTCAAGGACACCCTCGACATTCTACAGGGTGTACCTCACGAGGTGTGTTAACTATACTGCTTATTTACCCGCACGTGATCTACATGTGTTCTAATACTGACGTGTTTCTTTCTAACACCCCTTGCAGATACGGGTTCCAGCAGATGGTGCACTGCCTAAGCACCTGGTTGATTCGGGAGCAGATGCAGCACATTGCCTCTTCACCCTTCCTGGGCTTGAGCACAGACGAGAGCACCGACCGTACACTCGGGAGCAGATGCAGCACATCGCCTCTTCCTCTTTATATCAATGTTATGATTCATTGTTTGCTCAGCTATTGTATTCATTTTTTCGTTATTGAATTCCCCACACTCTATCCATTTGCAACTCAGAACACTTGGCATCAAATCTACTTTTATGAGTCATCCACACGTTTTCGAGGTGGTTTTTGGAAAGGGAGCAGTACTTTGGTGGGCAACGAAGCGAGTGGCCTGTGAAATAGATACGATTATTTCACTCTAACTACGAGATTATTCGTGCCTTCGTCAAAATCACAAAAATTGCAAATATCCCCATGCCCGTACAGCGAAGTCTGAGAAATACGGATTAGACAGAGTTGAACAAGATGTTGCAACCGTTCCAAAGGTTTCAAAACGCAGATAACCAAACGCGAATTAGTTAATTATTTGGCACTAGATACATATCCGTCAAGAAACTGAACAAGAATGGGATGAACTAAGATCAAAGTGGGTACAAGCGCTAACCCTGATTGGGTTGTACTCCTTATGGGCTACCTCACTACAGCCTACAAACTATAAGCATCATAACATTTTGACACACCCCCATAGGCAAGGTGGGGGAGAACAGGAGGTCACAAGACCAGTCAAGAAAAGCAAAGCAAGCTAATGGTGGATCACGAAGTCACGAAACATTCCGAGCACAAGCAAATGGCCACAAGGCTAGTTCATATGCAGAGTTATATAAAAGAGAACAAACAGTGCAGTGATCATAACCTAGCAAGTGTAGGCCCGCATGTATATGTATATAGATCACAGTACAAGTACAGTCACGAAGTTAGAAAGTGAGGCAAAGCAAGCACAAGGCCTAAAAGAATACAGAGACGCTGATGATCACCAGGCTGAAGAGCCTTGGCGAATATATCAGCAGTATTGGCCCAAGTGGCCATGTAAGCAAGACGAAGCTGACCACAGTGCTGCAACTCTCGAGCAAGGAAGTAACGCAGAGCGATGTGCTTTGTCCTGCGCTCCAGTTTGTGCTCCTAACACAAGGCCATCATGGCCTTGTTATCAACGTATAGAAATAGAGGAGAACGAGGCCGCTCTCCCAAATCGGTTAGCAGGTAGGTGAGCCAGCGTAACTCCTGTGCAGCCATGGCTCCTACGTAGATCTTAGCCTTACAACTGGAACTGAGAACAGAAGAAGAGCGGGTAGACCGCCAAGAAACAGAGCGGGAGCCAAGGCTGAAATTGTAGCCCTGTAACGACCGCTGCGTAGCCAGGTCGTCAACCCAAGATGCGTCTGCGTGTCTAGTGAGGACAACTGGACCCCGTCCTCCAAGCACGAGCCCCATGCCCGATGTACTGCACAAGTAGCGCAACACCCTCTTAGCGGCCTCCCAATGCTCTGATACCATGTCAAGAAGCTGAACGAGAATGGGATGAACTAAGATCAAAAGTGGGTACAACTACTAACCCCAATTGGGTTGTACCCCTTATGGGCTACCCCACTACAAGCTATACATGCCATCGACTACGTTCGCCCCAAGAGGGGGAACTGTGCTGACGTAAGTGCCTGGATGTCATCTCTCCATCCATGGTTGTCTGCCTGTGAGAGGAGTAGGGACCCGTAATCGACTCTGCGTAAGAGCGCGGGGTCGGTATGTGCGGTGCATCCGGGTCTCCATCAGGGGCAAGCAGCATGGCAACGAGATGAGGTACAACAGCCGCAAGACACTCAAAATCCTCCTGCCTGTCCTCAAGGACGTCCGTGCTAAGAGCACACTCACCCCCGACGCACGGAGGACAGTCAGACTCATACTCAACAACAAGACTAGCGGTGTAGTCGAGACGACACACAGCACCAAAGTCAACAAGCTCAGTGACTAAAGTAGACACAGTGACAAGAGTGACAAGAAAACGAGTGACAGTGGGACTAGCAGCACAAGCACAGTCAGACTCAGGGTCAGGAACGTCTGGAAGTGAGGACGCAAAAGGAGACGGCAGGGGAACTCGCAGTGGAACAGAGGAAGGACGAAGTGCCATAGTGTGAGTGCCCGGGACAGGAGGAGGACGCGGACGAGGAACACGGCAACCAGTGCGTACAGCGCGAACAAGCGAGGCAGGACGAGACGCAGGCTCATGACGCTCTGTAAGAGAGTCTGTCCACTCAGTGTAAGGAGAAGGAGCAGGCAGTGGGGAGTCTGGCTGTAACTGTGACTGCGACTGGTCAGGCGGTGGACATAGTAAGGGAGGAGTAAGGCCAGTAGAAGACGGGAGACTAAGAACCTGGTGAAGTACCGAGCCAGGTGGCGGCAGAGACGACGGCAGCGACTGAACGGAAAACGGTCGCCGCTGCACAGTGCCTCCAGCACCAGTACCTCCAGCTCTAGCACCCCCAGCGCTAGCGCCTCCAGCCCCAGGGTCTCCAGCTCCAGCGCCTCCAGCTCCAAGGTCTCCAGCTCCAGCGCCTCCAGCTCCAGTACCTCCAGCTCCAGCACCTTTAGCTCCAGCGTCTCCAACTCCAGCGCCTCCAGCTCCAGGGACTCCAGCTCTAGTGCCTCCAGCTCCAACGCCTGCAGCACCACCAGCTCCGGCAGCTCCAGTACCTCTAGTACGAGCACCTCCAGGACCAGTAGCTCCAGCACCTCCAGTACCTCCAGCTCCAGCGCCTCCAGCACCAGCACTACCTCCCGAACCTCAAGGACTAGCAGCTCCAACTTCTCCAGCTCTAGTGCCTGTAGCGGCAGGGCCTCCGGCTACAGCAGCGCCACTCCGAAGGCGAGTGCGCCGAGCAAATCCGTCGCGCAGCTGCTGCGGTGAGAGAGGCTCTCGCCGGCGAAACTGCCATGGCGAGGCACGCACAGGACCTCCGGCAGACGCAGTACCCCTAGGCTCAGCACCCCAGGCTCCGCACACTCAGACTCAACACCGCTAGGCTCCTCACCCTCAGACTCAGCACCCCCAGGCTTTGCACCCTTAGGCTCAGCACCCCCAGGCTCCGCACTCTCAGGCTCAGCACCCCCAGGCTCCACACTCTTAGGCTCAGCTGTTAGAATGTTATTATTGTCTAGCCTGCAGTGAGGTACTCTTTAGCGAGTACAACCCAATTAGGGTTTCCTATATGTATGCCAACTGCTGCTAGTGCAATTCCTCCTTTCTTCATTCTTGTTTCTGACTCCTAGTTCTGACATGCTATCAGAGCAGGTCGACCCTCCTGGGTCGATCCTGTGGGTGGGCCCCATCTGTTGCTTCCGCTGCTCTACTGCTATCGCGCGCCCCGGGCGCGCGACACTTTCTTCCTGCCGTGCGCTCGGAGCACGCGGCGTTTTTCATCCCGCCGTGCGCTCGGGGCGTGCGGCTGTTTTCTGCCCGCCGTGCGCCCCGAGGCGCGCGGCGGTTTCCTGCTGCGCGCGGCGGTTTCGCGTTCGGTCGACCCGCGCGTCCGTCCCTGTCGACCTGCGCGCGGCTCCCCATCGCCCTTCACGGCGGCCCCGTCGACCCGCCCGCGGCTCCCCGTCGCCCTTCGCGGCGGCCTCGTCGACCCGCGCGTGGCTCCCCGTCGCCCTTTGCGGCGGCCCCGTCGACCCGCGCGCGGCTCCCCGTCGCCCTTCGCGGTGGCCCCGTCGACCCGCGCGCCACCCCTGAGGACCCGTGCGCCCGTCCCCGTCGACCCACGTGTCGCCCTGCGGCCCCCCCCCTCCCCGCACACCTGAGTTTGCTTACCGCACACCCGAGTTCGCTTCCCGCACACTTGTGCACGATTCGCGCACACCTCAGCTCGCTTACCGCACACTCAGGGTATGGGGGTGACGGGTATGGGGGTAGCGGGTGTGTGAGCCGTCCCTTGCTCCTCCTCCTCCTCCGTCTCCCACTGCTGCAGCTGCCGCTGAGGGGGGTGGGTGTGTGGGAGCCGAAGGAGTGGTGCTAGGGAGGTGACGTGGGAGTGGAGCTAGGGGTATTAGCAAGGGGTGTGTGAATGGGGGGTGGGACAGTTGGGGGAGGTTGAGCGGAGTCTGCCGTCTTGTCGTCCGTAGCACCTGTAGTCCGGGGCGCTGTCCTGGTAGCCCAGAGAGCCTGCTGCGCCTGTCGCCCGTGGGTCCGTTGCTTCTGCCGCTCAGAGTTAGCCGCAGAGCCAGTTACTCCCTGTAGTCTGGGGCGCTGTCCCGGTAGCCACTGTGCAATTCCTCCTTTCTTCATTCTTGTTTCTGACTGCTAGTTCCGACATCAGCACCCCCAGGCTCCTCACCCGTAGGCTCAGCACCCCTGGATGCAGCACCCCTTGCAGCACCTGTTGGAGTAGGCAAGAGCTCGCTCTGGCCTTCATTTTGGTGTTCTCTTATCATTCCACCATGCTTAGAGCGAGTTATGCTTCCAGGTTCAATTTAGGTCCATTTTGTAGTTATAGTACAAACTGAACACACCCTAAGTTCAATTAGGGTTTCCAATTCCTTTCTAGACTTGTATCTCGACACTTCTTTCCTAATACAATTTCTCTCGCTACCTTCTCTCTTCCTAGCCATCGCTACCACACTCTCAGTTTTAACAGCACCCCCCCCAGCAGCACCAGAGTCTACAGTAACCTCGACAGGCTCAACCAAGGGGAGTGGGTCTACCTGAGACACACCTGAGGGAGCAGAACCCTGCGGGGTGAGGGGGTCTACTGGAGGAGGACCTGGAGTGAGGAAGAGCGGCGGGGGGGGGAGAGGGGCAGTGCGGTAGGGGAAGAGATGGTAAAAGGGAACCGACTCGTCAAACGTGACGTCCTGAGAGGGCAAGACACGGCGCGAGGTTGGGTGGTAAAACTGCCAGCCTGGCGCGTCAGGGGGAAAGCCAAGGAAGACACAGGGAATGGCGCGGGAGGAGAGCTTGTTCACAAAAGTATCGCGCACAAAGGCACGAGAGCCCCATACCTGGAACACCTACGCATCGCCAACCTCCCCCGTCCAACGCAGTGTAGGCGAGGTCTCCGGCAAGGAGACATGGGGCCAAGGGTTGAGCTGATGTGCAGTGTATCGGACCGCAAACGGCCACAGAAAATGGGGAGCAGCCGCATGGATCATGGAGGTACAAGCCACCTCCATGACTAAGCCAATGCGGCGCTCAGCAATCCCATTATGCTGCGCGGAGGCCAGAAGCGTGAACGACTGGAGGATGCCCTCCCCACGACAAATGTTCCGCAAGAGGTCAGAAGAGAATTCACCACCTCTGTCAGAGTGCAAACGCAAGATAGGAAGGTCCTGGCGGAACCGCTCGCGGAGCTGGAGACGGACAGCGCGGATCGGGACCAAGACATTAGGGACCTCCCCCTTGCTGCGCAAGGGGAAGACCGTGGTGTAACGCGAGTAGTCGTCAACAACCAGTAGAAACTAGCGCTCGCGGCCCTATCTATTGACGCGGGCTGGGCCCCACACGTCCATGTGGAGAGTCTGCATGGGAGCAGTCGTTGGGGGAAACGAGGAGGAGTGAGGAGCAGCGCACTGCAGCCCCTCGACGCAAGGAAGGCAGGAGGGGCAGGTGAGGGTGGGAGGGGAGGCAGAGACCTGGGAAGACCAGAGACAAGGAGGCGGGAGTGCATGCCACAGAGGCGTGGCAGGGAGGGGTGACCAAGGCGGTGGTGCGACAGTAGGCGACACGAGCAGGGGGCTGCTACCTGACCTGACGCGGACACCTGACCAGATGCAGCTACCTGAGGAGGCACAGTAGTCAGTATGTACGGACTTGACCCAGGCCGACGGGTGAACGTGGCCAGGTGACGGCCCGTCCGTGTACACGTGCAGATCATCACACGTTGACCCCCAGAAGTGGTGGTACCATCGCATCCTGGAGGGCTGCGGCACTCACCAAGTTCGCAGAAAACAAGGGGAGTTGACGACTCGATAGTGAGCCAGACGGTACCGCCGGACACCGGAGAACAGTGGAGGAACTGTCGCGAAAGAAACAGCGGGATGCACCTGAGCTAAGAGTGAATGTGTGCAAGGCCTCAGCTGGCGCAGTACCAGAGAGAGAAGACTCACTAACACCTAGAGCAGCAGCCTCTATACCTGGGTCGGGCGGCACACAGAGGTAACAGTCAGTCTCAGCACTAACAGTCAAAGCATACATGACAGCAAGGATGGCGTCATAGTCAAGAGCAAATACATCCGCATCTTTCCTAAGCAGCTCTAGCCAGCGGGGAGCTCATACTCGTCGCCAAACTCTGCGCACCAGGCGTTGTTAAGATGAGAGAAGCAGCGGTACTGTGTGTGACCAACCTTCCTGCATGTCTGACTAGCGAATGACGTACGTGCAGCGAACACTACCCCCAGACGTCCCACGCTGAGCAAACCACTCACGAAGTTGCTGGGGCGTAGGGGTCTCGCGTGGACGCTGCTCCTGCTGCCGCTGGCCACCGCCAGAACCTCCCCTCCGAACGGCTCCACCCCGACTGCCACCATTGCCACCGCCACCACTCCCACCGCCGCCACCACTCCCGCCGCAACCACCACCTCCACCACCGACGCCCCCACTCCCACCACCACTCCCACCGCCACCACCACCACCTCCACCGCCTCCACCACCACCTCCACCGCTGCCACCCCCACCACCCTTGCCTCCCTTGCCCTTGCCGCTGCGGCGCCTCCCACTAGTAGCAGACGCAGCCTCGACCTCCTCAGCACGAAGGAAGTCAATAGCAGCAGCAGAAGCGAAAGAGGGAGCTAGGGGAGAGGGGGAACACCCCTCAAAGAAGGGAGTGCAAGGAGTGCCACGAGCAGCACCTACAGCAACTATGCTAGCCTCAGCTGCAAGGAGGTGTTTTTCGAGGAGGTCAACAGTGAGGTCCGTGGGGTCAAGGGCGAGAAGGAGGTTCCCTACTGCGCTAAGAGAGTCAGGGAGGCGGGTGACGATGAAGTAGAGAGTGATGTACATGGGGGGAGGGTTCTTTTCTAGAAACTTGGTTTTAAGCGCGGCGCGGTAGCGAGTGTCGCTAGTGCGAAGGTGGGTGATGAGGTCATCGACTGTGGCAAAGGCTGACAACTCGGAAAAAAGGTAGGACAGTATAAGGCGGCCGAGAGCAGCAGTGGCAGGGGAGGAGTAATGAGTGACTACAGCGTCGAACAGTGCTTTGGCAGTCTTGTGCTGGCCAAAGTGGCAGGTGGTTGCGAACGGCGAGGCGAACAGTAGCGTCACGGGTAAGCCACTGCGAGCGAGTCGCATTGTCAGCTGACTCGGGGGGATCGAGAGAGGCTCCAGACGTGTGGTCAAACAACAAGACGCCGTCCCTAGACTCACTCTGTAGGTACAGCTGTAAGTCGTCTAGCCTGGTCTCAAACTGGATTGGACGGCCGTCAAGATCGAAGGTAAGAACAGTGAGAGTAGCCATAGCGGGCGGAGTAGGGTGGCGCGCGACCAGCAGGGCAGCACACAGGCAAGGCAGGGCGGCGTGCACGCACTAAGGAAGCGTGCAGGGCATGGCGGGGCGGCGCACGGCCAGGGAAGGGCGTCGCGTAGGGCAGGGCAGGGCAGCACGGCGGCCAGTAGGGCGGCGCTCGGGGAGGGCAGGGTGGCGCGGCAAGCAGCAGAGCGGCGCGCGGGCAGGGCAGGGTGGCGCGCGGCGAGCAGGGCGGCGCGACGGGCACGGCAGGGCAGCGCGGCGGCCAGCAGGGCGGCGCGCGGGCAGGGCAGGGTGGCGCGCGGCCAGCAGGGTGGCGCGGTGGGCAAGGCAGAGAAGCGCGGCGGCCAGCAGGGCGGCGCTCGGGCAGGGCAGGGCGGCGCGCGGCTGGCAGGGCGGCACGACGTGCAGGGCAAGGCAGCGCGCGACCAGCAGAGCGGCGCGACGGGCAGGGCAGGGCGGCGCGCGGCTGGCAGGGCGGCGCGACGTGCAAGGCAACGCGCGGCCAGCAGGGCGGCGCGACGGGCAGGGCAAGGCAGTGCGACTAGTGGGGCAGCGCTACAGGCAGGGACCTATGCGGTGGGCCCTAAGAAAAAAAAAAACGGACTTGGAACAGGACCTGCTCTGAAACCTGTTGAGAACTAAGTCGAGTTTGGCTTAGAAGCCATAGTTTAGGAGTAAGTTTAGTGATCGAGTTGTAGGGTGTAAGGAAAATGTCGAGAGATTTTAGAAGGAGAATGTTGAAACTAGAAAGGAGGGGGATACAAGTAGTAAGCCCTAAAAGGTTTATACTCACTTTTGAGTACCCCACTACAGACTAGACATGCATTATAATCTGACACACCCCCATAGTCAAAGTGGGGTATAATCAGTACAGCATGCAGGCATAGAGCAAGAGTTCACAATAGGAAAGTAAGGCTAGAGCTAATCACAGAGGGCAAGTGAGGAGGAGGAGAGACTGTGGGGGAGAGAAGATGGGAGGCGACTGCTGACGCTGCAGACACACAGACGAGCTGCTGGCTCAGTGGCTACCGAAGCAAAGGCCCGGACTACAGGAGTAACTGGCTCCGCGGCTATAGACGAGCGGCAGGAGCAACTGACCCACAGGCGACTGGCGACTACCGGAGATTGTAGCCTTCGGACTGCTGGTGCTGCTGACGACAAGACTGCTGCCTCCACTCAACCTCCCCCAACTGCCCAACGCCCCTCTCACACACCCCCTGCTCAAACCCTAGCCCTACACCCACAGCACCCCCTTAAACCCTAAACCCCAGACTCCCACACATCCACCCCCCTCAGCGATAGCTGCAGCAGTGGGAGACGAAGGAGGAGGAGGAGGAGGAGGAGGAGGAGGAGGAGGAGGAGGAGGAGGAGGAGGAGGAGGAGGAGGGGACAACACGCACAACCGACACCCCCACACCCACCCCCCCACGGCTGCACCGGGTCCAGGAGCGGCTGCTGCAGGGGCCAGGGGCGGCTCCTGCAGCGGCGGCTGCTCCAGGGGCTGCTGCTGCTGAGGCGGCTGCTCCAGGGGCTGCTGCTGCTGGGGCGGCTGCTCCAGAGGCTGCTGGTGGGGCGGCTGCTCCAGGGGCTGCTGCTGCAGGGGCTGCTGCTGCTGGGGCGGCTGCTACTGGGGCGGCTGCTCCAGGGGCTGCTGCTGCTGGGGCGGCTGCTCCAGGGGCTGCTGCTGCAGCGGAAAGTAGGAGGGAGGGGAGGGGAAGGGCGCGGCCCCCAGGGTGCCCTGACGGGCGACGTGCTAGGGAGCCGCGCAGGCCCTCGAAAGTGCCTCGACGGGCGACGGGAGGGGACCGCGCGCAGGCCCCTAAGGCGCCGCGACGAGGCAACGGGAGGGGCCGGCTTGCGGGCCCCGAAAGTGCCGCAACGAGGCGACGGGAGGGGCCTGCGTGCCGGCCCCCAAAACGCCGCGACAAGGCGACGGTCGGGGCCAGTGCGCGGGCCCCCAAGACGCCGTGACGAGGTAGGAACCCGCCGCGCGCCTCGGGGCGCACAGCGGGCAGAAAACCGCCACGCGTTCCGAGCGCGTGGCGGGAAGAAAAATAGGATGTCGCGCGCCACGAGGCGCACGACACACAGTAGGGCAGCGGAAGCAAGTGGGCCCACAGGCCAGGAGCGTTAAGCTCTGATAGCATGTTGAGAACTAAGTCGAGTTTGGCTTAGAAGCCATAGTTTAGGAGTAAGTTTAGTGATCGAGTTGTAGGGTGTAAGGAAAATGTCGAGAGATTTTAGAAGGAGAATGTTGAAACTAGAAAGGAGGGGGATAGAAGTAGTAAGCCCTAAAAGGGTTATACTTTCTTTTGAGTACCCCACTACAGACTAGACATGCATTATAATCTGACAAAACCATGTCAAGAAACTGAACGAGAATGGGATGAACTAAGATCATAGTGGGTACAAGTACTAACCCTAATTGGGTTGTACCCCTTATGGGCTACCCCACTACAGCTTATACAATATAAGCTTCATAATATTTTGACATGATCTTATATAGAAAATATTATAACAATCATACATCTCGTGTAATCTTCTCGTTCCTCTATATAATCTCCTGCATCTTTGCTTCAATTTCTACTAGATCTTCTGAAGTAAACGACTCATTCTTCGCAAAATCTTAATAAATGCCGTTTTCAATAGCCGGCCCCATGGTTACTTGAATGTCAGAAAATATTTTTTTGGTAGCTTCTGCTATAATGTGCGCGGCATCATGACGTATCACTTCTAAACATTATGTATCTTTGCTAGTCAAGATACGAACTTGGGAAATATTCTCTATAGGTATACTAAGGTCTTTAAGTACGCCATTGATTTCAATAATTAGGGCTTCTTACCTCAATGAAGAAGAAATCGTTTTGGCAATTTCAAAACCGGTTACGCCCTTTTCAAATTGTTTCAAAAGTATTATCAATCATCAGCTCCTTCGCTGTTACCATGCTATATTTAAGGTTATTATGCTGATTTGTCGATTTGAAAGATGTTCTACTTGTAGTATTCGCTACTAGACCCCTCATCTAAATATTAGGAGGCGAGAATGCAGACGCTGATAGTACAGAAAACGCAGAGTTACGCCACGCACAAAGTGAAGCGCGCCACGCCTCGCCTGCCATGGATGAAGAGAACGGAAACACTTCGACCAATGACATCGTGTTGAGCAAGCTCCATTAGTCGATCGACGCAGCAGATACGGTGCTGGCATCAACAACAGTAGTAGCGACAGATGCGACAACTGTCAAACATTATATATGTTGTGTTAGTTTAGGCTACAGTGGGTTAGCCTATAGGGGGTACACAATTCTAGGGTTAGGTACTTGTACTCATTTCACTGCTAGTTCATTCATTCCTGTTCAGTGATTCCAACAACTACTGTCACATTCGCACATGCGAGCGCAATTTGAAATTCACATATCGAATGTCTCGAAAATGGTTTGTATGAAGCTATACAGCCACCGATATTAATTGTTTGGCTTTTGTTTAGCCTTTTTTGCTTTTGTTCAATATCTGAACGATGTGATTTTCATGCATTGGTTGACCGAATAGGCTTTATGGGCACTGTAGAATGGTTGAATAAAATTATCACGAATTATGATGATACTGTCAGAATATTATTCTTATGTTCTAGCCTGTAGTGGGGTGCTCTATAGCGAGTACAACCCTTCTAGGGTTTGCTATTTGTATCCCCATTTCTGCTAGTTCATTCCTCTTTCTTTCTTCTAATTTTGTCATGCTATCAGAGCAGGTCGATCCCTTTGGATCGATCCTGTGGGTGGGTTACCACCTCGCTTCCGCTGCTACCTTTCCCTTCCCGCCGTGCGCCCCGAGGCGCGCGGCGGTTTTCCTTCCCGCCGTGCGCCCCGAGGCGCGCGGCGGTTTTCTTCCCGCCGTGCGCCCCGAGGCGCGCGGCGGTTTTCTGCCCGCCGTGCGCCCCGAGGCGCGCGGCGGTTCATTGCCCGCTGTGCGCCCCGAGGCACGCGGCGGGCTTCTCCCCTACGTCGCGGCCCCGCCCCGATCGTCGCGGCCCCGCCCCTCGACGCGGCCCCGCTCTACGTCGCGGCCCCGCCCTGGCCCGTCGCCGCCCGTGCGCCTGCCCGGCTCGGCCCCGCCCTTCGTCGCGGCCCCGCCCCGGCCCGTCGCCGCCCGTGCGCCTGCCCGGCTCGGCCCCGCCCTACGTCGCGGCCCCGCCCCGCTCGTCGCGGCCCCGCCCCTTGTCGCGGCCCCGCCCTCCAACCAGGCCCGTTGTGGGCCCCTTTCACCACACCGCCTCCCCCCCCCCCCCCCCTGCCATTTCCCGTCGTCCGTCGTGGCGACCTGAGGGGGCGTGGCGGGTATGGGGGTGGCCAGTGTGCCTTCCTCCCTTTCTCCTCCTCCTCCTTCGTCTCCCATTGCTGCAGCTGTCGCTGAGGGGGGTGGTTGTGTGGGAGACTGGGTTTAGGGTTTAAGGGGGGTGCGTGGGAGTGGAGCTAGCGGTGTAGCAGTGGGTGTGTATGAGGAGGGTGGGACTGTGTGTGGGAGGTTGAGCGGAGGTTGCCAGTTTGTCGTCCGCAGCACCTGTAGTCCGGGGCGCTGTCCCGGTAGCCCAGTGAGCTTGTCGCTGAGCCGGTCGCCTGTGGGTCCGTTGCCCGTCTGCCGCTACTTGAGCCGCGGGGCCTGTTACTCCCGTAGTCCGGGGCGCTGTCCCGGTAGCCACTGTGCTCGCCACTCCTGTTGCCCGTGTGTCTGCAGATTCAGCCGCCGCCTTCTATCTCCTCTCCTCTCACTCTCCCTCCTCCTCCTCACTTGCCCGTTGTGACCACTGCTAGCTTTGCTCATAATTGTTAACTTTGAACTATTTCTTCTTGACCTTGTGCTCAGAATGCGTGGTGACATTGTGATCCACCCTGAGCTTGTACTGTTTTGCCTGCTCTGCTGATTACACCCCACTTTGGCTATTGGGGTGTGTCAGAATATTATTCTTATGTTCTAGCCTGTAGTGGGGTGCTCTATAGCGAGTACAACCCTTCTAGGGTTTGCTATTTGTATCCCCATTTCTGCTAGTTCATTCCTCTTTCTTTCTTCTAATTTTGTCAGATACCAGCCAAGACTTTCGACAATGTTGTCCAGTTTGAAGATGATGTGTTGTTGGAGTGGGTAAGGTGTGCAGCCAGCTTACTTCATGGTCGACGCTGACATGGAGGAGCAAGTCGACTGAGTTTGCTGACTTTGGCAGAGCCAACTTCGGCGCTCAGCCGACTACGGTGAAGGCGGCAACTGCAAAACTGAATTCAACCAACGGCGAAGCCAATGAGATGCTGACCGACAAAGTGAAATCGGCAGACGACGTCGAGCATTGGCGGTCGACAAATGTGCTTGTTGACGTGACGACGACTTACGGGCGTCGACCGACTGTCGAAGTCGGCGCTCGCTGAGCGGCCTCTTTTGATCGATCTGTCAGAGGTCCACTGGTGATCCCCGATTGATCCTAGGGAAGGGTTACAGGCTCGTTGTCCTGGGGGGTTATGGGCGCACTCATCCGCTACACAAACAAGCCCTTCTATCCTAGTGGTTAGTGGTTGGGATTCTGACATATTATTAGGGCAGAGGTCTTGAGTTCGAATCCCAATATGTGCATTGCGGGCATCCTAGTGCAGGGGGGTGTCAGAGGTCCACAAGTGATCCCCGTTCGATCCTAAGGGGTACAGGACCGTTGTTCTAGGGGATTATGGGCGCACTGACCCGCTACTTATGTCAAGAATAATATATATTTCTATATATTGTTTTGTAACTGCCTGTAGTGTAGACTAGTGTAGTTATATAATGTTCTGTTTTGGTGGTGCACCTTTCATCTTGCCTATATGTACTGCTCGCTCTATAGTGAAAACCCTTCTTCTCTTTTCAATTCTCTCGACTCTACTCAACTTACTCGAACTCAACTAGCTATGGCTCCTTTAGCCTAGCTAAGATTTTGACAACTTAACAAGCCCTTGAGTTCCAATTGTCTAGTGGTTGGGATTCTGACACGATCTAGTAACTCGGTCGACGAAGTTATGCGGGGGTGTGCGAACTTCGCCCCAGGTGGTTAAGGCGGAGTCGCCCTACGGGTCGAGCATCACGTGCTCAACGACCTGGCACTTTCGCAATGTGCATGACTGTGCATGATGTGCATGCAACCATCTACCTGAACCTACTAGGTAGGTACGCACATGTGCACACATGATCATTACGATGGTAGGCCGCCATCTTGTTTTTTTATAAGCTGCCTTTGTTCCGTGCTGGAGGCCGACTTGCTAGGTTGCTAGGTGTGTTGCATACTTGCTATATCGACTTTGGCATGCCATTATGTTTAACTCTGATCTCGTTTTCCTAGAGAAACTCTTGTCAATTTCACCTACGAACACAACAAGTAGTGCAAACACACGCAACGTTATGATCACCCTGTACAACTCCGTCTGCCTACCGCATTGTCTACTCCCATCGTAGAATGACTCTCTGCATATATGTTGTGTACAGCCTTGGTTGTATTGCTCGTATAACGACACCTTCACCCATCCATGCAAATTCTCTCCTTGCTGTCAAAATAGTGGATTTGAGACTTAGGATTCAGGAGCTAGCGAGATTGGCAAGATGAAAGAGACGAGGAAGAAAGCTGACTACAAAAAGGGCAAGCCCATAACAATACAGGCAAGACAAAGGGAGTTTGGGGTGTACCATCAACGGTAACAATGCAATCGACACTTTAGTAAGGGTACATTTGGGAAGTGCGTCACAAAATCCTCGTATCGCAAAAGACTAGATACAGTGCGGGGGAAACGTTTGCTATCTAGGTGAAATGAGGCGTTTGTGACACTTAAATAATGGACATGTGAAGGCTCGGATGTACCTTGATTGTAACAGACAGTTTACATAAAATATAGTTTATCACACCCCCTTAAAGTGCCTGGTACAGAAGCCCATGCAGGAAACACCCTTCAAGGGGTACACCAGGCGGAGCCGAAGATGCAACAGCAGGCAGGTGTAGTGGCAGCAGGTGTAGTGGTGGCAGATGTAGCTATGGCAGATGCTATTCGATGCCAGATGCAGCAGCGGCAGATGCGACGACGGCAGGTGCTGGGGCGCCAGGTGTAGTGGCTAGGGCAGGCAGCGGCTGGACACGCGATCGGCAGCAGATGCATGTGCTACAGCAGGCAGGTGCAGCAAGTGCTGAGTGGCGGCGGGTGCGACAGCAGTCTGTGCCAAGGTGGCAGCAAGCAGCGACTTCACACGCTCGGCGGCAACATGAAAGTAGGAGGAGGTGGAAGGGCGCATCGGAAGGGAGAGAGAGGAGAGATGAGTAGGTGGGCAGAGAAAGTAGGAGGCCGGCGGTTGCTTTCAATGCATGCTCTACTTGCGCATTCACAGGGAAAGTTGACAAGAGTTTCACTAGCAAAAAGATTACACAATTATGCAGAAGGTAATAGCAAAAATGAATACATCAGAGGCCTAGCAACCTAGCACTGGGCAGGTTGACCTTAAGCGCAACACAGGGGCGGTTTGCAAGCACTGCAAGTCGACACCATGCCAGCGCAGCTGGGAGGCGGATTGCTAACGTTGCAAGTCGGCGACCCGCCAGCGCCGCACCAAGGCAGCTTGCCAACGCTACAGTAGGGCGACTTGGTAACGTTGCACCCGCGTGTGACTACATCCATAGACACGCACATGCAGGTTGACGGTTGAGCACGTCGTGCCTCGCCCCGCACCCTTCACATGTCCCCAAGTTGACCACGTGCCGACTGTTGGCTTCGCACCCTAAACCCTCGGGATATCATTTCGTAAGTTGACTTCGCCAAAGCCTCATGCGCAACGTCCGCACACCCTCGCAAGACTTAGCCGCCCTAGTTACCAGGTCGACCAGATAATGTTCCCGGTGCCCACAAGTCGAGGAGCTCCTTCGTCGACCAGCCATGTCAAAGTCGGCCGCCAGCTTCCCTTTGTCGATGGCCTAGCACTGGTCTCGCAGAAGCCGACCAAGACTGTCCACAACCTCGCCCAAGTCGACGTCGATGACTCGCAGCAGCCGGCTGCACTTTCGTGCACCAACTACGAAGTCGGCTCCACCCAAGTGACAGTGGGGCCACATTCCCGTTAATGCCCTCCCGCCTCTTACTTACAATGGCAAAAGGAGGGGCGCAGGAGGTGCAAGCGAAGCTTCAGAAGGCGGTAACTTGGATGACGTAGCGCTCAGGGTTGAAAGGAGGGCGCATCGGAGGCGCTGCTAGTGCCTAACAGGAGGCCGTGACATGGCCGCTGCTTGGAGGCGATGGGTCCGCGGGAGGGCACGGTAGGAGAGCGAGATGGGGCCGAAGAAGGCCATGTGAAGAATGAGGAATGAATGAACTAGCAAGCAGGTGGGTACAAGTAGTAAAACCTATAAAAGATGTACCCCATATAGTCTACCCCACTACAGCCTACACAGACTATAGCATATAAGTTTGACACACCCCAATAGGCAAAGTGGGGGAGAACAAGAGGTCACAAGACCAGTCAAGCAAAGCAAAGCAAGCTCAGGGTGGATCACAACGTCACCACACAATCCGAGCACAAGAGCAAGGCCAAAAGGCCAGTTCACATGCAAGATCATATATAAAGCTAAACAGGCAAGTGCAGGTATAGAAAGATCACAGTACAAGCAAGGTCTAGAAGGGAGCAAGTGAGGCCAAGTAGGCACAAGACCTAGCATCATACAGAAGCGCTGATGATCACCAGGCGGAAGTGCCTTGGTAAAGATATCAGCAGTGTTGGCCTCAGAGGCCACGTAAGCAAGGCGCAGCTGACCACGCTGCTGCAGCTCACGAGCAAGGAAGTAGCGAAGAGCAATGTGCCTCGTTCTGTGCTCCAGTCTGTGCTCCCGACACAAGGCCAGCATGGCCTTGTTGTCTACGTACAGCACTGGAGGAGAACGAGGCGGCTCTCCTAGGTCAGTCAGCAGGTAGGTGAGCCAGCGTAGCTCCTGTGCAGCCATGGCCCCCGCGTAGATCTCAGCCTCACAGCTGGAGCTGAGAACAGAAGACGAGCGAGTAGACTGCCACGAAACAGAGCCGGAGCCAAGGCTGAAGGTGTAAACCTGTGACGACCGCTGCGTAGCCTGGTCGTCAGCCCAAGAAGCGTCTACGTGACCTGTGAGGACCACTCGACGTCGCCCTCCAAGCACTAGCCCCATGCCCGACGTACTGCACAAGTAGCGCAACACCCTCTTCGCTGCAGCCATGTGCTCTGGTCGGTGTCTCCCAGGAGCAACATAGCGTGCCAAGATGCCAAGAGGGTATGCAAGGTCAGGTCGTGTGCAGGTCATCAGGTACATGAGGCAGCCAACAAGCTCTGGGTACGGGCCACTCGACTCTACGGACTCATCCGAAGGCAGAGCTGAGAGCGAGTGGCGATTAGACAGAGGAGTGGCCTGAGGCGAGGAGTACATGAAGTCGAAGCGCTGAAGGACCTGCTGCACCATGTGTGACTGAGTCACGGTAATGGTGCGCTGTGCTCTGTCCCGGGTGATCTGCAAGCCAAGGTAGCTGCGCAGCTCACCCAGGTCTGTACACGTGTGTCTCTTCTGCAGCTCGGACTTCACGTGGGCGAGTCCTCTAGTGTCAGCAGTGGCAAAGACCAAGTCGTCGACATACAAAATGATGTAGAACCGCGGCAAAGAGGTGTCGGTGCGTAGAAACAGCGACGGGTCGGCTGTAGAAGGAGCAAACCCAAGAGCCGCAAGTGTGTTGTGCCACTCACGGGGTGCCTGGCGGAGACCGTAGACTAGCCGCCGGAGGCTCCAATGGGTACCAGGAGGAAACGACCCAGTGAAGCCAAGTGGGCGGCGCAGCCAGATCTCCTCGTGCAGGCTGCCCTGCAGGAAAGCTGTGCTGAAGTCAAGAGAGTGAAGCTCGTAGTCACGCTGAGCGGCTATGTGCAGCAGCACCCGAAGAGTGGTCATCTTCGCGGTGGGAGAGAAGGTCTGAAAGAAGTCAACTCCCTGCCGCTGACTGAAGCCTCGAGCCACGTAACGCGCCTTGAAGACAGGCGGAGAACCCGGCGGCCGCTTCACTCTGAAGATCCACATGCCACTGACGATGTTCGCCCCAGGTGGGGGAACCTCGTCGACGTAGGTGCCTGTGGACTTCCAGGAAGCCATCTCTGCGTCCATGGCTGACTGCCACTGTGAGGAGTAGGGAACCTCGATCGCCTCAGCGTACGATCGAGGAGTCGGGATGTCTGATGCATCCGGGTCTCCCTCAGGGGCAATCAGCGTGGACACGAGATGAGGCAAAGCAGCAGCAAAACACTGGAACTCCTCCTGCCTATCCTCAAGGACGTCCGTGCTAAGAGCAAACTCACCCCCGACGGACGGAGGACAGACAGACTCAGACCCAGCAACAAGACTAGCAGCGTAGTCTAGGCGACAGCGAGCATCAAAGTCGACAAGCTCAGCAACCAAGGCAGACGCAGCAGTGGACTCAAAGGAAGGGTTAGTGACAACAGTAGCCAGGAGACGCATGATAGTAGGACTGGCAACACAAAGAGAGTCAGACTCCGGGTCAGCAAGGACAGGAAGAGAGGACTCTGGGGGAGACGGCAACGGGACACGCAGAGGAGCAGTGGAAGGACGCAGTGCCATCTGGTGTGTGCCTGGGACCGTAGGAGGACGCGGACGCGGAGCACGACTACGAGTGCGAGCAGCACGAACAGGCGACGCAAGACGAGACGCAGGCTCACGACGCTCAGCAAGACCTCCAGTAGGACCACTGTAGGGAGAAGGAGCGGGCAGAGGGGAGGCGGGCTGTAATTGTGACTGTGACTGAATAGGCTGTAGACACTCTAAGGGAGGAGCACGACCAGTAGAAGGCGGAAGACCAAGAACCTGCTCTAGGAGTGGAACGAAGTACGGCCGCGGCCGCGCAGCGCCTCGAGAACCAGCAAGGACAGCACCAGTACCCTCAGCGGCAGCACCAGCGCCAGCAGCACCTTCAACTCCAACAGCGCCAACTCCAGCAACCCCAGACGCACCAGCGCCAGCAAAACCAACAGCGCCAACACCCCCAGCAGCTCCAGCAGCTCCAACAGCACCAACGCCAGCAGGACCGGCAGCTCTAGTACCGCCGGCAGCTCCAGAAGTACCTCCACCAGGACCAACTCCAGCAGCCCCTGCAGCACCCCCAGTTCCAGCAGCTCCAGTACCTCCAATACGAACACCTCCGGGACCAGCAGCAATAGTAGTACCTCCAACACCCCCAGGCTCAGCACCCCCAGACTCAGCACCCCCAGGCTCAGCATCCCCAGACTCAGCACCCCTCGGCTCAGCACCCCCACGCTCCGCACCCCTGGACTCAGTGCCCCCAGGCTCCGCACTCCCAGGCTCAGCACCTCCAGACCCGGCACCCGCATGCTCAGCACCTCTAGCAGCACCAGAGTCAACAGCTACCTCGACAGGCTCGACTGCGTCTACCTGGGACACACTTGACGGGGCAGGACCCTGAGGGGGGAGGGGATCTACCGGGGGAGGACCTGGCGCAAGGAAGAGCGGCGGCGGAGGGAGGGGCGCAGTGCGGTAGGGGAAGAGACGGTAGTAAGGCACGGACTCGTCAAAGGTGACGTCCTGGGAGGAGAGAACACGGTGCGAGGTGGGGTGGTAAAACTGCCACCCACGCGCGTCAGGGGGGAAGCCAAGGAAGACGCAGGGAACAGCACGGGGGGACAGCTTGTCCGCAGACAAGTCGCGGACAAACGCCCGAGATCCCCAGACCCGAAACGCAGACGCTTCGCCAACCTTCCCCGTCCACCGCAAGGTGGGGGAGGTCTCTGGCATGGAGACCCGGTGCTGAAAGTTGATCTCATGCGCTGCGTACTGAACCGCAAACGGCCATAGAAAATGGGGAGCAGCCGCATGGATCATGGACGTACGAGCGACGTCCATGACCATGCCAATGTGGCGCTCAGCAATCCCATTTTGCTGTGGAGAGGCCGGAAGCGTGAAGGTTTGGCGGATGCCCTGTGCACGACAGAAGGCTCCCAGAAGGGCAGAGGAAAACTCCCCGCCTCTGTCATGTTGAAATCAATGAACAGGAATGGATGAACTAACAGTGAAAACAGTACAAGTACCTAACCCTAGAATTGTGTACCCCCTATAGGCTAACCCACTGTAGCCCAAACAAGCACAACATATATAATGTTTGACACACCCCCATAGGCGAAGTGGGGGAGAACTAGGGGTCACAAGACCAGTCAAGTAAAGCAAAGCAAAGCAAGCTCAGGGTGGATCACAAAGTCACCACACATTCCGAGCACAAGTTCAAGGCCACAAGGCCAGTTCACATGCAGGAGTACATATGTATATAAGGCTAGACAAGCAAGAGCAGGTATATATATATGTAACAGTACAAGCAAGGTCAAGAGGTGAGCAAGTGAGGCAAGACAGGCACAAGTCCCAGCTGCGTGCAGAAGCGCTGATGATCACAAGGCACAAGTGCCTTGGTGAAGACATCAGCAGTGTTGGCCTCAGAGGCCACGTACGCAAGCCGCAACTGACCACGCTGCTGTAGCTCGCGAGCAAGGAAGTAGCGGAGAGCAATATGCTTTGTTCTGTGCTCCAGTCTCTGCTCTCGACACAAGGCCAGCATGGCCTTGTTATCTACGTACAGGGTTGGAGGAGAACGAGGCGGCTCTCCAAGGTCGGTCAGCAGGTAGGTGAGCCAGCGAAGCTCCTGAGCAGCCATGGCCCCTGCGTAGATCTCAGCCTCACAACTGGAGCCGAGAACAGAAGACGAGCGAGTAGCCCGCCACGAAACAGAGCCGGAACCAAGGCTGAAGGTGTAACCCTGTGACGACCGCTGCGTAGCCTGGTCGTCAGCCCAAGAAGCGTCTGCATGACCAGTGAGGACCACTGGACTCCGCCCTCTAAGCACTAGCCCCATGCCCGACGTACTGCACAAGTAGCGCAACACCCTCTTCGCTGCAGCCATGTGCTCTGGTCGGTGTCTCCCAGGAGCAACATAGCGTGCAAGAATGCTAAGAGGGTATGCAAGGTCAGGTCGTGTGCAGATCATCAGGTACATGAGGCAGCCAACAAGCTCTGGGTACGGGCCACTCGACTCTACGGACTCATCCGAAGGCAGAGGTGAGAGCGAGTGGCGAGTAGGCAGAGGAATGGCCTGAGGCGAGGAGTACGTGAAGCCGAAGCGCTGAAGGACCTGCTGCACCATGTGTGACTGAGTCAGGGTGATGGTGCGGCGTGCTCTATCCCGGGTGATCTGCAAGCCAAGGTAGCTGCGCAGTTCACCCAGGTCTGTGCACGTGTGTCTCTTCTGCAGCTCCGACTTCACGTAGGCAAGTCCAGCAGTGTCAGCTGTGGCAAAGACCAAGTCGTCGACGTACACGAGGATGTAGAACGGCGGCAGAGAAGTGTCGTTGCGTAGAAACAACGACGGGTCGGCAGTAGAGGGAGCAAACCCAAGAGCCGCAAGCGTAGTCCTCACTATGTCGTGCCACTCACGTGGTGCCAGGCGGAGACCGTAGACTGGCCGCCGGAGGCTCCACTGGGTGCCAGGAGGAAAAGTCCGAGTGAAGCCAAGTGGGCGGCGCAGCCAGATCTCCTCGTGCAGGCTGCCCTGCAGGAAAGCAGTGCTGAAGTCAAGAGAATGTAGCTCGTAGTCACGGTGAGCAGCTACGTGCAGCAGTACCCGAAGAGTGGTCATCTTCGGGGTGGGAGAGAAGGTCTGAAAGTAGTCAACTCCCTGCCGCTGACTGAAGCCACGAGCAACGTAACGCGCCTTGAAGACAGGCGGAGAACCCGGCGGCCGCTTCACCCTGAAAATCCACATGCCACTGACGATGTTCGCCCCAGGAGGGGGGACTGCGGAGATAACTGCAGCAACGGGAGCTAGGCTACGGGCTAGGCACGTGTGCTCGTGTGATCTCTGCGTTCGTTAGTCCTTAGTCGTTTTCCTTGTGCACACACTACTTGCTAGTTCACGGGGAAAATTGGCAAGAGTTTCACTAGGAAAAGTTCAGAACAATGGTAGCAACCACATTGGCAACATTGACTACATCAGAGCTAGCTAGGCTGCTGGTCGACCTCCAGCGTAGCAGGGTAGCGGTTCGCCAACGTTGCAAGTCCACGGTGTGCCAGCGCTGCACCAAGCCGGCTGCCCAGTGTTGCACCTGCAGGACAACGGTGCACCTGCTTCGCAGGTGCGCGCAGCTGGTTGGTGCGCACTTCCCTGTCATGTGCGCAACGCAGACGCCTGGCAGACTCCACGCCAGCGACTGTGCCCACCGGCCACGTCGACCTCGGGATACCACCCCCGAGGTCGGCCTCGCAGTCTCCACCCTGGCGACACTCGCGCACGCCGCCCGGGTATCCCGATCGACCGGGCAACCACGCCTGGTCGGCTCACGCAGTCCGTAGCCGGTCACGCATGCCCGGCGTCCCCAGTCCGGCGTCCAGGCGCCCAGGACGCCTTTCGAACCCCCTTGGTCGGCGTCCAGACGCCCGGGGCGCCGACCACAACTCCAGAGCGGCGTCTCTCCTCCCAGGACGCGGACTAGACACCCAGGTCGGTGTCGGGACCCGACGCCCAGATCGGCGTCCGGACCCCGGACGCCGTGCAGACGCACGGGACGCCAACCAGGCCTCCAGGGCGGCGTCCTCCTGCTCGGCGTCTTCCTGCTTGGCGCCCTGAGTCAAGGTCGACGTCGGCCCCTCCTTCGTCGACCACCAGGTCCAGTCGACCACTAACAGGTCGACTAGCAGTCCGTTAGCCGACCGCCGAAGTCGGCTTCACCAAGTTGACGTCCTCCGCAGGTCGACTCCCAAGACGACCTCCCTGAAGTCAGCGCCACCCTGAAGTCGGCGCCCGTGCAGTGGTCCCCCGTGCAGGTCGACCTCCTCGTCGACCAGCTCACCCACTGCTACAGGTCGGCTGCTCCCCTCACACCCGACCACGAAGTCGGCTCCGCCCAAGCGAGGACGGGGCCAATACCCAACTCCCGTTGACACTCCCCTGCCGCGTTCACGCTTGGGCACCCAGCCCACACGGCAGTACAGCTCTGAGAATAGGCCGTCAGCGTGCACCCAACACACAGCACGCTGGTCACCGCACCAGCCATGCAAGAGGGCCTGGCACCTACTGCTGCACGTCATTGTCGCCGTCGCTCACGTCGGCCAAGCGCACCTGACCGATTGCGACGGAGCACCGGTTGAAGGCCGGATAGTGCAGCGCCTTCGTCAGGAAGTCGGCCGGCTGCTCAGCGGTTGGGATGTACTGCAGCGAGAACTTCCCGCGTTTCACCATGTGCTGCAGCCAGGCCTGTCGCCGCTCCATGTGCTTGAGGTTGCCCGTCAACCCCATGCCCTCGGCGACCGTGATGGCCGACTTGTTGTCCACTCGCAGGACAGTCGGCTTCCCGGCGTCCAGTTGCCGGAATTCTGCGAGGAGGAAGCGAAGGCGGCGTCCCTCCTTGCCAGCTTCAGTGGCCGCCACGTACTCTGACTCGGTCGACGACAACGTTGCGCACTTGATGCGCTGGCTCGACCAGGAGACTGCAGCCCCTCCGTAGACGAACACGTAGCCACCCGTGCTCGTCCTGTTCTGTTTATCACCAGCGTCGTCGGCGTCCACGTAGCCGACCAGCTCCAGTGACTCAGGTCCACCGCCGAACTCCAGGGCAGTGTCACGTGTGTTGGCGAGGTAGGCGAGGCAGCGGTCGACCTCGCGCCAGTGCTGGTCGCTCCTCACCGTGAGGCCGCTCCCCAGCTTGCTGCAGGCGAAGGCGATGTCCGGCCTCGTCGTCGTCGCCGCGAACTCCAGCGAGCCGACCTTCTGCCGGTACTCCTCCTCCTGCCGTTCCTGCGCCTCCTCATCATCAAAGGTGAGCTCGGCGTAGGCACCGACCGAGACCGGCGTCTTCGGGGTGCGCCCGGTCTCCTCCTCGTCGAGGAAGCGCCTACGCAGTTTGTCGGCGTAGCCCTGCTGGTGCAGCCACAGCTTCCCGGCCGACCTGTTGCGCACGATCTCCAGCCCGAGATACTTCTGCACCGCGAGATCTCGCGCAGCTCGAAGGCAGCTTCCAGCAGCTCCTTCAGCTCCTTCAGCATCGTGGTGCTGCTGCTGGCGGCAAGTAGGTCGTCGACGTAGACCAGCACCCAGCAGGCCACTCCATCCTTGCCAACCTTGAAGTAGAGAGCCTCGTCGACCTGGCTCTTCTTCCACCCGGCGCCGACCAGCACATCGTTGAGCGCCAAGTACCACAACAGCGGCGACTGCTTCAGCCCGTACAGGCTCTTCAGCAGCTTACATACCTGGCCGGTTCCATCGTTGAAGTAGTCCGGCTGAGACACGTACAGCACCCGGTCGAGCTTGCTCTGCAAGAAGGCGATCTTCATGTCGAGCTGCATCAGGTTGAGGTTGAGGACAGCGACGATGCTGAGGAAGATCCTCAACGTGACGTAGCTGCTCACCGGCGCGAACGTCTTGTCGTAGTCGGCGCCATACACCTGTGTGAAGCCTTTCACGACCAGCCTCGCCTTCTCTCGCTCGACGGTGTCGTCGATGTGGTACTTCGTCGTCAACACCCACCGGTTCTTCATGACGTTCACCCCCAGCGGGCGTTCGACCAGCTCCCAAGTGCCCATGTTGATGAGGCTGCGAATCTCCTCCTCCATGGCGGCCTTCACCGCCGGGCCCTTCTAGCTCGCCAACGCCTCCTTCACCGTCATCGTCGAGATGTCCCAACGGTGCTCGGGGTCGGCTAGCATGTCGGGGTCGAGCTCCGGAAACTCCTCATCCTCCTCGGCGTCGTCGTACAGCAGGTCGTCGTCATTGTCCACGTCATACACCGTGGTGAAGGCAGCAGGGACGAAGAAGTCAGGCGGCCTCCGAAGTCGGCCTGAACGCCGTGGTCCCTGCTGGACCTCCCCGGCGTCCCTTCCATCGTCGCTGTCGTCGCTGCCCTCGGCGTCCTGCTGTTCCTCAGTCGGCGTCCCAGCCGACTGTTCTACTGCGGCCGGCTTCCCAGCCGACTTCTCCCCTGTGGTCGGCTCCCCTGCCGACGGCCCGGTCGCCGACTGCTCAGTGGTCGGCTTCACGGCAGCCGGCTCTCTTGTCGGCTGCTGCTCCTCGACCTGCTCCTCCCCTGTCGACTGCAATCCCACGTCGATTCGCCGCTCGTCACGTCGGCCACCGGCGATGCACCTGGCCGGCGCCGAAGGCGGCGTCAGCCCACGCAGGTCGGCCACGAGGAGAGGGGCAGGGGTCAGAGGGTGAGGGGTAGGGGTGTGGACGTTCTCAACATTCTCAGTAGCAAGCTCACCGACCTCGGCGAGCAGTGGCAGCGTCGCCGACGAGGTGTCAAAGGGCGGGGTGGACGGCGACCGGCCGGACACAGGCCCATGCTCCGTTTTCCACTCGGCCAGTGACATCTCCTCGTCAAACACCACGTCCGACGTGGTGACCACACGGTCAGTGGCGACGTCAAGGAGCTCCCAGCCCTTGCTCGTCGCCGACACGCCAAGGTGCAGGCCCCACCTGGCCTTCGGCTTCAGCTTCCCACTACGCTGCTGCTCAGGGACAAGGAACTGCGCCATGCATCCCCACACCCGCGCCAGCGACAAGTCGGGCTTCTTCCCGGTCAGCAGCTGGTACGGCGTCGTCCCCGGCGGCAGCGTCGACCTCTCAAGGCAGTTGCGGACCCAGACGGCCTGCCGCAGAGCGAGGTGCCACCAGTGGTGCTGCACACCCATGTGCAGCAGCATTGTCCGCACCGACTCCACCACCGTCCTCATCTCCCGTTCCGCCATGCCGTTCTGCTGCGGGGTGTATGGGCAGGTCAGGTCATGGACGATCCCCTTGCCGTTCACGAAGTCGGTGAACTGCTTCCCGAGGAACTCCCCTCCCCGGTCTGAGCGCAGCATCAACACCGACTTCTTCATCTGCCGCTCAGCCACCGCCAGCCACTGCACGAACGCTTGCAAGGCATCTGACTTCTTGGCGACCGGCTTCACCCACACGTGACGGGTCTTGCGGTCCTTCAGCAGCAAGAAGTACAGGCTGCCATCCTTGGCAGCCACGCGAAACGGCCCGCACAGGTCGATGTGCACGACGGCCAGCACGTCGTCGGCGTCGGAGCCGTGGTCGGGGAAGGTGTGTCGCGCCAGCTTCCCGCCGACGCACGAGACACACGGGGAGTCGGCGTCCGTCGCCGACTTGAGGTCCAGCCCAGTGGCGACCTCGTTCTTCGCTGAGCTCCGTATGGTGTCCATGCCGACATGTGCAAGCCTCGCATGCATCCGGTCCGGCGTCGACTTTGTCTTCGAGACGATCGCCCGCAGAGCCACCACCTCCGACGTGGGCGGCGTCGACCTCGTCGCGCAGGGACGCAGGTCGGTGCAGAGGACTCGCCCAGAGTACGTCGCCCGCCCGAGCACCTCCCCTGCTGCCGAGACGAGCAGCATGCCGTCTCCGTCCTCCTGCAGCTTCACTCCGTGCTCCTTCAGCTGGCCGGCCGACAGCAGGTTGGCTCGCACACCTGGGACGTACAACACGTCGGGGATGAGCACCTCCTTCCTGGCCTCTCCTCGCAGAGCGACGGTGCCATTGCCTTGAACGTCCTGCAGCGCCCCATTGAAGCCGCGCACGTGCTTGATGGAGCCACTCGGCTGCAGGTCAACGAAGGCTTCCTTCGTTCCCATCAGGTGGTGGGAGCAACCGCTGTCGAGCAGGACCACCGCCGGGTTCGCCTGCACAGCCGCCGCCACCGCGTGGAAGTCCTCTCCGGCCTCCAGCGCCAGAGAGATGGTCGGCTCCACGACGCCGACCAGCGAGCACGACGCCATCTTGTCGTCTCGCCCCTTACCGCCTGCAACGGAGTCGGCGTCCTTCGCCGAAGTCGATGCCTTGGTCGACTGTTTCTCCTTGCGCGGATGATTTCCTCCACGACGAGGACGACGGCTGACAGACCTCCCGCGGCCGCCCTTGTCGTCGTCGTCGGAGTCACTGCGGTCGGGATAATCGAAGGAGAGGTGATCAGGGCTGTGGCAGATCCAGCACTCCCGACGTCGACCTCCTCCTCCTCGACCGCCGTCCTTGGTCGACTTCTTCTCGACCTCCTTGGTCAACTTCCAGCTACCGCTCCCGCCGCCACCAGACTGTCCGCGCTGTCCTGGTCGGCCTCCTTGCTTCGCAGGGGCGACGAAGTTGGCCTGCGCCAAGAGCTCCTGCGATCGCTTAGCCTCCTGCATCGCCTCGTCCTGCAGGATGTACGAGGTCAGGTTGTCCTCGTTGAGCATCGCCCTTGTGCTCGGCGCCATAGACAGCCGCTTCAGCAGGTTGTAGCTGCTAGAGAGACCCTGCATGACATGGGTGATGTACGACGCCGTGGAGTACTGCGCGCCGGCCATCCTGATGGTGGCGAGAATTCGCCTGGCTCGGTTGCAGTAGTCGGTCGCACTCTCCTCGTCGCCCATACGCAGGTGTGTCAGCTGTCCCTCCAGCTGGGCGATGAACAGGTCGTCGGTGACCTGGTACGTCGACTCAATGAAGTGCCACGCCCGGTGGCCGGTGTCGAGGTACTCCCGGCACCACTTCAAGGCGATCTGCACGCCCGGCGAGCAGCACCGCGAGATGACCATGAAGGTCAACAGCTGCACGGCGCGAAACTCCGCACGCAGGTCGGGGTGGTGCTCACTCGGCGTCGTCACGGTCCCTCGGGCGAAGCCGATCAGCCCGGCCATCTCCAGCTGGGGCTCGATGGCTTCCTTCCAGGTGAGAATGTCGGGTCGACCGACCAGCGGAGGGGTGACCGAGATCCTGTCCGGCGTAAACTTGAAGTAGCCGTAGTTCGGTGCAATCCCACCTGCCGTCACCTGGGACGCCGTCATCGGCGACAGCCCACTTCGACGCCCACCGCCGTCACCATGTGAGGAGCCTGCAGCCGCCGACGACTGCATCCCTCTCGCCTGAACGCCGCCGGCTTCACCGGCGTGTATCACACCTCGTTGCCTCGACGTGCCTCCCACACTACTGCCGACCTGACCTCCACCGGCGTTGACGCCCACATCGACGCTGCCGTCGTTGTTCACCGGTCGAGGTGAGGCAGGTCAAGAAGGGGGATGCTCCGCCGCCCACACGGAGCGGAGTCCGGCCTCGACGACTGCCCAGGGTATCGCCCCATACTCCTGGGCCTCATGGCGTCTCCTCGCATCCTCCAGCCGTCCCTCCAGGGTGTCCATCACCTCGGCGTCGCCTACGCGCACGCTAGTGACTTCACGGCTGCCAGTCTACGAACACGATCGGTATGTGCTAAGTCGGCTAGACTGAACTACGTCGCGTGTTCGATCCACGCTCACCGCACCATGCGGAGATAACTGCAGCAACGGGAGCTAGGCTACGGGCTAGGCACGTGTGCTCGTGTGATCTCTGCGTTCGTTAGTCCTTAGTCGTTTTCCTTGTGCACACACTACTTGCTAGTTCACGGGGAATTGGCAAGAGTTTCACTAGGAAAAGTTCAGAACAATGGTAGCAACCACATTGGCAACATTGACTACATCAGAGCTAGCTAGGCTGCTGGTCGACCTCCAGCGTAGCAGGGTAGCGGTTCGCCAACGTTGCAAGTCCACGGTGTGCCAGCGCTGCACCAAGCCGCTTGCCCAGTGTTGCACCTGCAGGACAATGGTGCACCTGCTTCGCAGGTGCGCGCAGCTGGTTGGTGCGCACTTCCCTGTCATGTGCGCAACGCAGACGCCTGGCAGACTCCACGCCAGCGACTGTGCCCACCGGCCACGTCGACCTCGGGATACCACCCCCGAGGTCGGCCTCGCAGTCTCCACCCTGGCGACACTCGCGCACGCCGCCCGGGTATCCCGATCGACCGGGCAACCACGCCTGGTCGGCTCACGCAGTCCGTAGCCGGTCACGCATGCCCGGCGTCCCCAGTCCGGCGTCCAGGCGCCCAGGACGCCTTCCGAACCCCCTTGGTCGGCGTCCAGACGCCCGGGGCGCCGACCACACCTCCAGAGCGGCGTCTCTCCTCCCACGACGCCGACTAGACACCCAGGTCGGTGTCGGGACCCGACGCCCAGATCGGCGTCCGGACCCCGGACGCCGTGCAGACGCACGGGACGCCAACCAGGCCTCCAGGGCGGCGTCCTCCTGCTCGGCGTCTTCCTGCTTGGCGCCCTGAGTCAAGGTCGACGTCGGCCCCTCCTTCGTCGACCACCAGGTCCAGTCGACCACTAACAGGTCGACTAGCTGTCCGTTAGCCGACCGCCGAAGTCGGCTTCACCAAGTTGACGTCCTCCGCAGGTCGACTCCCAAGACGACCTCCCTGAAGTCGGCGCCACCCTGAAGTCGGCGACCGTGCAGTGGTCCCCCGTGCAGGTCGACCTCCTCGTCGACCAGCTCACCCACTGCTACAGGTCGGCTGCTCCCCTCACACCCGACCACGAAGTCGGCTCCGCCCAAGCGAGGACGGGGCCAATACCCAACTCCCGTTGATAGGGACAGCGTCAACGTAGGTGCCTGTGGACTTCCAGGAAGCCATCTCTGCATCCATAGCTGCCTGCCATTGAGAAGAGTAGGGACCCTCTATCGCCTCCGCGTAAGAGCGCGGAGTCGGGATGTCAAGTGCATCTGGGTCTCCCTCAGGGGTAAGCAGTACGGACACAAGATGAGGTGAAGTAGCGGCCAAGCACTGGAACTCCTCTTGCCTGTCCTCAAGAACGTCCGTGCCAAGGGCACACTCACCCCCGACGGACGGAGGACAGACAGACTCAGACTCAGCGACAAGACTAGCAGCGTAGTCTAGGCGACAGCGAGCAGCAAAGTCGACGAGCTCAGCAACTAGGGCAGACGCAGCAGTGGACTCGAAAGAAGGGTCAGTGACGACAGTAGCAAGGAGACACGTGACAGTAGGAGTGGCAGCACGAAGAGAGTCCGACTCCGGGTCGGCAAGAGCAGGAAGAGAGGACTCAGGAGGAGAAGGCAAAGGGGCACGCAGAGGAGCAGTGGACGGGCGCAGAGACATCCGGTGCGTGCCAGGGACAGGAGGAGGACGCTGACGCGAACCGCAACCACTAGTGCGAGCAGTACGGACAGGCGACGCAGGGCGAGACGCAGGCTCACGACGCTCAGCAAGACCTCCAGTAGGCTCAGTGTAGGGAGAAGGAGCAGGCAGTGGGGAGGCGGGCCGTAGCTCTAACTGTGACTGGACAGGCTGTGGACACTGTAAGGGAGGAGGAGGACTGGGAGAAAGCGGGAGACCAAGAACCTGCTGAAGGAGCGGAACGAAGTACGGCCGCCGCCGTGTAGCGACTACAGAACCAGCAGAGACACCAGTGCCATGGTCCTCAGCACCAGCAGCAGCTCCAACTCCCGGGTCCTCAGCACCAGAAGCAGCACCAGCTCCAGGGTCCTCAGCACCAGTAGTAGCGCCAACGCCCGAGTCCTCAGCACCAGCAGCAGCTCCAACGCCCGGGTCGCCAGCACCAGCAGCAGCTCCAACGCCCGACTCCACAGCACCAGCAGCAGCACCAGCTCCAGGGTCCTCAGCACCAGTAGTAGCGCCAACGTCCGAGTCCTCTGCACCAGCAGCAGCTCCAACGCCCGACTCCACAGCACCAGCAGCAGCACCAGCGCCCGGGTCCACAGCACCAGCAGCAGCTCCAACGCCTGGGTCCACAGCACCAGCAGCAGCACCAGCAGCACCGGGGTCCACGACACCAGGCGCGCCACTCCGAAGAGTGCAGTGCCGCTCGTACCACTCACGGATCTGCTCACGGGAGGGGAGCTCCCGGCTAGGAGGAGAAGCACTAGCACCAGCCCCAGTAGTACGCCTGGCTCCAGAGGTACCTCTCCGGAGGCTGCAGTACTGGAAGTACCACTCACGCAGCTGCTCCGAAGAGAGGGCTCCTCCAGGTGTAGGACTCTCAGGCTCAGGGCCTCCAGACTTAGAACCCCCAGACTCCGGACTCCGCGGCTCAGCACCCCCAGGCTGAGCACCCCCAGGCTCCGCACCCCCAGGCTCAGCACCCACAGGCTCCGCACCCCCAGGCTCAGCACCCACAGGCTCCGCACCCCCAGGCTCAGCACTCCCCGGCTCAGCACCCCCAGGCTCTGCACCCCCAGGCTCAGCACCCCCAGGCTCAGCACCTCCAGACTCCGCACCTGCAGCAGGACGAGAGTCGACAGCTACCTCAACAGGCTCAACCGGGTCTACCTGAGACACACCTGAGGGAGCGGCACCCTGAGGGGGGAGGGGGTCGAAGACAGCAGCACCTGGCGCGAGGAAGAGAGGCGGGGGTGGGGAGCGGGGCGGTGCGGTAGGGGAAGAGGCGGTATTAGGGGACGGACTCGTCAAAAGTGACGTCCTGAGAGGGCAAGACTCGGCGCGAGGTGGCGTGGTAAAACTGCCAACCAGGCGCGTCCGGGACAAAGCCGAGGAAGACGCAGGGAACAGCACGGGAGGAGAGCTTGTCCGCAGACGTATCGCGGACAAAAGCTCGAGATCCCCAGACCCGGAAACGTGACGCATCGCCAACCTCCCCCGTCCACAGCAGTGTGGGCGAGGTCTCCGGCAAGGAGACACGGGGCCAGAGGTTGAGCTGATGCGCAGCGTACCGGACCGCAAACGGCCACAGAAAGTGGGGGGCAGCCGCATGGATCAAGGAGGTACGGGCGACCTCCATGACCAGGCCAATGCAGCGCTCCGCAACCCCATTCTGCTGTGGAGAAGCCGGAAGCGTGAACGACTGCTCAATGCCGTGCTCAACACAGTAGGCTGCCAAGAGGTCGGAGGAGAACTCACCACCTCTGTCAGAGTGCAAGCGCAGGACATGAAAGTCCGAGCGGAAACGCTCGCTGAGCTGGAGACGGGCTCTGCGGATCCAAGGGATCAAGACATCAGGGACCTCACCCTTGGTGCGCAAGGGGAAGCCCGTGGTGTAGCGCGAGTAGTCGTCAACAACTATCAGGAAGTACCTCTCCTGACCCTGACCACGGACGCGGGCTGGGCCCCACACGTCCATGTGGAGCGTCTGCAAGGGAGCAGTCGTCGGGGGAAACGAGGAGGAGTGAGGAGCGGCGCGCTTCTGCCCCTCAACACAGGGAAGACAAGGAGGAGCAGGCGAGGGTGGGAGGGGAGGGAGGACCCTGGGAAGACCAGAGACAAGGTACCGGGAGTGCATGGCACGAAGGCGCTGCACAGACGGGTGGCCAAGTCGGTGGTGCCAGAGGACAGTCTCGTGCGCGAGAGAGCGACACGAGCAGGGGGCAGACTGCTGACCTGACGCGGACGCAGACGCGGACGCAGACGCAGACGCAGCGACCTTAGGGGACTTAGTGGTCAGAGTGTACAGGTGCGACCCCGGCTGCCGAGTGAAGGTAGCCAAGTGGTGGCCCGTACGAGCACACGTGCAGTGTGTCACACGCTCGTAGGCAGGGGTGAACTGGTGAACACCCGCGTCCTGGAGTGCACAACCTGCCACCAAGTTCGTAGAGAACGAGGGGAGGTGGAGACCTGACAGTGTGCCCGACGGGACCGCAGGACAGGGAAGGACAGTGGAGGAGGTTGCAATGACCGGACCCCCAGAGGGGTCAGCGAGGGAGACAGCAACTGGCCGAGCAAGTGGCTCAAGGGCAGTGCGGTCACGAAAGAAGCAGCGAGAAGCACCTGAGTCCAGTGTGAAGGTGTGCAGTGCTGCTGCCGACTCAGTACCAGGGGGGACAGACGCACAAGCACCTAGAGCAGCTGCCTCACCAGCATCTGGGGTAGCAGACACGCGAGTACCTGGAGCGGCAGACGCACTAGTCCTAATGCCCGGGTCGGGCGGGACACACAGGTACTCAGCACCCTTTCCACTAGTAGACATCACATACATAGCAGTGAGAATAGCATCAAAGTCTAGAGCATAGATATCAACCCCCTTCTTCAGGAGATCAACCCAGCGGGGCAGCTCAGTGGCCTGAGGGAACTGAACACGCCAAGCGTCGTTGAGACGAGCGAAGCAGCGCTGTGTGGCGTGCGGTCCCCCACACGGCTGACCAGTGCGGTCACCAGTGCGAATGACGTATGTGCAGTTAAGGCCACCCCCCCCTCCCGTGCTGAGAGTACCACTCACGAACCTCCTGGGGCGACGGAGTGTGCTGCTGGCCCTAGCCACCGCCAGCGCCTCCACGACCACCACCGCCGCCGCCACCTCCTCGACCACCCCAACCCCTGCCGCCGCCGCGTCCACCGCCACCCCCACCACCGCCTCCGCCCCTGCCACCTCCCCCGCCGCTGCCGCCACCACCCCCACCGCTGCCACTAGCCCCTCCAGTCGCGCCACCACCCCACTGCCGCCACCACCCCCACCACCGCCTCCCCCGCCGTCACCACCTCCTCCCTTGCCCCCTCTGCCCCTGCCGCTGCGGCGCCCGCTCGAAGCAGACGCAGCCCCGACCTTCTCAGCACCAAGGAGGTCGAGAGCAGCAGCAGAGGCGACAAAGGGGAGAAGGGGGGAAGAGGAACACCCCTTAAAGAAAGGGGTGCGGGGGTCGCCACGAGAGGCACCTACAGCGACTATGCTAGTCTCAGCTGCAAGCAGTTCCTTCTCGAGGAGGGCAATGGTGAGCTCAGTGGGGCAGCGAGCTAGGAAGTGGTCCCTGACAGCACGCAATGTGTCAGGGAGGCGGGTGACTAGGTGGTAAAGAGTGAGCCAGAGTGGGGGGGGGTGAGTGGCAAGGAACTCAGCGGGCATGGCGGCACGGAAGCGGGCCTCACTAGTACGGAGGTGCGTGATGAGGTCAGCGACTGTGTGGAACGAGGCCAGGTCGGGAAACAGGTAGGGGAGGGAGAGACGACCTAGCGCGGCAGAGGCAGGTGAGGAGTAGCTAGCAACGGCAGCTGTGTACAGTGCCTGTGCAGTCTTGTGCTGGCCAAAGTGCTCGCGTTCGTCTATCGGCAGGGAGTTGCGAATAGCGAAGCGAGCGTGGGCATCACGAGTCTGCCACTGTGAGCGAGTAGTGCTGTCAGCAGTAGCAGCAGGGGCAGTGACATGGCCTAGGGCGTGATCGTACAGTGAGATGTCGTCCTTGGCTGTGAGCTGTAGATAGAGGTGCAGGTCATCTAGCCAGGTGTCAAACTTCACTGGGCGGCCCTCAGCATCGAAAACGAGAACCTGTGGGCTAGCCATAAGAGGAGTAGAAGTAGCAGCAGAAGGAGGAGGAGGAAGGAGGTAGGGCGGCTCGGTTGAGGTGGGGCGGCGCGGCTCGGGTGGGGCGGCGCGGCTCGGATCGGGCGGCGCGGCTCGGGTGGGGCGGTGCGGCTCAGGTGGGGCGGCGCGGCTAGGATCGGGCGGCGCGGCTCGGTTTGGGTCGGGCGGCTCGGTTCGGGCTGCTCGGGTCGGGCGGCTCGTTCTGGGCGGGGCCGTTCGGGGTCCTAGGGGCGAGCGCGGGGCCGATCGGGGCCTTTAGAGGCGAGCGCGGGGCCGTAAGGGGCTGCTAGGGATGAGCGCGGGGCCGTAAGGGGCCGCTAAGGGCGAGCGCGGGGCCGATCGGGGCCTCTAGGGGCAAGCGCGGGGCCGTAAGGGGCCTCTAGGGGCGAGCGCGGGCCGGTCGGGGCCTCTAGGGGCAAGCGCGGGGCCGTTCGGGGCTCTAGGGAGGTGAGCGCGGGGCCGACGGGGCCTCTAGGGGCGATCGCGGGGCCGAAAGGGGCCGCTAGGGGCGAGCGCGTGGGCCGTTCGGGGCCTCTAGGGGCGGGCGGACGGGGCCTTAAAGGGTCGTGAAAAACCGAGGCGCCCTAGGGCGCAGGTAGGTAGGTAGGTAGGTAAAGGTGGGCCCTAAAAAAATCGGTCCTAGGAAGGACCTGCTCTATACCATGTTGAAATCAACGAACAGGAATGGATGAACTAACAGTGAAAACAGTACAAGTACCTAACCCTAGAATTGTGTGCCCTCTATAGGCTAACCCACTGTAGCCTAAACAAGCACAACATATATAATGTTTGACATGTCAGAGTGCAGACGCAGAACAGGAAAATCCGAGCCGAAACTCTCTCTGAGCTGGAGACGAGGTGCGCGGATCCAGTCGATCAACACCTCAGCGACGTCACCCTTGCTGCGCAAGGGGAACACCGTGATGTAACGCGAGTAGTCGTCAACCACCAACAGGAAGTAACGCTCGTGACCCTGGCCACGGACGCGGGCGGGGCCCCACACGTCCATGTGAAGAGTCTGCAGCGGAGCCTCTGTCGGAGGAAACTCGGAGAAGTGAGGGGCGGCGCGCTGTCGCCCCTCGACGCAGGGGACGCAGGTAGGGGCAGGCCCCGGAGGTAGGGGAGGTAGGGTGCGGGGGAGACCAGAGACAAGGACACGGGAGGCCATGCCTCGGAGACGAGGCAGGGAGGGGTGACCAAGGCAGTGGTGCCAGAGGAGAGTCTGGTGGGACAGGAGACGACAGGAGCAGGGCGCAGACTCAGGACCAGACCTGGACGCTGCAGCAAACACCTGACTCGACGCAGCTACCTGACCAGACTCAGCAACCGGAGGAGACTCAGTAGTCAGTGTGTACAGGCTCGACCCCGGCCGACGGGTAAACGTGACCAAGTGTCGGCCCGTCCGAGCACACGTGCAGTGGGTCACCCACTGACTCGCAGGAGTGAACTGGTCAACCCCCCTATCCTGTAGTTCAGCTCCACTCACCAAGTTCGTAGAGAACGAGGGTAGGTTGAGACCTGACAGGGTGCCAGAGGGGGCCGCCGGGCACGGTAGGACAGTGAAGAAGCTAGCAAGGACAGGTACCCCAGAGGGGTCCGCCAGGGAGACCGCAACCGGCCGACAAAGCGGCGTAAGCGTGGTGCGGTCTCGAAAGAAGGAGCGGGAAGCACCCGAATCAAGGGTGAACGTGTGGGAGGCCTGAGCCGGCGTGGTACCTGAGAGAGCAGACTCACCTGCACCTGGGGCAGCAGACGCACTAGCACCTAGAGCAGCAGCCTCACCAGCACCTAGAGCAGCAGCCTCAATGCCCGGGTCAGGCGGAACACACAGGTAACAGTCACCCTCATCACTAGTAGACACAGCATACATGGCAGCAAGAATAGCATCATAATCAAGATCAAAGATAGCAACCCCCGCCCTAGACAGCTCTCCCCAGCGAGGGATCTCAGTGGCGTCAGGGAACTGGTGATGCCACGCGTCCGTCAGGCGGCCGAAGCGGCGCTGGGTGGAGTGCGGGCCCCCGCACTGCTCACCAGCACGGTCGCCGGTACGGAGGTTGTAGGTGCAGGGACCAGTACCCCCACCTCGCTGACGCTCAGCGTACCACTCACGAAGCTGCTGGGGGGACGGGGTCTCACGACTGCGCTGCTGCTGCTGGCGCGGACCACCACTGGAGCCACTCCTCTGCGCAGAGCCGCGACCAGCTCCTCCGCTGCCTCCGCCGCCTCCGCCACCTCCGCCACCTCCGCCGCCTCCGCTCCCTCCGCCACCGCCGCCGCCTCCTCCGCCTCCACTGCTGCCACCGACACCTCCACCCCCGCCACCACTCCCACCACCACCCCCAACCCCTCCACTACCTCCACCACCACCTCCACCGCCCCCGCCAGCCCCTCCAGCGCCCTTGCCCCCCTTGCCCTTGCCGGTGCGACGTCTCCCGCTAGGGGCAGATCCAGCGCCGACCGACTCGAAACCAACGAGGTTGGGCGCAGCAGCAGAAGCAACAGAGGGCAAGAGGGGGGAGGGGCAACAACCCCCAAAGATGGGGGTGCGAGGGTCACCACGAGAGGCTCCTACAGCGACTATGCTCTTCTCTGCTGCTAGGAGGCGCTCCTCGAGGAGGTCGACGGTTTGTGTGGTGGGGCAAACTAAGAGGAAGTGGTACCTGACTAAGCGAAGGGAGTCAGGGAGCCGGGTGACTACGTAGTAGAGGGTGATGTACATGGGGGGGGGGGGTTCTTGGCACAGAACTCAGCAGGAAGCGCAGCGCGGTAGCGAGTGTCACTAGTGCGAAGGTGCGTAATGAGGTCAGCGACTGTGGGAAAGGCAGCAAGGTTAGGGAACAGGTACGGCAGCATGAGGCGGCTAAGCGCAGTAGTGGCAGGGGAGGAGTAGCGTGCAACCACAGCATCGTACACGGTCTTAGCACTCTTGTCCTGGCTAAAGTGCGCACACTCAGTGGTCGGTAAGTGGCGACGCACAGCAAGACGGGCAGCAGCATCGCGTGTGGCCCACTGAGAGCGAACAGTGCTGTCAGCAGTAGCAGGCGGGGCAGGAGAGGCACCAGAGGTGAGATCGAACAGGGAGAGTCCGTCTGCCCTATCGCACTGTACGAACAGCTGGAGGTCATCGACCCAGACCTCAAAGTCAACAGCACGACCCTCAGCATCAAAGGTAAGGACACTGGGGGTAGCCATGACTGCAGTGGCCTACTAGGGAGTGATCTCACAAGTCCGAGTAAGTAGGGCCGGGGCGCGCCGGTAGGAACAGTAGCGGCTCGACGGCAGGGCGGCTCGGCGGCTCGGCTGCTGGGCGGCTCGGTGGCTCGGTTGCTGGGCGGCTCGGCGGCTCGGCTGCTGGGCGGCTCGGCGGCTCGGCTGCTGGGCGGCTCGGCTGTTGGGCGGCTCGGCTGCTCGGCGGCTCGGTTGCTGGGGGACTCGGCGGCTCGGCGGCTCGGCTGCTGGGCGGCTCGGCGGCTCGGCTGTTGGGCGACTCGGCTGTTGGGTGGTTCGGCTGCTCAGCTGCTGGGCTGCTCAGCGGTGAAGGGGCCGGTAGAGGCGGCGACGGGGCCGGTAGAGGCGGCGATGGGGCCGCTAGGGGCGGCGCTGGGGCCGCTAAGAGCGGCGAGGTGGCCGCGAAGGGCGGCGACGGGGCCTCCAGGGGCGGCGACGGGGCCGCTAGGGGCGGCGACGGGGCCGCTAGGGGCGGCGACGGGGCCGCAGAGGGGCCGCAAGGGGCCTAGAGGGGCGGGGACGAGGCCGCGAAGGGGCCGTAAGGGGCCTCGAGGGGGCGGCGACGGGGCCGTAAGTGGCGGCGACGGGGCCGCGAAGGGGCCGCGAGGGGCCTAGAGGGGCGGCGACGGGGCCGCTAGGGGCGGCGACGGGGCCGTGAAGGGGCCGTGAGGGGCCTATAGGGGCGACGACAGGGCCTAGAGCGGCGGCGACGGGGCCGTGAAGGGGGCCGCCTTGGGCCTAGAGCGGCGGCGACGGGGTCGCTAAGGATGGCGACGGGGCCGCTAAAGGTGGCGCGAGGGGCCTCTAGGAGGGCGCGACGTGAGGGCGGCCTACGGGGCACGCCTCGGGCAGGAAAAAAAAGATCGAGTTAGGTGGTGGGCCCTGAGAAGCGTTCCCACGAGGGAACCTGCTCTATACCATGTGAAGAATGAGGAATGAATGAACTAGCAAGCAGGTGGGTACAAGTAGGAAAACCTAGAAATGTTGTACCCCATATAGTCTACCCCACTACAGCCTACACAGACTATAGCATATAAGTTTGACAGCCCAGCGCGCAGTTTGATATCGTGGCTGGCATGACCGTCGCGCAGGGCACGACATTCGCGGCAAGGGCCAGGACGGGGGTCATGATGAAGGCCATGATGGACGCCACAGGGAGGAACGATACTTAGGCCCTAGGAACGAATCGCTTTGATAACATGTCAAAATATTGGCTTTGAGACTTGGAATTTAATAGCTAGTGAGGCTGTCGAGATGAAAGAGGCTAGGTGAAGACTAGAAAGGGGATGAGCCCTGAAATTTTCAAGCAAAGCAAGGGGAGTTTGGGGTGTACCGCAAATAGCTTGGGTGTACGATGCAATCTACAATACTGTAACTATAACAGGCGGTTTAGATAAAACAGAATATACTACTGCCTAGATAAAGAGGGATGATTTTGTCAACCTTGTCCTGGTGGGTAGCGTGAGCAAACAAAATATAGAAATTGTTGTTGACACAAGTGTGGAAATGCGCATGATTACGTTTGCACATGTGAATCTGCTTGTTTGTAGGTGTAGATTTCAAAGTCCAAGGAGATCTAGTGGGGAGCTCAAACACAAGGATTTTCGGATTGGTCTGAAACGCCCTTTTCCCAGCCCGCTTTGAAGACGGCTCAAGCGAATGAGGGGGCTGGTAACTGAAGCATCCCAAACTACCCTTTTGACACTTCCCAACGAATCAGGGATGACGTTGTGCCATGCTTGCGCCATCCGCCTTTTCGCAGTGCGCCGCAAAACTTCCAACAGGGTTTGATGTTTGGTGGGGCAACCAGTGGCGCGGAAATCCGTTTGGGCTGCCCCAAGCTGTTATCCGAATGTCCTTGGCAGCAGATTGAGGGGATCAATGGTGCCTTGGACCCTCGGCTCTTTCAAGGGTAGGATCTCTCCGCCGTGGGCAAGCGCCGGGCCCAACCAACAGCCCACGAAACCCTTGTGGTTGGGTTTGGCCTCTTGACCTGGAGGACCTGGAGCGGTTGTTCTCAAAAGTGCGACTTTTACATCATCAAAACATGGGTGGACATCAATGTCAAACATTATATATGTTGTGTTAGTTTAGGCTACAGTGGGTTAGGTACTTGTACTCATTTCACTGCTAGTTCATTCATTCCTGTTCAGTGATTCCAACATGGTATAGAGCAGGTCCTTCCTAGGACCGAAATTTTCTAAGGGCCCACCACTACGTAACTACCTACCTACCTACCTACCTACCTATGCCCTAGGGCGCCTCGGCGTGTCACGCCCCTAGAGGCCCCTCTTGACGGCCCCGCGCTAGCCCCGTTCAGGCCCCGTCGGCCCCACGCCCGCTCTCCCTAGCGGCCCCGTTCAGGCCCCGTCGGCCCTTTTAAGGCCCCATTCAGGCCCCTCGCTAGCCCCGTTCAAGCCCCGTCGGCCCCGTTTCAGGCCCCGTCGGCCCCGCGCTAGCCCCTCCCAGGCCCCGTCGGCCCGCGCTAGCCCCGTTTCAGGCCCCGTTTCAGGCCCCGTCGGCCCCGCACTAGCCCCTCTCAGGCCCCGTTGGCCCGCGCTAGCCCCGTTTCAGGCCCCGTTGGCCCCGTTTCAGGCCCCGTCGGCCCCGCGCTAGCCCCTCTCAGGCCCCGTCGGCCCGCGCTAGCCCCGTTTCAGGCCCCGTCGGCCCCGCGCTAGCCCCTCTCAGGCCCCGTTGGCCCCGCGCTAGCCCCATTCAGGCCCCGATCGGGCCCGCGCTAGCCCCGTTTCAGGCCCCGTCGGCCCCGTTTCAGGCCCCGTCGGCCCCGCGCTAGCCCCGTTCAGGCCCGGTCGGCCCCTTGCTAGCCCCGTTTGGCCCCGCGCTAGCCCCGCTCAGGCCCCGATCGGCCCCGCGCTCGCCCCTCTAGGGCCCCAACCGGCCCCGTGCCGGCCTCGTCGACCCGTGCCCACCACCTAGAGGCCCCGGGCGGCCCGTTCCCGCCGCAGCACACGAGGGAGAGCGGGCGGCCCGTCCCCGCCGTGACCCGAACCGCGCGACCCGAGCCGCGCGCCTCGAGCCGAGCCGCGCGCCCCGAGCCGAGCCGCGCCACCCAGCCGAGCCGCGACCCGACCTGAACCGAGCCGCGTCGCCCTGCCCTACCTGGTTCGTCCTACCTGCTTCTCCTACTGCTACTGCTGCTATTTCTACTGTTCCTATGGCTAGCCCACAGGTTCTCGTGTTCGATGCTGAGGGCCGCCCTGTGAAGTTTGACACCTGGCTCGATGACCTGCACCTCTACCTACAGCTCACAGCCAAGGATGACATCTCACTGTACGATCACGCCCTAGGCCATGTCAGTGCCCTTGCTGCTACTGCTGACAGCAATGCTCGCTCACAGTGGCAGACTCGTGATGCCCACGCTCGCTTTGCCATTCGCAACTCCCTCCCGATAGACGAACGCGAGCACTTTGGTCAGCACAAGACTGCACAGGCATTCCACACAGCTGTAGTTGCTCGCTACTCCTCACCTGCCTCTGCCGCACTAGGCCGTCTCTCCCTCCCCTACCTGTTTCCCGACCTGGCCTCCTTTCACACAGTCGCTGACCTCATCACGCACCTCCGTACTAGTGAGGCCCGCTTCCGTGCCGCCATGCGTGCTGAGTTCCTTGCCACGCACCCCCCTCCACTCTGGCTCACTCTCTACCACCTAGTCACCCGCCTCCCTGACACACTGCGTGCTGTCAGGGACCACTTCCTAGCTCGTTGCCCCACTGAGCTCACCATTGCCCTCCTCGAGAAGGAGCTACTTGCAGCTGAGACTAGCATAGTCGCTGTAGGTGCCTCTCGTGGCGACCCCCGTACCCCGTTCTTTGAGGGGTGTTCTCCTTCCCCCCTTCTTCCCTTTGTCGCCTCTGCTGCTGCTGTTGACCTTCTTGGTGCTGAGAAGGTCGGTGCTGCGTCTGCCTCGAGCGGACGCCGCAGCGGCAAGGGCAAAGGGGGCAAGGGTGGTGGCGGTGACGGCGGGGGAGGCGGCGGTGGGGGCGGTGGAGGCAGTGGGGGTGGTGGCTCGGCTGGAGGGGCGAGTGGTAGCGGTGGGGGTGGTGGCGGCAGCGGCGGGGGAGGTGGCAGGAGTGGAGGCGGCGGTTGGGGTGGCGGTGGACGAGGCGGCGGCAGGGGTTGGGGTGGTCGAGGAGGTGGTAGCGGTGGTGGTGGCCGTGGAGGCACTGGCGGTGGCCAGGGCCAGCAGCACACTCCCTCGCCCCGGGAGGTCTGTGAGTGGTACTCTCAGCACGGGGGTGGGGGTGGTCTTAGCTGCACGTACGTCATTCGCACTGGTGACCGCACTCGTCAGCAGTGTGGACGACCGCACGCCACACAGCGCTGCTTCTCTCGTCTCGACGACGCTTGGCGTGTTCAGTTCCCTCAGGCCACTGAGCTGCCTCGCTGGCTTGATCTCCTGAAGAAGGGGATTGATATCTATGCTCTAGACTTTGATGCTATTCTATCTGCCATGTATGTGATGTCTACTAGTGGAGAGGGTGCTGAGTACTTGTGTGTGCCGCCCGACCCGGGCATTAGGGCCAGTGCGTCTGCCGCTCCAGGTACTCGCGTGTCGGCTACCCCAGGTGCTGGTGAGGCTGCTGCTCTAGGTGCTCGTGTGTCTCCCCCCCTTGGTACTGCGTCGACTGCCGCACTGCACACCTTCACACTGGACTCAGGTGCTTCTCGCTGCTTCTTTCGTGACCGCACTGCCCTTGAGCCGCTTGCTCGGCCAGTTGCTGTCTCCCTTGCTGACCCCTCTGGGGGTCCGGTCATTGCGACCTCTTCCACTGTTCTTCCCTGCCCTGCGGTCCCGTCGGGCACACTGTCAGGTCTCCACCTCCCCTCGTTCTCTACGAACTTGGTGGCAGGATGTGCACTCCAGGACGGGGGTGTTCACCAGTTCACCCCTGCCTACGAGCACGTGACACACTGCACGTGTGCTCGTACGGGCCGTCACTTGGCTACCTTCACTCGGCAGCCGGGGTCGGACCTGTACACACAGACTACTGAGTCCCCTCAGGTTGCTGCGACTGCGTCCGCGTCAGGTCAGCTGTCCGCCCCCTGCTCGTGTCGCTCTTTGGCACACGAGACTGTCCTCTGGCACCACCACCTTGGCAACCCGTCTGTGCAGCGGCTTCGTGCCATGCACTCCCGGTACCTTGTCTCTGGCCTGCCCAGGGTCCTTCCTGCCCTCCCACCCTCGCCTGCTCCTACCTGTCTCCCCTGTGTCGAGGGACGGCAGCGCGCCGCTCCTCACTCCTCCTCGTTCCCCCCGACGACTGCTCCCTTGCAGACACTCCACATGGACGTGTGGGGCCCAGCCCGCGTCCGTGGTCAGGGTCAGGAGAGGTACTTCCTGATAGTTGTTGACGACTACTCGCGCTACACCTCGGTCTTCCCCTTGCGCACCAAGGGTGAGGTCCCTGATGTCTTGATCCCTTGGATCCGCAGAGCCCGTCTCCAGCGCAGCGAGCGTTTTCACTCGGACTTTCCTGTCCTGCGCTTGCACTCTGACAGAGGTGGTGAGTTCTCCTCCGACCTCTTGGCAGCCTACTGTGCTGAGCACGGCATTGAGCAGTCGTTCACGCTTCCGGCTTCTCCACAGCAGAATGGGGTTGCGGAGCGCCGCATTGGCCTGGTCATGGAGGTCGCCCGTACCTCCTTGATCCATGCGGCTGCCCCCCACTTTCTGTGGCCGTTTGCGGTCCGGTACGCTGCGCATCAGCTCAACCTCTGGCCCCGTGTCTCCTTGCCGGAGACCTCGCCCACACTGCTGTGGACGGGGGAGGTTGGCGATGCGTCGCGTTTCCGGGTCTGGGGGTCTCGAGCTTTTGTCCGCGATTCGTCTGCGGACAAGCTCTCCTCCCGTGCTGTTCCCCGCGTCTTCCTGGGCTTTGTCCCGGACGCGTCTGGTTGGCAGTTTTACCACGCCACCTCGCGCCGAGTCTTGCCCTCCCAGGACGTCACTTTTGACGAGTCCGTCCCCTACTACCGCCTCTTCCCCTACAGCACTGCCCCGCTCCCCCCCCCCGCCTCTCTTCCTCGCGCCAGGTGCTGCTGTTGCAGACCCCCTCCCCCCTCAGGGTGCCGCTCTCTCAGGTGTGTCTCAGGTAGACCCGGTTGAGCCTGTTGAGGTAGCTGTCGACTCTCCTCCTGCTGGGGGTGCTGAGCCTGGGGGTGCTGAGCCTGGGGGTGTGGAGCCTGGGGGTGTGGAGCCTGGGGGTGTGGAGCTTGAGGGTGCTGAGCTTGGGGGTGTGGAGCCTCGTGGTGCTGAGCTACGGAGTCCGGAGTCTGGGGGTTCTGAGTCTGGAGGTACTAGGCCTGGGAGTCCTGCACCTGGAGGAGCCCTCTCCTCCGAGCAGCTGCGTGCGTGGTACTTAGAGTACTGCAGCCTCCGGAGAGGTACCGCTCGAGCCGGACGTACTACTGGGACTGGTGCTAGTGCTTCTTCTCCCGTTCGGGAGCTCCCCTCCCGCGAGCGGATCCGTGAGCGGTACGAGCGGCGCTGCACTCTTCGGAGTGGGGTGCCTCGTGTTACGGACCCCGCTGCTGTTGGAGCTGCTGCTGGTGCTGAGAACCCGGGCGTTGGAGCTGCTGCTGGTGCTGAGGACCCGGGCGTTGGAGCTGCTGCTGGTGCTGAGGACCCGGGCGTTGGAGCCGCTGCTGGTGCTGAGGACCCGGGCGTTGGAGCTACTGCTGGTGCTGAGGACCCAGGCGTTGGAGCTGCCGCTGGTGCTGCGGACCCGGGCGTTGGAGCTGCTACTGGTGCTGAGGACCCGGGCGTTGGAGCTGCCGCTGGTGCTGAGGACGTGGACGCTGGAGCTGCTGCTGGTGCTGCGGACCCTGGTGCGGGTGTCCCTGCTGGCTCTGGTGTCGCTGCTCGGTCTCGGCCGTACTTTGTTCCGCTCCTTCAGCAGGTTCTTGGTCAGCTTCCTCCTCCTTTTCCTCCTCCCTCCTTAGCGTGTCCTCCGCCTGTCCAGCTGCAGTCGGCGTTACCGTCTGCCTCCTCTCTCCCTGGTCCTGCTCCTTACACTGGTCCGACTGGAGGTCTTACTGAGCGGCGTGAGCCTGCGTCTCGTCCTGCGTCGCCTGAGTCTCGTCCTGAGTCGCCTGTCCGCAGTGCTCTCTCTAGTAGTCGAGTCCAGCGTCAGCGTCTTCCTGCTGTCCCAGGCACTCACCGGATGGCGCTTCATCCGTCCACTGCTCCTCAGCGTGTCCCACTTCCATCTCCTCCTGCTTCCTCTCTTCCTTCTCTTGCTGACCCTGGGTCAGACTCTCTTCGTGCTACCAGTCCTACTGTCACGCGTCTCCTGGCTACTGTTGTCACTGACCCTTCCTTTGAGTCTGCCGCTGCGTCTGCCTTAGTTGCTGAGCTTGTCGACTTTGCTGCTCGCTGTCGTCTAGACTACGCTGCTAGCCTAGTTGCTGAGTCTGAGTCTGTCTGTCCTCCGTCCGTCGGGGGTGAGTGTGCTCTTGGCACTGACGTCCTTGAGGACAGGCAGGAGGAGTTTGAGTGCTTTGGTGCCGCTTTGCCCCATCTCGTGTCCATGCTTGTTGCCCCTGAGGGAGACCCAGATGCACCAGACATCCCGACCCCACGCTCTTACGCAGAGGCGATGGCCGGTCCCTACTCCTCTCAGTGGCAGTCAGCCATGGACACAGAGATGGCTTCCTGGAAGTCCACAGGCACCTACGTCGACGAGGTTCCCCCACCTGGGGCGAACATCGTCAGTGGCATGTGGATTTTCAGGGTGAAGCGGCCGCCGGGCTCTCCGCCTGTCTTCAAGGCGCGTTACGTTGCACGAGGCTTCAGTCAGCGAGAGGGAGTTGACTTCTTCCAGACCTTCTCCCCGACCCCGAAGATGACCACTCTTCGGGTTCTGCTGCACGTCGCCGCTCAGCGTGACTAGGAGCTCCACTCGCTTGACTTCAGCACTGCTTTCCTGCAGGGCAGCCTGCACGAGGAGATCTGGCTGCGCCGTCCACCTGGCTTCACTGGGTTGTTCCCTCCTGGTACCCAGTGGAGCCTCCGACGGCCAGTCTACGGTCTCCGCCAGGCGCCTTGTAAGTGGCACGACACACTGAGGACTACGCTCGCGGCTCTTGGGTTCGCGCCTTCTACTGCTGACCCGTCGCTGTTTCTACGCACCGACACCTCACTGCCGCCGTTCTACGTCCTTGTGTACGTCGATGACTTGGTCTTTGCTACTGCTGACACTGTGGCACTCGCCCACGTGAAGTCGGAGCTGCAGAAGAGACACACGTGCACAGACCTGGGTGAACTGACAAGCTATCTTGGCTTGCGGATCACCCGGGACAGAGCACGCCGCACCATCACCTTGACTCAGTCACACATGGTGCAGCAGGTCCTTCAGCGCTTCCGCTTCACGTACTCCTCGCCTCAGCCCACTCCTCTGCCTACCGGTCACTCGCTCTCAGCTCTGCCTTCGGATGAGTCGGTAGAGCCGAGTGGCCCGTATCCAGAGCTTGTGGGTTGCCTCATGTACCTGATGACCTGCACTCGACCAGACCTTGCATACCCTCTCAGCATTCTTGCACGCTATGTCGCTCCCGGCCGTCACCGGAAGGAGCACATGGATGCAGCTAAGAGGGTGTTGCGCTACTTGTGCAGTACGTCAGGCATGGGGCTAGTGCTTGGAGGGCGAGTCCCAGTTGTTCTCATTGGGTACTCAGACGCTTCTTGGGCTGACGACCAGGCTACTCAGCGGTCATCTCAGGGTTACTCCTTTAGTCTTGGCTCTGGTTCTGTTTCTTGGCGTTCTACTCGCTCTTCTTCTGTTCTCAGCTCCAGTTGTGAGGCTGAGATCTACGCCACAGCCATGGCGGCCCAGGAGCTACGCTGGCTCACCTACTTGCTGACCGACCTTGGAGAGCAGCCTCGTTCTCCTCCAGTGCTGTACGTCGACAACAAGGCAGCCATTGCCTTGTGTGAGGAGCACAGACTGGAGCACAGAACGAAGCACATTGCTCTGCGTTACTTCCTTGCTCGAGAGCTGCAGCAGCGTGGTCAGCTTCGCCTGCGTTACGTGGCCTCTAAGGCCAACACTGCTGATGTGTTCACCAAGGCGCTTCAGCCTTGTGACCATCAGCGCTTTTGCACTCTTCTAGGCCTTGTGCCTACTGGACCTCACTTGCTTACTTCTTGAGTCTGTTTGTACTGTGATCTCTATATATATACCTGCATGTTTACTCTTGTTAGGTTGTGATCATTGTACCTTATGCTCTATTATAAACCTGCATGTGAACTGGTCTTGTGACCACTTGCTTGTGCTCGGAATTTGTGTGGTATCCTTGAGATCCACCCTGAGCTTGTTTTGCCTTGCTTTGCCTTGACTGGTCTTGTGACCCCTAGTTCTCCCCCACTTTGCCTATGGGGGTGTGTCAAACATTATATATGTTGTGTTAGTTTAGGCTACAGTGGGTTAGCCTATAGGGGGTACACAATTCTAGGGTTAGGTACTTGTACTCATTTCACTGCTAGTTCATTCATTCCTGTTCAGTGATTCCAACAATCAAGTCCAAGAACGTCAACTTCATCACCGAGATTTTTACGTCGGGCACGCTAATATAGTAAGACGGTTGCCTTTGCTTGCTGTTTCAGTTTGGAGTGATAATCATTAATTTTAACATTTTTTATTTCTTCACTGTTTAGATGAAGAAGCACAAGCACTGTGACATGAAGGCCGTGAAGAATTTGTCTCGTCAGATTTTCCGAGGCCTCTTGTACCTGCATAGCCACGACCCTCCCATCATTCACAAAGACCTGAAGTGCAACAACATTTTTGTCAACGCCAACCAAGGGGAGGTCAAGATTGGTGATTCGGGTCTTGCCGATCTTGAAGCACAAAAACGCCGCTCACAGCGTCATCGGTAAGCGTCTTCATATTCTTTGGCGTAACTAGTAAGCGTTCACTTAATCTCTCGTATATGACAGCTATCACTTATACTGAGTCGTTATGACTCAGGTACGCCCGAGTTCATGGCTCCAGAGCTGTACGAAGAGGAGTACAACAAGCTCGTCGACATTTATGCCTTCGGCATGTGCGTGCTGCAAATGGTTACCCTGGAGTATCCTTACAGCGAGTGCAAGAACGCTGCGCAGATTTACAAGAAAGTTGTTTCGGTGAGCGATATAGACCTGCGATGCTTTGTTCTTAAATTTCGTGAAATAGCCTCTAAGCCGTGTGTCATAATTTTAGGGCAAGAAGCCTGTAGCGCTAGACAAGGTCAAGAAGCCTGCAGCGTGCAGCGGGCGTTTGTGGAGAAGTGTTTGACGACTGCGTCACGTCGTCTTCCAGCGCGGAGTTGTTGATGGACCCTTTCCTCAACGAAAGTGATCGTGGGGGTCTTGAAAACCTTGACATGTCGCATCTCTCTCGCTCCATGTCCAAAGGAAGCGACCTGTCAAGCATGTCCAAAGTTTGTTGGTGCAACCCTACGGTTTGCACTCGGCTTGTTGTCCGTGTGCGTGCATGTGTGTGTGTATGGAATGGTATGAGGGCATGGGATAATATATATTTCATGCTTATAATTGTATGTGAATGTTGAGTCATGATGTCGAGTGTGTGTGTCGAGTCAATAGCGAGTTATCGCTAGACGCGTGTTACGCGGTCGTTTGTGTCTCGCGCGCGGTTTCTATTTTTGTCGTGCGCGGTTTCTATTTTGTCCTGTGTCGAACGTTTGGCGTGTCGCAGGTGTGTGCAGCAGACCCATCAAGAACTCAAGGATGAGTTTGTGATGAAGAGCCCGAGCCTTGGTGTCAAGCCTCAAGTGATTTCGAAGCTCGCCAAAAGGGTACACCTCAAGATATTGAAGATAGTTACATTACTTTGTGTAGTGTAACATTTCACTTGGTGTAGGCCCTAGTGAAGGGTAGTTTCGAGACCCTTCGTGGTTGGGGACAGTGCGGCACTGTTCCACATCACTGTACCTCGGCTCTTGGGGTTTGTAGGAGCTGGGAGTCATTCCCAACTCGTAACTCTTCCTAACTCTTCCTATCTTGTGTTCTAAGACTATAGTGGCTGCCATAGTGCCGTTCGTTCAAACCGACACTGTGTCGTCAATACTTGGTAAAATTGTGCGATCTAAATTGCCTATTGTAGGCGACGTTCAGACGCTCCAGATCCAAGTTGAATCAGGTCATTTGATGTTGTGACCGGAACGCTATGAACGTTTGAAGCCGCTGTGCAGAAATCCGGCTGTGCACTCTATCTTTCGTTTTAGGCACATTGGAGCCTATTGTGACTATAACAAGTGGTATCAGAGCCCCTTGGAGCAGTTTCGACAATGGCTGGACCTGAGGAAAGGGGTGGCAGAGGTGCTGGTGGCAGAGGAGAAGCCCAAGCTCAAGGCCAACCCCGTGATTCAGCCATGGCGCCTGTGCAACCAAGTGTTGGCCCATCTAGGGATGAGCCTAGAGTGTTTGGCCTTGACAAGTTCAATGGTGACAACTTTGCTGAGTGGTCCTTCAGAATGGAGAACATATTTGACCACTATGACCTGCTGGAGGTAATGGAAGGAACGGAGAAGCGTCCCGAGAACGACCCGGAGAAGAGCCCGTGGGTGCGGAAGAGCGCACAAGGCTACCTCCTACTTGGGCAAGCGTTGGGGAGCAGCCAGATCCGTCACATCAAGCCTTTCCAGCGTGAACCAGAGAAGGGACCAAAGGCATGGGCTGCTCTCAAGGGTGTACACGCTCCTGCAACAGCGGCGGTAGCTGTGGTGTTGGAACGGCAAATGGCGACACTACGAATTGAAGAGGATGAAGCGGTTGAAGAAGGGGTGCAGAAATTCTTCGACTTGTTGACGCGGCTTGAGGGAGCTGATTTGAACTATAGTGAGCTCCAAAAGAAGACCAAGTTGCTGGCCCTACTCCCTGAGTCATGGTCCTCGCTCATCATCAACCTTAATCGCGACTTGCCCCGCCTCTCGCTTGAAGACGTGAAGCGAGCTATCCTTCAAGAGGATTTCCGCCGCCGTGAGTTGGCGAGTGCGGATGGCGCTGGGGCAGCGAGCATCGGCCGTGGATATGGTCGAGGAAGAGGTAGAGGACGAGGGGGAGGAAGGTTTGGTGGCAGCAACTTCGGCGGAGGCCGCGGGAGTGGCGGTTACGGCAGCGACGACAAGAGCTACGGACGCGGTCGCGGCCGATTCGACGGCGAGTGTCACTATTGCCACAAGAGCGGACACATGTGGCGCGACTGCTACAAACTCCCTGATGGTTGGACCCCTGCTCAAGGCCAAGAGGGTAGAGGAGCAGGAGGAGGGAGAGGAAGAGGCCGTGGAGGCCGTGGCGGTCGCGGTGGCGGAGCTGCAAACATGAAGAGCGGAGACAACGACAAGGACCCGAGCAACGATCGGTACCCGGGTCTATTCTACTTCGTGTCGACGCAAGTACCGACTGGTCCAGAGAAGGATGAAGGCTTTGAGGAGCCAGCAGCTGTGGGGAAGGTGACTCTACACCCTCTGGACTATTGGGTGATCGATAGTGGCACTACCTATAGCATGACACCTCGCCCGGACTTGCTCACCGAACTCGAACCGTCACCGGTGAAGCATGTTACATCAGCTTTGGGGCAGCGAGCGGAGGTGAAAGGCATGGGCAAGGCCATGTTTAAGGGTGCTGATGGGAAGATGGTGGGCCTTAAGAATGTGCTTTGGGTGCCCAGCCTTGCTGCCAACCTGATTTCCGTGCGGCGGTTGGCAAAGGCCGGCATGGACACGAACTCAAAGGGAGCCAAGACCTACACCGCAAGGCTTGGCGATCGGATTCTTTGGGACCTTCATGAGGACAGAGATGTCTACAACGAGATGTGGCAGATCCCTGTGGTCCCAATGCCTAAGGAGAGGCAAGTGGCAGCAAGCGTCAGCACCAAAGGTGGAGCGGTTGGTAGCGGCGATTGCGCGGACGGTCGCGCTAAGGAGAAGGAGTCCAAGAAGTGCAATCTTGGAGGGACCAGCAAGCTTGGTGAACCTATGGAGAGAGGTGCAGCAGCCAAGGAGCAGCAAAAGGGTGAGGAGAACCCCGAGTCAGCAGCGGAGGAGGACTACGGAGAGAGTATGTGGGGCGCTATTGCGAGCGCGGCATTCTCCAATCCAACTTCGGCTACGGGGGAGTGTGATTGGCTCACCTTGCATCGGCGCATGGGACATGTGGCCCTGCCCATCTTGCAGCAGCTAGTAAAGAATGAGATGGTTGCTGGCATACGTGTGAAGGGGGAGCCCGATGAGGTACTTGGCTGCCCGACGTGCATGCAAGCCAAGTTCACCCGTTTCCCATTCTCTAGTTCGGAGGCAACGGCTAAGGCACCACTTGATGAGGTGGTGATGGACGTGGTGGGCCCCCTAAAGCTTGGAGCTGCTGGAGCTGAGTACTTCCTCACTATTGTGGACGTCTACACCCGTATGACTTGGGTGTACGTGCTGGCCAAGAAGAGCGACGTGGCTGAAACGTTGAAGGCGGATTGGTTCCCGATGGTGGAGCGGCAACAAGACCGTCTAGTCAAGTCAATCCGCACCGATCGAGGGGGAGAGTTCCTGAGCAAGGAGTTTGGGTTGTGGCTGAAGAAGAATGGTATTCGGCACTCCCTCACCATGCCATACTCCCCTGCAATGAACGGCATCGCCGAGCGAGCGAACCGCACAATCACGGAGGCGGCACACGGGTTGCTCATTGAAGCCGGGCTACCCGACTATTTCTGGCCTGATGCGGTGCGGAGCGCGTGTGTGGCCAAGAACCGAGCCTTGACTCATGTGGGAGCAGACAAATGGGTGCCCTATGTGGAGTGGCTAGGAAGGAAGCCAAAGGTGGATATGCTTCGGGTGTTCGGGTGCATGTGCATGGCGCTCGTGCCTAAGCATCTTCGGCACAACAAGCTTGGTGCCAAGGCGGTGTGGGCCGTGCACTTGGGCATGGCTCAAAACAGCAAGGGATGGCTTCTTTGGGACCCATTCACCAAGAAATTCTTGGTGAGCAGGGACTGCAAGTTCATGGAGAACTTCATGTACAAAGATTGGAAGGCGGAGAATGAAGCGAAGATAGGCGTGCGGTTTGGGGAGGTGAAGAGTTCCGGTTTGGAGCATGTGGAGCTGCCTTTGGAGCTGAGCAGCAGCAGCACAACCACAAGGCAATCCTCCCTTGTGAATGGGGAAGAGGAGGCCAATGATGCAGAGGAAGAAGAGGAGGAGGTGCAGCAAGTGAGCGAGCGTGCATCGTCACTCCCTTCCCGCACTACAAGTGCTCCACGGATTCGAGCCACACCGCAGCAACGCCAAGGCCTTCAAGTCACTGCAGCTGAGGAGGAAGGAAGGGGGAAGAGGAGAGTTCAACCCCCTAATAGGCTGACCTATGATGCGCTGGGAAAGCAGGGCAAGACAGCCCTGGCCGGAGCGGCAATGATGGTCGGAGACGACGAGGAGAGTGACTACGAGGAGTGTGCCTTCGCGTTCTTCTCTCCGGTGGAGATGCCAGGAGAACCAGCAACTCTCAAGGAGGCTTTGGAGAGTAGTGATGCTAAGGAGTGGAAGAAGGCCATGGAGAGTGAGCTGAAGAGCATCAAGGAGAATGACACGTTTGAATTGGTGGAGCTACCGGAGGGGCGTACGGCGATAACGTCCAAGTGGCTCTTCAAAATCAAGTCGGATGCCGACGGCAAGATCGAGCGCTACAAGTCTAGGCTTGTAGCCAAGGGGTACCAGCAGAAGGAGAAGGTGGACTTCAAGGAGCTGTTTGCCCCTGTGGTGAAGCCGACGACGCTACGGACCCTATTCGCGGGAGCCGCCATCAAAGGATGGGTAGTAAAACAAATGGACATCGTAACGGCATTCCTCAACGGCATCCTTGAGGAGGAGATTTTTATGGCGCAGCCAGAGGGGTTTGATGATGGTAGTGGCAGAGTGTGGAAGCTGAAGAAGGCCCTCTATGGGCTGAAGCAGGCCCCTAGGCAATGGTACATGAAGCTGCGCGAAGTGTTGGAGGGGATCGGCTTCACTCCCTCAACGGTCGATCACTCCTTGTTCATGCTTGGCGAGGGGGAGCAGAGGAGCTTCATGGTGGTTTATGTGGATGACATTCTTATATTCTCACCCTCCTCTGACCTTGTGAAGGAGGTGATGCTGAAGCTGCATGACAAGTTCAAGTGCAAGTCCCTTGGTGACGTGAACTTCTACCTTGGGCTCCACATCGAACGAGACGTGGAGAAGCGGAGCATGCGAGTGCACCAACGGAAGTACTTGGAGGCGTTGGCTGCCAACTTTGGCCAGAGTGAAGGTCATGTGGCTACTCCCTTTCCCTCTGGGTTCAAGTGTGTGAAGGGACCAGAGGAGGAGAGCGTTTGTGAAGAGGAGAGGCGCCGTTTTCACTCGTTGGTGGGCAGCCTCATGTATGCGGCGGTAAACACCCGACCGGACGTCACGTTTGCTACCGGGCAGCTGGCTAGGGTTGTGCAATGCCCTAATGAGGAGCAGGTAGCAGCTGGAATGAGGGTGGCCAAGTATCTTGGCCAAACATCGACCGTTGGGCTGCAATACTCAGCGGCGGCACAAAGGCGCCAAAAGGGCGCGGATGGTGTTGAGCCCGGGCGTTTGTTCCTCACCGCCTACTCGGATGCGTCATATGCATCGGACCAGAGGACATGACAAGTGTGGGAGGCTTCATATGCTGTGTTGGTGGAGGCCCAACTGCTTGGGAGAGCAAGAAGCAGGTTGACCAAGCTTTGAGCTCGGTGGAGTCCGAGTACATGGCACTCTTCCGTGCCGTACGGGAGATTGTGTGGCAGCGGCGTTTGTTGGCTGAATTGGGGGAGGAGTAGCAAGGACCTACCCCACTCTACTGTGACAGCCAGGGTGCCATTGCTCTTGCTAAGAACCCTGTGTTGCATGGACTCACAAAGCACATGAGGGTGAAGTGGCATTGGACAAGGAGCATGGTGACCGCGGGTGAAGTTGAGTTGCGGTACGTAAAGACCACGGGGCAGCCGGCTGACATGATGACTAAGAGGCTGGTGGAGCAGCAGCATTGGAAGTGTTGCAAGCTGGCTGGGATGGCTCTGAACTGAGAGAGCAACATATCCTAAGGCCAACAATCCGAGGGGGAGTTTGTTGGTGCAACCCTACGGTTTGCACTCGGCTTGTTGTCCGTGTGCGTGCATGTGTGTGTGTGTATGGAATGGTATGAGGGCATGGGATAATATATATTTCATGCTTATAATTGTGTGTGAATGTTGAGTCATGATGTCGAGTGTGTGTGTCGAGTCAATAGCGAGTTATCGCTAGACGCGTGTTACGCGGTCGTTTGTGTCTCGCGCGCGGTTTCTATTTTTGTCGTGCGCGGTTTCTATTTTGTCCTGTGTCGAACGTTTGGCGTGTCGCAGGTGTGTGCAGCAGACCCATCAAGAACTCAAGGATGAGTTTGTGATGAAGAGCCCGAGCCTTGGTGTCAAGCCTCAAGTGATTTCGAAGCTCGCCAAAAGGGTACACCTCAAGATATTGAAGATAGTTACATTACTTTGTGTAGTGTAACATTTCACTTGGTGTAGGCCCTAGTGAAGGGTATTTTCAAGACCCTTCGTGGTTGGGGACAATGTGGCACTGTTCCACATCACCGTACCTCGGCTCTTGGGATTTGTAGGAGCTGGGAGTCATTCCCAACTCGTAACTCTTCCTAACTCTTCCTATCTTGTGTTCTAAGACTATAGTGGATGCCATAGTGCCGTTCGTTCAAACCGACACTGTGTCGTCAATACTTGGTAAAATTGTGCGATCTAAATTGCCTATTGTAGGCGACGTTCAGACGCTCCAGATCCAAGTTGAATCAGGTCATTTGAAGTTGTGACCAGAACGCTATGAACGTTTGAAGCCGCTATGCAGAAATCCGGCTGTGCACTCTATCTTTCGTTTTAGGCACATTGGAGCCTATTGTGACTATAACAGACATGTCGCATCTCTCTCGCTCCATGTCCAAAGGAAGCGACCTGTCAAGGGTGGGAAGCCAATGTCAGGATTCTTACAGGTCCAAGTCAAGCCCGGAGAAGCCCGTTTTGCAGACGGAGACGCATGGGAACATCGAGAACAACGTTTCTGAGCAGCAACTGAACAGTGCAAGCAGATCTAGCGACAGTGATCTTGAAGGTTTGCATGAAGCAGAACGGCTCCGCTGCAGTCGATATTTCAAAGTCAAGGGAAAGCTGGCTGATGATGATGACCACATTCTGTTTCTTCGTATAAGGATCGTCGATTCAGAAGGTAAGCTTGTTTGCTTACAGCTTTGTATAATTTTTTACATCCACCTGATTCTATTTTTCAAGATTTTTACTCGTTTGCTTGACATTCAGGGTTTGTGCGCAACATTCACTTCCCGTTCAACATGGACGAAGACACGGTTTTTTGTGTTGCGAGCGAGATGGTTGAAGAGCTTGCTATTTCCGACCAAGATGTGATCAGCATCGCAGAGATGATAGACGTGGAAATCACAAAGCTCGTTCCGGATTGGAAACCAGGTCCATCTTTTTTACGAAACAGAAGGCTTGGAGGAGAGAAAGAGCGAGGTTGGTGATGCAGACGATCAAGAAGAGGAGGATGCAGAAGGCAAAGAAGCTGTGGGCCATTTGAGTACAGTTTCGTCAGCCAACTCATTGCCTGGGCGATCTTTGGACAGGTCGCGTTCAGCCTCTCCATCGCATTCGCGTTCTCGGTCTCAATCCTACCAGCGGAACTAGCCAAACGCAGCTTCGCCTTCAGCATAGACTAAACTCTTTTCTGGCTCGCCTGCAAACGGTGGCTTAGATCATGTTGGCGTGACTCATAATCGCTTTTGTGAAGGTTTACCGGGCACAGTCGCCGACGGCGGTGCTGGGTTCTCAAGCGATGAGTCAGATGAAGGAGCACAGCATCGAGGATCAGGGACGTTAAGTGATTCTGATGACCAAGGTCATGGTGAAGAGGTGGAGGAAATTGCGGCCATGGCTGGAGATGCACCGGTGAAAAGGTTCGCGGCTAATAACATTGCGCTTCCGCTAGCTTCCGATGGTTCGAGTGAACTGCAGAGGGATTCAACATCGAGCGGGAGGAAGAGCCTGACGGATTTCAGCGCTGCTGGAGCTCAAAAGACACAGCGAAGTGTTCGGAGGTTGGGATTCTATGCTGCACAGCCAGTCCGTGGCGGAACTTTCAAGAGAGGTTCCTAGTCTATGGAGTTCATCGGGTGAGCTAGAAAGAGGTGACAGGGACGACGACTTGATTAGGGAAAAGGAGGAGCTTCGGCTGGAGAGGGAGCATGAAATGCAGGAGCTGGAAATGTGGTATTGGCAGCGATTGCTTGCTGTGAGGAACAGGTACAGAAGATTAAAGGTAGCTTCTCAGGTCCCATGCCTAGTTCAGGTTCGACTACTCAGCCGAAATGCATTCCCGCATCGAGAGCATGAGCGATTTCCAGGACCTGGTGGCCATTACAACGGGCTTGAACCTAGCGTACCCCATTCATCGCGTTCTCAGCCACTGCTGTACCATGGTGATTTCAGGGCAGGCTTTTGCAGGGGTGGCAATGAACATGTCGAACCGGAGTATTACCCTAAGGATAAGGGTGGCAGCAGGAACTATGGGAAAGGCGATTGGGATGCACACGGGGGTTCGAAGGATTCGCGGGACAGGCATCTTACGTCGCGCCCCGATTGGGAGAGGGTACCACCGCATCACAGCTCCAGTGGACATGCTGTTGAGAGGGACCAACGATGGGGTGGTGGTCGGGACGGCCCAGGGAGAGATGCAGGTCATGATGGCCAGGGAAGAGGCTGGGAGCGAGATGTGGATGGCGATTGTGAGCAGGGATGCACGGAACCTACTAGTCAGCACATATACCCTTCCAGAGACTCGTCTCGTTCACTGCCGGCAAAGTGGGGCGAGCTGGTGCAGGATCCGAATGCTCCTGCCTGGTGGTTGACGCAACAGAGGGCTAGGATGCAACCTGCGCATCTGTACGCGAACGGGGGAGATGGACAATATTATGGGGCTCCGCATCAGTTTGATTTTGGACCAGGAAAAAATTGGGATTCCCCGGATTGGTCCTGAGAAGAAGCTTTTTGTAGAGCCTGAACCGTGGAGGTTTCAACCGAGAGATGTTGAGCCTGGTGAGGACTCGTGGGCCAAGCATAACCGGAAGAAGCAGTATGATGGTGGCAGGTTTGAAGAGGTGGAGCAATACCGAAGAGGTGATATTGAGGAGGATAGTTTTGGCCATGGTGGCTGAGCTTATCAGAGGGTTGTGGTGGGGCAAAGAGACGAGGAGGCTTGCTGGCAGGCTAGGAGGGAACGAATGGACTTTGATCCCAAGTTTGACAGGGGTTCTGGTTCCAAGGGTGACACGGGTGGGGCTCGGAAAGGAGGAGTGGATAGAGAGAGGTTTGACTATCAGGAAGAAGCAAATGGGTTTCGAAGGCGAGAAGTTGGTGTTGGGGGAGAGCCTATGTCGCAAGAAAGACGCGGGGCGGATGGGAAGGGGGAGCAGCATGTTTTTTACATGACCAAGAGGGATGTGGAGGGTGATATGGGCAGAGTTCCGCGAAAGCATTTGCAGGAGCGAAGTTCAGGCGACGTTTCCAAAGGAGAGGAGCGTGGTGGAAGGTTTTCTTCTGCAGGTGCCAACTTTTCTTCGGAAACATCCTCCTCTTGGAGCCCAAGTAGGAGCCGTCAACTGTCCCCGCAATCTCAGGAACAGGAAGGGCTTGGTGCCTTGGATCTTCGAAAGGCATCCTCTGAAAGGGTGGCGACAAACTTTTTGAGTTCAGGCAGGGAGCACGCTTCAAAGTCTGATGCAGCTCCCCCGTCGAAGTTCGTGGCATTGCAAAGAGAGGAAAGCAAGGAGTATGATTCGAATGGGCACTTGAGGATGTCGGCAAATCACGAAAACTCAAAGTGCAAGCTGTGCGGAGGGATTCTGATGGAGATTCCCAAGGGAGACTGCAAAGCGGCAACTCATTGCTGCTTCGAGCAGAGGTGATGGGGCGCATCTGGAGCCTGCCTTGCACCCGAGGGAGGTCCCAGATGCTGTTGTGCCACCTGATGCTCAGACACATGGGCAGCAAATGAAGAAAGAGCAGCTACAGAAATCAATTGCAGAGCTTGAGGCAAAGATATTGCAAGGCCTTATGAACAACAAGCTTCACAAGAATGGATTTGTAGCACCACCCAGCTCCAACAAATTCTTGGCCATGAAAAAGCCAAGCATCAGCGCTCGTCCACCACTTATCTGTTACTTAGGTTTGCAGTGCTTAGAATAGGCATGTTATCTGCTATCTGTTTGGCATCGCTGCCTTGGATGATTTGAAATCGGCCAGAATGGTTATGCAATTTTCGATAGCAAAGGTGGATTGCATGCTACCGACCATGTTATGTGAAGGATCATGTGCCGAATGAATCTGAGATTTTAAAGTTGCACTACCTATTTGTGTGCAAGTGCCTAAGAGGGAATCCGTAATGATTTCCACAAACGCACTTGTATAGCGGTATGCATGCAAGTCTAAATGAAACATCCACCACCAGTCCACGATTGCCTTGTATCGGAGTTCGGCAGTCAGCTCAGCAGGGAGGCATCATCAGGCTCGGCAATCCCATCACCTGTCGCCCCCCAGCTTCCACCAGTTTCACGTGTTTTCGTAGCACAACTGGATTTGCTGCTCCGCCATTCACCTGTCTCCCTGCCTGCTCGTTCCCACCGCTTCTTTCGTACTCGACACTCTGTTATCCATAGCTCTCGGTGCCCCTCTCGGCGTATTTCACCTTGTCACCGTCCACGTCAGCCGTCTTCGCTACACCTGAGCAATCTGCCGTCTGCCGTCACGCGGCTCGCGCAGTTTCCTTTGTTTCTACTCCTCTTGCGAGACCTTTCCTGCATATCGTGTCAACCCTCGGGATTGCCGCCGTCATGAATAGCGCACCCCAGCCAGTAGATTTCCCTTTCCCCGCGCAGCCCCCTGAAGCTGTTGGCGGAGCGGAAAACTACCCCGCGCAACCTTTCGCGCAGCCTTTTGCGGATCCTTTGGCGCAGCCGCAGATGGCGGAGAGGGAGGCGGAGCCCTCCGCCGACCGAGACTCCGCGGGCGCAGTTTCCGCTCCCGCCGCCACTGCCCCGCAGCCCCACCACCCTCTCCAGCAACCACCGGCGCAAGGCGCCGCGCTGCAATCCTCCACGCTGCCGCACGACGCGCAAGCCGCGCAGGTGGGCGGCGGCGGCTCCCGCGAGGGCTCCCGCGAGCGGGAGGCGGAAGGCGAGGCGCTGTCGGTGCGGTTCAACCAGGACTTCACGTGCTTCGCGTGCGGGACGCGCGGCGGCTTCCGCGTGTTCTGCTGCGACCCACTGTGGGAGACGATTCGGCGCGACTTCGACGGGCGCGGCGTGGGCATGGTGGAGATGCTGTTTCGCTGCAACTTCCTCGCGTTCGTAGGCGGCGGTCCCAACCCGTGCTACCCGCCTAACAAGGTATGGCGAAGCGATGAGATGAGTTGAGGAAAGAGGTGGAGGGACAAGAGGAGTTAGGAGAGGTTGTGGGCGGCGGTCCCAACCCGTGCTACCCGCCTAACGAGGTGCGGCGGGGAGATTAGAGAGGCGAGGAGATTAGAGAGAGGAGACTAGAGGGGTGGCGAAGAGAGATGAGGTGGGATGATTCAAAAGGGGAAGAAACCAGAGAGGCGAGAAAAATGGGACGACAGTCACAGTGGTGCATCGGCGAGCTGATGCAGGTGTCCCCTTCCCCTGTTTTCCTTTCTTTCCCTCTCCACTCCATCCCACCCTCTTCACCCTCCTCCCCCCTCCTCCCTCCTCCCCCCTCCCCCTCCCCCCTCCTATACCCCCTCTGCCCACCCAGCAGGCGATGATCTGGGCGACAGTCACAGCCAGTGCATTGGCGAGGTGACCAGTCACAGTTTCGTGAGCTCACAACCATTTCTGCTCGTCGTTGTGTTTTCCCCTCCACCCCGCTCGTTTCCCTGCCCTCCACCCACCCACCCTTTCCACTTCTCCCTTCAGGCTATGATCTGGGGCAACAGCCACAGCCACAGCCGGTGCATCGGCTAGCTGGCCTTCCGCAGCGACGTGGGATGAGGACCCTCCCCCCTCCCCCCCCCCCCCCCTTTCCCCCCCCAGCTGAGTCAGTGCTCACGTCTTTTCCTCCTCTCCCTCCAACCTGTTCCTTTCCACCCCCTGCAAAAGGCAATGATCTGGGACGACAGCACAGCCGGTGCATTGGTGAACTGACCTTTCGCAACGACGTGGGTTGGGTTATACCCGCAGACCTCTGACTGACCCGCAGGCCGCATCCAAGCCAGCTCCTCTGAACGCGTCTTTCCCTCTCTCCCCTCCTCCCCTTCCTACAGGCAATGGTATGAGACGGCTCTCACAGCCGGTGCATCGACGACCTCACCTTCCCAGCGACGTGGGTTGATGACGCACCCAACTCATCTCCTTCCATTGCGTCCTTCCCTCTCTTGCTTACATCCCCCCAACATCCCCTTTCCCCCTTCGGTTTTGCCCTTCAGGCAATGATCTGGGACGACAGCCACAGCCGGTGCATCGGCGACCTCACCTTGTGCATGTCGTTCCCTCTCCCCTTCTCAACCCCACTCTCCTCCCCACCCACCCCACCCCCTTGGACTTCTTTGCCCTTCAGGCCATGATCTGGGACGACTCTCACAGCCGGTGCATCGGCGACCTCACCTTCCGCATGTCGTTCCCTCTCCCCTTCTCAACCCCACTCTCCTCCCCACCCACCCCACCCCCTTGGACTTCTTTGCCCTTCAGGCCATGATCTGGGACGACTCTCACAGCCGGTGCATCGGGGAGCTCACCTTCCGCAGCGAAGTGAGGGGCGTGCGGCTGAGGAGGGACCGCATCGTGGTGGTGCTGGAGCATAAGGTCTACGTCTATAACTTTGCAGATCTGAAGCTGCTGCACCAGGTGAGATGGGATCAGAGGCCCGCACTCTATGAGACCTGCAACAAGTTTAAGTGTATAACTTTGCAGACCTGAAGCTGCTTCACCAGGTAACGCACTCAACGTGCGTGCACCAGGTAATGTCTCAGAGCACAGGGCTGAGGAGGGACCACGTTGTGGTGGTGCTGGAGCATAAGTTCTATGTCTACAACTTCGCTGACCTGAAGCTGCTGCACCAGGTGGGACCTGCAGCAGGTAGCGCATCAACGTGGACCGGGTGATGCCTGCACCACGTGATGCTTAGGGCTGTAGACTACCTGAGGGCTGTGTAAGGTGTCTCAGGCCTGCTACTGTTGTGCGTGGGCATCACTGGTGATATCATCCCCATCACACCCATCTGTGTGCATCTCACCATCTCCCAAAAAACCATATCTGGTGTGCGTCAAACCCCTGGAAAACGCCGTCAAACCCCCGGGGAGGCTGTGCGAGGTGTCTCAGCCCTGTCGCCGCTGTGCGTTGACTATCCTCATCATACCTATGGACCCCTGTCTGCCACCCTGTCTGCCCCCCTGTCTGCCACCCTGTCTGCCACCCACATATGGCAGGTTGAGGCACTGTCCAACCCCTGGAGGGCTGTGCGCGGTGTCCCAATCTGTTGATTCCCCACCCTCTCTTACCTGCATGCCACTGACCCACCTTCACCCACGCTCACCAGGTGGAGATGCTGTTCAACCCCAGAGGGCTGTGCGAGGTGTCTCAGTCAGTCCAGTGGTTCTCCTCTCCTCTGTCCCTTGTGTTGTGTGCTACCAACCCCCCCCCCTCCCCCTCCTCCCCCTTCACCCACGCACACCAGGTGGAGACGCTGTCCAACCCCAGAGGGCTGTGCGAGGTGTCCCAGTCGCCCAACAGTTTCGTTATGGCGTGCCCTGGCAAGCACCGGCAGCAGGTGGGATGATGGGTGATGGGATCAATGGGATGCATGGTGGGTGAGTTGGGTTGGGATGCATGGTGGGTGAGTTGGGATGGATGGTGGGTGAGTTGGGATGGATGGTGGGTGAGTTGGGATGGATGGTGGGTGAGTTGGGATGGATGGTGGGTGAGTTGGAATGCATGGTGGGTGAGTTGGGATGGATGGCGGGTGAGTTGGGATGGATGGTGGGTGAGTTGGGATGGATGGTGGGTGAGTTGGGATGGATGGTGGGTGAGTTGGAATGCATGGCGGGTGAGCTGGGATGGATGGTGGGGGAGTTGAGATGCATGGTGGGTGAGTTGGGATGCATGGTGGGGGAGTTGGGATGGATGGTGGGTGAGTTGGGATGGATGGTGGGTGAGTTGAAATGCATGGTGGGTGAGTTGGGATGGATGGTGGGTGAGTTGAGATGCATGGTGGGTGAGTTGGGATGCATGGTGGGGGAGTTGGGATGGATGGTGGGTGAGCTGGGATGGATGGTGGGTGAGTTGAAATGCATGGTGGGTGAGTTGGGATGGATGGTGGGTGAAATGGGATGCATGGTGGGTGAGTTGGGATGGATGGTGGGTGAGTTGGGATGCATGGTGGGTGAGTTGGGATGGATGGTGGGTGATTTGGGATTAGATATGAGCACAAGGGCGAGGTGAACCGAACACTTTTTTTTTTGCCTAAAGTGTTGTGGGCGAACATGTTCGTGTTCGGTTCGCCGCAACTAGCCGAGCCGCGCCAAACACGAACACGTTCGTGTTCGCGACAAACACAAACGTGTTCATTGGCAACGTCCCTCGATCCTTAGTTTAGGTGAATGGGTTTACACAATCGAGCTATTTCCTACACTCGACTTTTGCCTAACCCCCCTCCCACAGCCTAGACTACAATGGTTTGGTGGATCCATTGGTGTTTTATTTCCTCCACTCCCAAACGTCCACCAGGTATAATACACCAACCTGGACGCGAAAATCCACCATCCCTACACCCTCTGACTATAATGAAGGCTGCCTACAGGCGAACGCGAAGATGTTTCGCAAACATCGAACACCTCCTCCACTGGTTTGTGTTCGGCCAAACACAAACATGTTTGGTTCGTCGAACACGAGTGCTCGAGGCAAGGCGAACACGAGCATGTTCGTGTTCGCCTTTTGCTCATCTCTAGTTGGGACACATGGTGGGTAAGTTGGGATGGATAGTGGGTGGGTTGAGATCTAAAGCTTACTACCATCGCTTGAAGAGCTGATTGGTACGCGTTAACTGATCTGACTGTCAAATTCACATTTCTGAGCAGCTTGCACGGCCTGACGATTTGCGATTGCCGAGTTGCTGTTCTGCCAGCAAACATTTGGGAGTTGGCCGTTCTGAAGAGGTTAGGGCTGGTGGACCCTATGATGTGAAAGACGCACGGAGGACGCTGCGTTCTGCGTCTGGACGCAGTGTCTGGACGCTCGGACGCAGGACGCGCGTCCAGACGCAGGACGCACATCGATTTTTTTTTTCGGGCTGCCCCGAAAAAAAAGTTCCCGATCGCGAAATTTAGATTCGCGATTTCGACGCGACTGTCGAAATCGCGAAATTTCGACCCCCCCCCCCCCCTTAGCACAAACGCCATTTCGTCACCCTTTGAGATAACCGTTACTTTAAAACGGTTAACTAACACTAGAACCTAAGTGTGGGAACGAGCTAGGTGAGAGATGGCATGATGAGAAGCTAGGGGTGAGCTGAGCTTGCGCTAGAGCTTGCACAAAATGTCGCGCAGCTCAAATTTGACCGGCACGACATTTGTCGGGGGGGTCAAATCCCCGCAAGAATGAGATCTGACGAAATTGACTCAAATTAGAACAAAAACCGCATTTCACCGCACTGAATCTAGAATTTCCAACCAGTCTATCAATTCCCATCCCAGGTCGACCAGATCTGGCCGCATTTGTTGGCCTGAGATATAGTCGACAGCGTAATAAACTAGGGGGTTTTCTCGACTAGCTTATATGTACAGCTGACGAAGCAAATTGTCGCAGGGGAAAGAGGCGGGCCAGAACAGCCCGACCCGCCCCCGTGCTCATCCAGGGCCTATAACAATTTTTTTGCCTGCCTGTGGGGTTTTTTTGCCCTGCCCGGGCTTGCGTCTTTTGGTGCGACTTTCTGGTCCTGGTGCTGCGTCCTACGTCTGGACGCATGCGTCCAGGACGCAGGACGCGTCTTTCGCAACATAGGGTGGACCTACCACTCTCAGGTCTCACCGACTCTTTCAACCAGCTTTCGTGTCCGGAATCCTTTTTATGTGGTTCGATGGAAGATTCGCAAGCTTCCTTCCGGATTCACTTCATTGAGCAGTTAGCACAGCGTGATGATCCACGATTGCCGACTTGTTGTCATGCCAGCAAACTTTGGGGAGGTGGCCGTCCTGAAGAGATTGGCGCTGGTAGGTCCGCCAGCGTCAATCTCTTCAGAACGGTAGCTCCCCAAAATTCACTGGCGAATCAGCAAGTCGGCGATCGCAGATCGTCATGCTGTGCAAGCTGCTCAGGGAAGTGAATCCGGAAGAAAGTTAGCGAATCATCCATCGAACCACATAGAAGGACTTCAGAGACGAGAGCTGGCTGAAAGAGTCGGGGAGACCTGAGAGTGGTAGGTACGCCAGCGCCAATCTCTTCAGGACGACCAACTCCCAATTTTTGCTGGCAGGACAGCAAGTCAGCAATCGCAGATCCTCTGGCTGTACAAGCTGCTCAGGGGTGAGAGTTTGTCAGTCAGATAAGTTAGCGCGCAGCAAACAGTGAGGCTCAGCTTTTCAAGCAATGGTAGCAAGTCTTAAATGCCGTCATGAATACACTAGAGATCGATACAGTGTGAAATCGGCTTAAGGACGGAAGATTATCCCGCGCTTCTTAAGTGACTGTTAGTACGACAAAATGATAAGCTGGTAAGGACAGTGAGTTGAGGGAGAGCTAACAGGTGGTCCACACTTAAGGACCAGGTCCGAATGGTATGAATTGAGAACTCTGTCCTTGTGAACTATGTCTCACTTTTGAGCATGCACTTACACCCCCCCCCAGCCCCCTTTTCATTCAGATCCATGTGGGGCTATTTGATCAGGACCGCACGCACTTCACAGCAGCGCACAGCTCGGAGCCTGCATACATTTTTCTCACTCTGTGGACGCACTTTCTCTTACCATGTCTTGGTTTTCAACATATCCCCCCTTCCCCCATTAGATCTGTGTGGAACTATTCGACCAGCGCTGAACGCACTTCATAGCTGCGCCTGCATCTTTCTCAGTCCATCAGCTTGCTCGCCCCACTCCCTTCCTCTCCACTCCCTCTCCTCCACCCCCCACTCTCCGGTTCTTACCACTTAGATCCGCATTGAGCTATTCGACCAGCGCCGCACACACTTCATAGCGGCGCACGACTCGGAGCCCGCCTGCATCGCTCTCTCGCTGGACGGGCAGCGCCTTGCCACGGCGAGCAGCAAGGGGACGCTCATCCGCGTGTTCAACACGGCTGATGGGAGCAAGCTGCACGAGGTGAGTAGTGACGATTGCTCTTGTGTGTGGTAATCGTGAGAGTTGTGAGCTGGTTCCTGGGGCAGACACCGGCTGGTCACGGCCAGCAGCAAGGGGTCGCACGCTGATCAGCAGCAAGGGGTCGCACGCTGATCAGAGTGTTCAACACGGCTGACGGTATGAAGCTGCACGAGGTGAGCAGTATTTATGTGCTGTGCGGCATGTGTGCATTCATGTGCGTTCTGGGTGGGTGTGTTCTCTCCTGCTCAACCACTCTCTCCCTGGACGGGCAGTGGCTCGCCACGGCCAGCAGGAGCAGCAAGGGCATGAGGTGTTCATGCCACTCCTTGGCATGTTTCAACGCGGCTGATGGGAGCAAGGTGCATGAGGTGAGAAGGAGTCCACATCACATCTACAACCTGCCTTCTTCCCCAACACGTGTTTTGAGTCGACTCAAAACTCGACTCAAAACATCACATCTACAATCTGCCTTCTTCCCCAAAACGCCCTGTCGCTAGCGTCAGAAATTTACTCTAGGGAAATGCACCTTTTGTCCCACCGCTCCCTCCATTCGCCCTGCCTTTCCTTGCCTCCCTCCTACCCTTCCTTGCCTCCATCCTGCCAGTTGCGCCGGGGAGTGGAGAGAGCTGACAACTACAGTCTCGCCCTGACTGTAGCGCCGGGGAGTGGCAGCGAGCAACGGGAGGCACCTTACATGTGTTCCCTCTATCCCCCTCCCTTCGCGTCCTTTGCTCCCTGCCCTCCCTGTTCTTGCTCCTTGCCTCTCTCACACCAGTTGCGCAGGGGAGTGGAGAGAGCAGACATGTACAGCTCCGTCTATTCTCCAAGGCGCCCTTCCTAGTGGCAGCCAGCAACAGGGCCACCGTGCACGTGCTCCCAGTCACTCCTTGCCCGCCCTCCCTGCTCTTGCTCCCTGCTCTTGCTCCCTGCTCTTGCTCCCTGCTCTTGCTCCCTGCCTCCCTCACACCAGTTGCGCCGGGGAGTGGAGAGAGCAGACATCTACAGCCTCGTCTTCTCCCCCAAGGCGCCCTTCCTAGTAGCAGCAAGTGACAGAGGCACCATTCACGTGTTCTCACTCCGCCACTCCCAAGGGCAGGCGCAGGGGCAGGAGGATGGGGTGGGGGGGCGGAGAGGGGAAGGCAGGGGCGACGGGGAGTGGTGGGGGAGCGGTGTCGGCACTGTCATCATTCGGATTGATGAAAGGTGGGTTATTCCATGGATGGGAGTCAGGGTGTGGGGGGGGAGAGGTGTCGGCACTGTCATCGTTTGGACGGATGAAAGGTGGGATTTGAGGGGTGGGGTGTCCGAGGCGTGGGGTGGCTGAGGAGTGGATTCAAAGAACAGTTGATTCAACTGACCCCCATTCCACCCCGTTTTTGAGACGGCTCATAGCTCACAATTCGGCTGTCCACTCTCAAAAAACAAGAATCGCTCCCGCGCCTCCGACCACACAGGGGCACACGCTCTCTTCCGTTCTGCTCCCCGCATGTCTTGTGCCTCGCCTTCACTCCTCTCCTCCCCAACCTCTCCAATGCAAGTGCTCTTTTACCGCCATCCTCCATCCCGCCCCGTTCTGGAGGAGTCCTTTGCAAATCGGTTTTGAGATGTCTAAAAAATTATCCCTCTCAAGAGTCCTCCTCCCAAGATCCTTCCTACCGGACGGGCATGCACACGCGCATGCTCACTCCTCTTGCGCTAGGCTTCTCTGATTTTTCTGCCTCGCACTGCCTCTTCCCTTCTTCAGGTGTTCTCCCCAAGTATTTCAGTGATGAGCGCTCGCTGGCTTTTTATCGGGTGGGCGTGCACACACGCATGCTTGCTGCATTGGCATCTCAAGTGTATCATGCACTGTCGACCCCTGCCAATCCCTGTCAACCCCTGTCAACCCCTGACACCACTTTTCAGGCGTCCTCCCCAAGTACTTCAGTGACGAGCGCTCGCTAGCCTTCTACCGGGTGGGAGTGCACACGCGCATGCTCGCTGCCTTTGGTGCCGAGGCCAACACCGTCATCGTCGTTGGCAGCACTGGCGCGTACGTTGGCCCATGCGTGTGCTCTCATGTGTGTGCTCTCATGTGTGTGCTCTCATGCATGTGCTCTCATGCATGTGCTCTCATGTGTGTGCTCTCATGTGTGTGCTCTCATGCGTGTGCTCTCATGCGTGTGCTCTCATGCGTGTGCTCTCATGCGTGTGCTCTCATGCGTGTGCTCTCATGCGTGTGCTCTCATGTGTGTGCTCTCATGCGTGTGCTCTCATGCGTGTGCTCTCATGCGTGTGCTCTCATGTGTGTGCTCTCATGCGTGTGCTCTCATGTGTGCGCCCATATGTGTTTGCTCATGCGTGCGCCCATATGTGTTTGCTCATGTGCGTGCCCATGCGTGCACCAATCCTTGTGCCCGTGCGTGCACCAATCCTTGTGCCCGTGCGTGCACCAATCCTTGTGCCCATGCGTGCACCAATCCTTGTGCCCATGCGGGCCCTCACTGCCTCGCCAAGACCACTGCAACAGTGCGAATAACGAATCGATTTGAGCCTTGGGTTTGTCTGTTGTTCACTCTCTGCTGCTGGTACAGGTTCTGCTGCTGCAAATTGTCGCTGTGCTGTTGCGTGGCTGTGGCAATGCTTGCTACCACTTAACTCTTGTCTTCTGTGCTTTAACAGGGTTGCTGGTGCCGCATGTGCATGTGCGTGCAAATTCGTGAAAGTGCGTGTGTGTGTGGCGTGTTGTCTCCCTCCCGCCTGCCAGGTTCTACAAGCTTCAATTTGACCCGCAAACAGGTGGTGAGATGAGGCTGCTGGAGGCAGCAAACTTCCTTGCGACAGAAGACGAGCAGATCTGATGGAGTGATTATAAAAGCGACTATTGATCATGGCGTTGGCAGCATGATTGGTGGGCCATCCGAGAAGATCACGTGTATATTATGTCTTCATGTGGATATTTGAACACTCTAGATGAACACATGAGAATAGCCGATTTATGAAATGTAGGCTGTAGAAACTAGCAATTTACTCTGTATACGTATATTGATTTTGTTACAAGCGATGCGTGATTCTGAGCCTCGTCAGCACGGACGAGCAGCACGACGAGGTCCGAGGACTGCTGTGGCGTTGCTTTGACTTCCGCAAAGGCCGTAGCGGGGCGGTCTGACTGGAGGGGCGAGGGGAAGCGGAGAAGTGAGGAGGAGGGGAAGGTGGAAGGAACTTGTGGGAGGTAGGGGAAGGATAGGGGCGGAGAAAAGGGACGGAGAAAAGGGGCGCAGAGACTGCGGAGGAAAGTGCGCGGATGGGGGTAGGAAGAGCGCAGGGAGCGTGGGGGCGTCCAGGGGAGTGCCGAAGACTCTTCTGTGTTCCCATTTCCTGGTTTCCCAGTTTTTCCTTTCTAGAAGGTTTCAATTTATGGTTGCTTGTTGTTAGACAGGTGGCTGCATAGGTACTAAGACTACTTCTGTCTGTATGCGCTTAATCCGCGATTCCGGCGGGCTGATGGCGCCGAGCAATGCGGTTCTCGCGATTCTCGTGCTCGTGTTCGCCGCAGCGGCAGCGGCGCGCGCGATGGACCTGCACCGTGAGGCGCGCATGGAGGAGTTGAAGGCGTCGATCAGAGATCGACGGCCGTCGTTCATCTTCGTCAAGCTCCGTCAAGACTCGGGTTCTCGCACGCTGGTACGACCCGCGCGCACCTCCCCCTGAGGTGACTGTTTGAGTCGACTCAGTCAATACTCACGCTGGTACGACCCGCGCGCACCTCCCCCCGAAGTGACTTTTTGATTCGACTCGAAAGTCGCGCTGGTATGGCTTTTGAGGTGCCTCAAAAGGGCTCTCGCACGCTGCTACGGCCCGCGAACCTCCCCCCGCGCGCCGTTCTCAATAATGCGACAGTTCGAGTCGCCTTAATTTCTCCAGAATTTTCAAAATCGGAAACTGCGCGCCAGACAGTAGCGGGAGGGAGAGACAGCGGATGCGATTAAATAGGTCACTAGGGCTCGTCGCGAGTTACCGCGACGGGCAATGCGATGCCTTGCGTTACCGTCATTTCCACGCATTCCGAGTCGTCGAATGTTAAAGCTGTTCTCTTCTCATTCTTTATCCCTTTCCCACCCCCCTTGCCTGCCCTTATCCCAACGTCCATTTTCATCTTGCATTCATTACCTTTCACAACGTAACTCTTGGAAACCTTTTCCGTTTCGCATGTAAATACACCACTGTAACCCTCCTCGTTTTTCGCTGGCCTTTTATTCAATTCGCATTTGAGAAGTCCCGAAAGCGACTCCGCCGACCCACCCCTTCCCATCTCACATCTGGGTGACTTCCGCTGGCCGTGCCATATGCGAGATGTGAGATATTCTCTTATCCCTATCTCACCCTTCGCTGTGTCGCTCTCGCTACCCCCTTTCGGTTCGCAGGAGGACGTGCAGCAGCTGCGACGAGGTGGCAAGCGGGAATGACGGAAGAGGGGAGCTCCTATCCCTTTCCCATCCCCCTTTGTATTGCTCTCGGTACCTTCGTCGTTCGGTTCGCAGGAGGACGTGCAGCAGCTGGCGACGAGGTGGCAGGCGGGCATGACGGAGGGGAAGATTGCCGCCAACGTGTATCCGCTGGATTCGGACACTCTCCACATCGCACTGCTCACCACCGCCGCTGCCAGCAAGGTAATTTGTGTTTCTCGCGTGATACCGCATACACTGCTGCAACGCTGCTGTTCTGCTTGTCCCTTCCCTTCAAATCCCATGAAAAAAAATCTTGCCTTCCCCTTCGAATGTCGACAAATTTCAGATTGAAATAACCCGTGTGCCCTTTCAACAGCCTCATGGTTTTCTGCATGTAAAGCAGGCACATGAACTGCTTGTGGGAGATGATCTGGTGCAGCGCAGTGCCCTGGGCACCCCCTTCATCCTTTTGTAACCCCACTCTATTTGTGCCTCGCAGGTGAAGGAGTTTGTGCTGGAGCAGGAGGAGGCGTACGAGCTGCTGGTGGGTGACGAGGTCGTGCGGCGGCCTGGTGACCCGCCACTGGAATCCCTGGTGCACCGCGACGTGTGGAAGCGGGAGCGCATGCGGCAGGAAATGATGAGGGAGCGCGAGAAGCTGCACCTGGACAGGATGGGGGGGGATGGGGGGATGACGGACCACCACCGGCAGAGAATTAAGGAGCAGCTGAGGGCGCGGCATGTGGATAGGCTGGAGAGGAAGAGGAAGATGCGGGAGGAGTGGCTGGAGAACCATGCAGATGATGACCTGTAAATTGATCTGGTGCTTCTGAGAGGGTCTGAGAATAAACATGACATAAGCTGATGAATGCAGTTTCAAGTTGGAAAAAGAATTGCAGGGCTTTAATCTGATGTGCTATAACAGTAGAAAAACTAAGAATGAATGGGTACCGTCATCGCCCGGATATAAGACATATGTCTTATCTCTCGTACATGTGCAAAAATGCTTCGGTTGTCTTGTATTTGGAACGATTTATGGTGTCTCATACGGTAAGTCTTATAAATGGACAGTGAACCGTTCAGAAGATACTCCCTCGTTATACAATTGCCCCTAAAAAAATCAAAGTCGGATGTTACACTGCTCTATCCGTGTAATGTAAAAGTACACGCTGCTCAGAAGGGCTTTTGAAAACGCTACACTGCCAATCGTGAGTAGGCCAAATCCAAACCTGAGCCCTGCCCCCGTCCAGGGCCCACGTTATCAGGGCAAAACATCCTGATTACCCTGAATTCAGGATGCAGTTTTGTATTTACCCTGCCATTTCAGAATAATGACAATTTTCACCCTGAGGTCTCAGGATATCTTTATATGAAATTCCCTGAACACTCAGGATGGCCGTAGTGTTCCCCCCTGAAACGTCAGGATGAATACCGAGGCTTACCCTGACGCGTTTTTTAAAGGGGGGGGGAGGGGGGGGGGGGGGGGGGGGGGGGGGGGGGGGGGGTCCGTTGGATTTTTTCCCCCTGTATGTTTCCCGCCTTCGCATGATGTCTTTGAGAGTTCAGTTCCGATCCCCCCCGCAAAGCACTAGCCAAGCCAAACCCATCAGACTGGAAACAGGTTGGGCAAGGCAACTCGTCGTGTGTCTCTCTCTCGCTGACGTTGAGCACTCCTCTATCCAACCAACACTCTTCTAGTGTTGCTGTTAGAGTAGCACAAGTGAAGCTCGGCTGGCTCAGTCGGACTAGTCATGGCCAACGAGCATGATGGCGCGACGCCAGTATCACGGGGTCTAACCGGATTAGACTTCCTGCGTCCTGTTCGGGCTGTGTCCACGTTACCAACACCCTCACCCGCAGCTGGTTCATCTCGAACTCCCGCAGTCATAGCCGCCCGCTACTGCTAAATTAAGAGCGACCAAGCACAAACAGTCGCGCTTGTCGTTCTCTCGCGAAATTCCTACGGAACCCACCGTACGTATCCGCTTAGAGCCAGCTCTTCCAGGACCATCGGCCGTTCCTGCAGCATCTTCATCTACTGAGGAACTTCGCGATGAGGCAGAGGATAAATACCAGGAGGCGCTTATGAAGTAAAAGCGGGAATGGTCAACTGATTTCCCGTGGCTCGTGCTTTGTCGAACTTCGTTCGGTAACCCATCAGTGAGGTGCAGTTTGTGTATCAAGCACGCAGGACACGGCACAAACTACAGCGCTGCTGGCGAAGGAGCCGTCGACGTCCAAACCCAGGCGTTCCGCACACATCAAAGCTCCAGGAAGCACAAACGGTCCGTCAAGAGACAGGCCCAGGCGGAGCAGGCAGCTGAGAACCAGCAGCGCATCGTCGACTGTCCAAAGGCCGGAGACATCCAGCGCGTAAGGGTCATCGCTCTGCTGGAGACCTTGCTGTTCGTCTGCAAATGTGACGCACCGATTGAAATGTGGGTTCAATTCGTTCGGCACCTTGCAGATCGACAGACACCAGGCTTCCCGAAGAATGGCTACGGTGCTTATTACACCAGGTGAGCCGTTGTTCAACAAATGCTGCTATACCCAAGAACCTTTGTACGGAGGTTGTGCACAACCTGATCAATGTTGCTAACCCTAAGTACCTTTTTTTTGTTAGATGCAGATACGGGTTTGCCGAGCTCATCGCAAGCACTGCAGCATATCTCCGTGCTCGTCAGCAAGTCTGGCTACAGTCTAGTCCATTCATCGGAGTTACCTGTGACGAGAGTACAGATCGTGTGCATGGCAAACACCAGATCGTGTTTGCCACGTTTCTCCGTGACTCTCGTGTAGTCACTGAGTTCATTGGTCTACTGACGGTGGAGAAATGCGATGACGCTTCGTTGATTTCCCTGCTGCTGACCCTACTTGACTCTCTTGGAATCGACATGAGCAGGGTGGCCGGGATTAGCACGGATGGCGCAGGTGCGATGATGGATAGCACAAACGGCCTGGTGGCTCGGCTGCGTGTAAGGGTCCTGCACCTCTTCTCCAGCCATTGCGTTGCACATCGGTGAGTAATACTGATTACCTGCGTGTGTTGTTTCTACCTGCCCATCACGTTGCGCTGAAAGTGGAAGGCAAGCAGGTGCTCATATGATCCAAAGCTCATGCCTTGCTGTAGGCTTTGCTTGTACTGTGATCCGTATATATATACCTGCATGCTTGCTTTGCTAGGTAGAGATCACTGTGATGTTTGTGTTGCATATATGCCTCTGCAAGTGAACTGGCCTTGTGGCCCTTTGCTTGTGCTCAGTGTGTGTGGTGACGTTGTGATCCACCCTGAGCTTGCTTTGCCTTTCTTGACTGGTCTTGTGACCCCTTGCTCTCCCCCACTTTGCCTATGGGGGTGTGTCAAATGTCATATCTGCTGCAGTTTGTTTAGGCTGTAGTGGGGTAGTTACTATGGGGTACAGTAAGTTTAGGGTTTCCTACTGTCAAACATTATATATGTTATGCTTGTGTAGGCTACAGTGGGTTAGCCTATAGGGGGTACACAATTCTAGGGTTTCCTACTTGTACTCATTTCACTGCTAGTTCATTCATTCCTGTTCGCTTATTCTCACATGGTATAGAGCGGGTCCTTCTACGGACCGTTTTTTTTGGGCCCACCGAAGCGCCCCCCGAGGCGCGATCTTTTTTAGCGACCCCTCGGGTCACCATTTCCCCTGCGGCCCCGCCGCCTTCACTGACGCGGCCCCGCCGCCCTCTCTGTCGCGGCCCCGCCGCCTGCTCTCGCGCGGCCCCGCCCCGGCTTCTACGCGGCCCCGCCCCGGCTTTCACGCGGCCCCGCCGACGGCTTTGTCGCGGCCCCGCCCAGGCCCTTACGCGGCTCCGCCGCCTGCTCTCACGCGGCCCCGCCCCGGCTCCTTCGCGGCCTCGCCGCCTGCTCTCGCGCGGCCCCGCCCCGGCTTCTACGCGGCCCCGCCCTGGCTTTCACGCGGCCCCGCCGACGGCTCTGTCGCGGCCCCGCCCAGGCCCTTACGCGGCCCCGCCGCCTGCCCCCGTCGCGGCCCGGTCACCTCCTGACGGCCCCGCCGTCCCTTCGTGACGGCCCCGCCGTCCCTTCCTGACGGCCCCGCCGTCCCCTCCTGACGGCTCCTGCCGTCCCCTTCTACCGGCCCCGCAACTGCACCTGCTGGCCCCGCCGCTGCACCTACCGGCCCCCCACCACCCACCCCCCCTTTTCCCGTCGCCCGTCGCGGCTCCTTCGGGGGCCGCAAGCGGCCCCCTCAGGTCGCCTCGACAGGCGACCTGAGAGGCCAGCAGAGGGGTGGCAGGTGTGTGGCCTCCCCTGCTTCTCCTCCTCCTTCATCTCCCACTGCAGCAGCCGAGCCGCCCCACAGCCGAGCCGCCCCACAGCCGAGCCGCCCTGCCGCCGAGCCGCCGGGTCGCTGAGCTGCTGAGCTGCAGTTGCTGCCGAGCCGCCCTGCCGCCGAGCCGCCGAGTCACCGAGCTGGTGAGCTGCAGTTGCTGCTGAGCCGCCTTGCCGCCGAGCCGCCCGAGTCGCCCGAGCCGCCGAGCCGCCGAGCTGCCGAGCCGCTGAGTCGCCGAACCTACTCTTCCCACCACTGGTGAGCTCTTGCCCTGCTAGCACGCTGCGCGTCGCGTGCTTGCCTGCCTGCCTGCCTTTTGGCTTGCCTGGCTGCCTGCCTCCCTGCTGCTAGTCCTGCTCCTGCTTCTACTTGCGGAGCCACATGCAACCCCAGCGACGCCGGCGTGAGTCCCTCACGCCCCAGCAGCTGCGTGAGTGGTACGCTGGTTGGGGCTGTAGGGGTGGCGACGCTACTCCTACTACCACTCCTGCTGCTTCTACTCGTGGTGGCGGCCAGATGCAGCTCCCGCGACCCTCTCGCGTGTCTCTCACGCCTCCCCGGCTTCTACGCGGCCCCGCCCCGGCTTTCACGCGGCCCCGCCGACGGCTTTGTCGCGGCCCCGCCCAGGCCCTTACGCGGCTCCGCCGCCTGCTCTCACGCGGCCCCGCCCCGGCTCCTTCGCGGCCCCGCCACCTGCTCTCGCGCGGCCCCGCCTCGGCTTCTACGCGGCCCCGCCCCGGCTTTCACGCGGCCCCGCCGACGGCTCTGTCGCGGCCCCGCCCAGGCCCTTACGCGGCCCCGCCGCCTGCCCCCGTCGCGGCCCGGTCACCTCCTGACGGCCCCGCCGTCCCTTCGTGACGGCCCCGCCGTCCCTTCTTGACGGCCCCGCCGTCCCCTCCTGACGGCTCCTGCCGTCCCCTTCTACCGGCCCCGCAACTGCACCTGCTGGCCCCGCCGCTGCACCTACCGGCCCCCCCCACCACCCACCCCCCCCCTTTTCCCGTCGCCCGTCGAGGCGACCTGAGGGGGCCGCTTGCGGCCTGAGAGGCCACCAGAGGGGTGGCAGGTGTGTGGCCTCCCCTGCTTCTCCTCCTCCTTCATCTCCCACTGCAGCAGCCGAGCCGCTCACCTGCAGCAGCCGAGCCGCCCCACAGCCGAGCCGCCCTGCCGCCGAGCCGCCGGGTCGCTGAGCTGCTGAGCTGTAGTTGCTGCCGAGCCGCCCTGCCGCCAAGCCGCCGAGTCACCGAGCTGCTGAGCTGCAGTTGCTGCTGAGCCGCCTTGCCGCCGAGCCGCCAGAGTCGCCCGAGCCGCCGAGCCGCCGAACTGCCGAGCTGCTGGGTCGCCGAGCCTACTCTTCCCACCACTGGTGAGCTCTTGCCCTGCTAGCACACTGCGCGTCGCCTGCTTGCCTGCCTGCCTGCCTTTTGGCTTGCCTGGCTGCCTGCCTCCCTGCTGCTAGTCCTGCTCCTGCTTCTACTTGCGGAGCCACATGCAACCCCAGCGACGCCGGCGTGAGTCCCTCACGCCCCAGCAGCTGCGTGAGTGGTACGCTGGTTGGGGCTGTAGGGGTGGCGACGCTACTCCTACTACCACTCCTGCTGCTTCTACTCGTGGTGGCGGCCAGATGCAGCTCCCGCGACCCTCTCGCGTGTCTCTCACGCCTCGCCAGCTTCGTGAGTGGTACGCTCAGAGTGGAGGGTCTCTCACTGCTGTTCGCTGCTCTTACGTGATTCGCACTGGTACTCGGACTGGTCAGCCTTGTGGGACACGTAGTCATACACCGTCCCGCTGCTTCGCCCGTCTGAGCGACGCCTGGCGTACCGTGTTTGGCGACGAGGCTGAGCTTCCCGACTGGGTGGAGTTACTTAGGCAGAGGGTGGATATATATGCTCTTGACTATGATGCTATTCTCACTGCCATGTATGCATTGCCTACTAGTGCTGACAATGCCGGTCACCTGTGCGTCCCGCCTGACCCAGGTATAGGACCTGCTGCTCTAGCTACTGGTGAGGCTGCTGCTCTAGGTGCTAGTGAGTCTGCTTCCTCAGGTGCGGGTGCGGCTGCGCTCTCAGGTACCGCGTTGGCTTCGGCCTCCCTCACCTTTACACTTGACTCTGGGGCTTCTCGCTCCTTCTTTCGGGACCGCACCACACTCACGCCGCTTGGTCGGCCGGTTGCAGTCTCCCTGGCTGACCCCTCTGGGGGTCCTGTCCTCGCTCACTTCTCCACTGTCCTCCCGTGTCCGGCTGCCCCCTCGGGCACCCTGTCTGGCCTGTACCTCCCCTCGTTCTCGACGAACTTGGTGAGTGGTGCAGACCTACAGGATGCGGGGGTTCACCAGTTCACTCCTGCGAGTCAGCGGGTGACCCACTGCACGGACGCACGCACAGGCCGGCACCTGGCCACGTTCTCGCGTCGGCCGGGGTCGAGCCTCTACACCCTGACCACTGAGTCTCCTCCTGTCCCCGCGTCCAGTCAGGTAGCAGCGTCGGGTCAGGTGTTTGCTGCTGCGTCCAGGTCTGGTCCTGAGTCTGCCCCCTGTACTTGTCGCCTCCTGTCTCACGAGACTCTCCTGTGGCACCACCGTCTTGGTCACCCCTCCTTGCCCCGTCTTCGGAGCATGGCTTCCCGTATCCTTGTCTCTGGTCTTCCCCAGTCTCTCCCTCCTCTCCCCTCCGGGCCAGGACCTTCCTGTGTCCCCTGTGTCGAGGGTCGCCTCCGGGCTACTCCTCACTCCTCCCACTTCCCCCCGACAGAGGCTCCCCTGCAGACGCTTCACATGGATGTGTGGGGCCCAGCCCCCGTCCGTGGGCAGGGTTACGAGCGCTACTTCCTGTTGGTGGTTGACGACTACTCGCGTTACACCACAGTCCTCCCCTTGCGCAGCAAGGGTGAGGTCACTGAGGTGCTGATCGACTGGATCCGCGAGGCTCGTCTCCAGCTCAGGAAGAGCTTCGGCTCGGACTTTCCTGTTCTGCGTCTGCACTCTGACAGAGGCGGAGAGTTCTCTTCTCGCCTTCTGCGAGACTACTGTCGTGCACGGGGGATCCGCCAGACCTTCACGCTTCCGGACTCACCACAGCAAAATGGGATTGCTGAGCGCCGCATTGGCATGGTCATGGATGTCGCTCGTACGTCCATGATGCATGCGGCTGCCCCCCATTTTCTGTGGCCGTTTGCGGTGAGGTACGCGGCGCATCAGCTCAACCTTCACCCCCGGGTCTCTCGGCCTGCGATGTCCCCAGCCTTGCTGTGGACGGGGAAGGTTGGCGATGCGTCTGTGTTCCGTGTCTGGGGATCTCGGGCGTTTGTCCGCGACTTGTCTGCGGACAAGCTGTCCCCTCGTGCTGCTCCCTGTGTCTTCCTTGGCTTCCCCACTGACGCCCCAGGGTGGCAGTTTTACCACCCCTCCTCTCGTCGTGTTCTGTCCTCCCAGGACGTCACGTTCGACGAGTCAGTCCCCTTCTACCGTCTCTTCCCCTACCGCACTCCTTCCCTCCCCCCTCCCCCGGACTTCCTTGTGCCGGTTCCCCCCCCGGTAGACCCCCTCCCCCCTCAGGTTCCTGCCCCCTCAGGTGTGTCCCAGGTAGACGCCGTTGACCCGGTCGAGGTTACTGGTGACTCTGGTGCTGCTGCGGGTGCTGAGCCTGGGGGTGCTGACTCTCGGGGTGCTGTGCGCGGGGGTGCTGAGCCTGGGGGTGCTACTGCTGGGGGTGCTGGGCCTGAGGGTGCTACTGCGGAGGGTGCGGAGCCTGGGGGTGCTGAGCCGGGGGGTGCTGTGCCTGGAGGTGCTGGGTCTGGGGGTGCTGGGTCGGGAGCTGCTGAGACTGGGGGTGCTGCGTCTGGAGCTGCTGAGCCCGGGGTTTCTCCTGCTGCTGCGTCTCGCCGGGAGCCCCTCTCTCCACAGGAGCTGCGCGAGTGGTTTGCTCGCCGCTGGAGGCGTGCTGCTGAGTCTGGAGGTGCTGCTGGAGCTGGAGCTGGAGCTTCTTCGACCGTCGAGGGTGCGGGTGCTGCCGGTCCCGGAGCTCCTGGACCTGCGGGTCCTCCTGGAGCTGGAGCTGCTGAGGGCGTTGGTGCTGAGCCTACTGCTGTTGGTCCTGCCGCTGGAGGTGTGGGTGGCGCTGGTGCTGTCGCTGAGGGTGCTGGTGCTGTCCCTGCTGCGTCTGGAGCTGCTGAGCCTGGGGTTTCTCCTGCTGCTGCGTCTCGCCGGGAGCCCCTCTCTCCACAGGAGCTGCGCGAGTGGTACGCTCGCCGCTGGAGGCGTGCTGCTGAGTCTGGAGGTGCTGCTGGAGCTGGAGCTGGAGCTTCTTCGACCGTCGAGGGTGCGGGTGCTGCCGGTTCCGGAGCTGCTGGACCTGCGGGTCCTCCTGGAGCTGGAGGTGCTGAGGGCGTTGGTGTTGAGCCTACTGCTGTTGGTCCTGCCGCTGGAGGTGTGGGTGGCGCTGGTGCTGTCGCTGAGGGTGCTGGTGCTGTCCCTGCTGAGTCTGGAGCTGCCGCGCGGCCTTGGCCGTACTTCGTTCCGCTCCTACAGCAGGTTCTTGGTCTTTCTCCTTCGGTAGAGTGTCCACCGCCTGTCCAGTCACAGTCACTGTTGGAGCCTTCCTCTCCTCTGCCTGCTCCCTCTCCTTACACTGGTCCTACTGGAGGTCTTGCTGAGCGTCGTGAGCCTGCGTCTCGTCCCGCGTCGCCTGTTCGTGCTGCTCGCGCTAGTGGTCGCGGTTCGCGTCAGCGTCCTCCTCCTGTCCCTGGCACGCACCGGATGTCTCTGCGTCCGTCCACTGCTCCTCTGCGTGCCCCTTTGCCTTCTCCTCCTGAGTTCTCTCTTCCTGCGCTTGCCGACCCTGAGTCGGACTCTCTTCGCGCTGCCAGTCCTACTGTCACGCGTCTGCTTGCTACTGTCGTCACTGACCCCTCTTTTGAGTCCACTGCTGCGTCTGCTCTAGTCGCTGAGCTCGTTGACTTTGCTGCTCGCTGTCGTCTCGACTACGCTGCTGGTCTTGTTACTGAGTCTGCGTCTGTCTGTCCTCCGTCCGTCGGGGGTGAGTGTGCTCTTGGCACGGACGTCCTAGAGGACAGACAGGAGGAGTTACAGTGTCTAGCGGCTGCTTCACCTCATCTCGCGTCTGTACTGCTTGCCCCTGAGGGAGACACGGATGCACTAGACATCCCGACTCCGCGTTCTTACGCGGAGGCCGTAGAGGGTCCCTACTCCTCTCAGTGGCAGGCAGCTATGGATGCAGAGATGGCTTCCTGGAAGTCCACAGGCACCTACGTTGACGCAGTTCCCCCTCCTGGGGCGAACATCGTCAGTGGCATGTGGATCTTCCGGGTGAAGCGGCCGCCGGGCTCTCCACCTGTCTTCAAGGCGCGGTACGTTGCTCGTGGCTTCAGTCAGCGGCAGGGAGTTGACTACTTTCAGACCTTCTCTCCCACCCCGAAGATGACCACTCTTCGGGTGCTGCTGCACATAGCCGCTCAGCGCGACTACGAGCTTCACTCTCTTGACTTCAGCACTGCGTTCCTGCAGGGTAGCCTGCACGAGGAGATCTGGCTGCGCCGTCCACCTGGCTTCACAGGGACTTTCCCTCTTGGCACCCAGTGGAGCCTCCGACGGCCAGTCTACGGTCTCCGCCAGGCACCACGTGAGTGGCACGACACACTGAGGACTACGCTTGCGGCTCTTGGGTTTGCTCCTTCTACTGCTGACCCGTTGCTGTTTCTGCGCACCGACACTTCACTGCCGCCGTTCTACATCCTCGTGTACGTCGACGACTTGGTCTTTGCCACAGCGGACACTGCTGGACTCGCCCACGTGAAGTCCGAACTGCTGAAGAGACACACGTGCACAGACCTGGGTGAACTGCGCAGCTACCTTGGCTTGCAGATCACTCGGGACAGAGCACGCCGCACCATTACCTTGACTCAGTCACACATGGTGCAGCAGGTCTTTCAGCGCTTCGGCTTCACGTACTCCTCGCCTCAGGCCACTCCTCTGCCTACTCGCCACTCACTCTCAGCTCTGCCTTCGGATGAGTCCGTAGAGTCGAGTGGTCCGTATGCAGAGCTTGTTGGCTGCCTCATGTACCTGATGACCTGCACACGACCTGACCTTGCATATCCTCTGAGCATTCTTGCACGCTATGTTGCTCCTGGGAGACACAGACCAGAGCACATGGCTGCAGCGAAGAGGGTATTGCGCTACCTGTGCAGTACGTCGGGCATGGGGCTTGTGCTTGGAGGGCGGAGTCCAGTGGTCCTTACCGGCCACGCGGACGCTTCTTGGGCTGACGACCAGGCTACGCAGCGGTCGTCACAGGGTTACACCTTCAGCCTTGGTTCCGGCTCTGTCTCGTGGCGGTCTACTCGCTCGTCTTCAGTTCTCGGCTCCAGTTGTGAGGCTGAGATCTACGCCGGGGCCATGGCTGCACAGGAGCTTCGCTGGCTCACCTACCTGCTGACTGACCTTGGAGAGCCGCCTCGTTCTCCTCCAGTGCTGTACGTAGACAACAAGGCCATGCTGGCCTTGTGTCGAGAGCAGCGCTTGGAGCACAGAACGAAGCACATTGCTCTCCGCTACTTCCTTGCTCGTGAGCTGCAGCAGCGTGGTCAGTTGCGACTTGCGTACGTGGCCTCTGAGGCCAACACTGCTGATGTCTTCACCAAGGCACTCGCGCCTTGTGACCATCAGCGCTTTTGCACCCAGCTGGGTCTTGTGCCTGTCTTGCCTCACTTGCTCTCCTCTTGACTTCACTTGTACTGTGACATATATATATACCTGCTCTTGCTTGTCTAGTTTTATATATATGTCTGTACTCCTGCATGTGAACTGGCCTCTGGCCCTGCTCTTGTGCTCGGACTGTGTGGTGACTTTGTGATCCACCCTGAGCTTGCTTTGCTTTGCTTGACTGGTCTTGTGACCCCTTGTTCTCCCCCACTTTGCCTATGGGGGTGTGTCAAACATTATATATGTTATGCTTGTGTAGGCTACAGTGGGTTAGCCTATAGGGGGTACACAATTCTAGGGTTTCCTACTTGTACTCATTTCACTGCTAGTTCATTCATTCCTGTTCGCTTATTCTCACACCTACTTGTACCCAACTCTTTCCTAGTTCAATCACCCTTGTTGATTTTGACATTGAAGACAGGCAGAGAACCCGACAGCAGCTTCACCTTGAAAATCCACATGCCACTGACGATTTTCGCCCCAGGTGGGGGAACCTCGTCGACGTAAGTGCCTGTGGACTTCCAGGATGCCATCTCTGCGTCCATGGCTGCCTGCCACTAAGAGGAGTGGGGACCCTCAATCGCCTCTGCGTAAGAGCGCGGGGTCGGGATGTCTGGTGCATCTGGGTCTCCCTCAGGTGCAATCACATGGACACGAGATGAGGTACAGCAGCTGCAAAACACTCAAAGTCCTCCTGCCTGTCCTCAAGGACGTCCTTGCCAAGAGCGCACTCACCCTCGACGGATGGAGGAGAGACAGACTCAAACTCAGCAATAAGACTAGCAGCGTAGTCGAGGCGACAGGCGGCAGCAAAGTGAAGAAGTTGAGCAACTAGAGCAGACGCAGCAGTGGACTCAAACGAAGGGTCAGTGACAACAATGGCCAGCAGACATGTGATAGTACGGCTGGCAGCACGAAGTAAGTCAAACTCTGAGTCCGGACCGTCAGCAAGGGAGGACGTAGAAGGAGACAGTAGGGGGACACATTGTGGAACAGAGGAAGGACGAAGTGCCATATGGTGCGTGCCGAGGACAGGGGGAGGACGCTGACGTGGAACACGACGATCGGTGCAAACAACGCGAGCAGGCAAGGCAGGACAAGACGCAGGCTCACGATGCTCTGTAAGACCTTCGGGTTGCTTAGTGTAAGGAGAAGGAGCAGGCAGTGGGGAGGCTGGCTATAACTGAGGCTGTGACTGGTCAGGCGGTGGACACCGTAAGGGAGGAGTAAGGCCAGTAGAAGGCGGGAGACCAAGAACGTGTTGAAGCAGTGGAACGAAGTACGGTCGCGGCCGCAAATCGCCTCCAGAACCAGCACCGACAGCACCAGCACCCTAGGGCGAGCGTCCCCAGCTCCAACGCCTGCAGCACTACGAGCTCCAGCAAGTCCAGTACCTCCAGCAGCTCCAGCTCCAGCAGCTCCAGCTCCAGCTTCTGCACCACCTCCAGCTCCAGCAGCTCTAGTACCTCCAGTACGAGCACCTCCGGGACCAGCGCTCGAGCACCTCTAGCAGCTCCAGCTCTAGCTTCTGCACCATCTCCAGCTTCAGCAGCTCCAATACCTCCAGTACGAGCACCTCCGGGACCAGCGGCTCGAGCACCTCCAGCAGCCTTACCTCCAGCTCTTGAAGCACCTCCATCTCTAGCAGCTCCACTACCTCCAGTACAAGCACCTCCAGGACCAGCGGCTCCAGCACCTCTAGCCGCTCCAGCTCCTGCAGCACCTCCAGCTCCAGAGCCTGCAGTACCAATGGCTCCAGCAGCTCCAGTACCTCCTGTACGAGCACCTCCGAGACCAGCAGCTCCAGCACATCTCAAACCAGCAGCTCCAGTTCCTCCAGCTCCAGGCCCCCCAGCTCCAGCAGCGCCACTCTGAAGACTCCAGCGTGGAAAACCCACTCACGCAGCTGCGGTGGAGAGAGAGGCTCACGCCGTGACAAGGCACCTGGAGAACCTCCAGCACCTCCAGGGCCAACAGCTCCAGCACCTCCGGTACCTCCAAGGCCAGCAGCTCTAATACCTCCAGGACCAGCAGCTCTAGTGCCTCCAGTTCCAGGCGCCCCAGCTCCAGTAGCGCCACTCCAAAGGCTCCAGCGCCGAGCAAACCACTCGCGTAGCTGCGGTGGAGAGAGAGACTCCCGCCGTGACGAGGCACCTCCAGCAGTCAAAGTACCTCTAGGCTCAGCACACACAGGCTCGGCACCTGCAAGCTTAGCACCCGCAGGCTCCGCACGCTCAGGCTCAGCACCCCCAGGCTCCGCACCCTCATACTCAACAACCCCACGCTCAGCACCCCCAAGCTCCACACGCTCAGGCTCCGCACCCCCCGCCTCCGCACGCTCAGGCTCAGCACCCTCAGACGCAACACCCCTAGCAGCACCACCCCCAGCAGCACCAGAGTCGACAACGACCTCGATAGGCTCGACAGGGTCTACCTGAGACACACCTGAGAGAGCAGGACCCTGAGGGGGGAGGGGCTCTACCAGAGGAGGACCTGGTGCGAGGAAGAGAAGCAGGGGGGAGAGAGGGGCAGTGTGGTAGGGGAAGAGACGATAAAAGGGAACCGACTAGTTAAACGTGACGTCCTGAGAAGGCAAGACACGGCATGAGGTGGGGTGGTAAAACTGCCAGCCAGGCGCGTCAGGGGGAATGCTAAGGAAGACGCAGGGAATGGCGCGAGAGGAGAGCTTGTCCGCGGAAGCATCACGGACAAAGGCACGAGAGCCCCAGACCCGGAACACCGACGCATCGCCAACCTTCCTCGTCCAACGTAGTGTAGGCGAGGTCTCCGGCAAGGAGACACGGGGCCAAAGGTTGAGCTGATGCGCAGCGTACCGGACCGCAAACGGCCACAGAAAATGGGGGGCAGCCGCATGGATCATGGAGGTACGAGCGACCTCCATGACTAAGCCAATGCAGCGCTCAGCAAGAACGACTGGAGAATGCCCTCCCCACCACAAAATTCCCGTAAGAGGTCGGAGGAAAACTCACCACCTCTGTAAGAATGCCGACGCAGGACGAGAAGGTCCGTGTCGAACCGCTCGCGGAGCTGGAGACGGACAGCGCGGATCCAAGGGATCAAAACATCAAGGACATCCCCTTTGCTGCACAAGGGGAAGACCATGGTGTAACGCGAGTTGTCCTCAACAACCAGCAGAAAGTGGTGCTCGCGGACTCTGACCACGGACGCGGGCTGGGCCCCACACGTCCATGTGGAGAGTCTGCAGGGGAGCAGTCGTCGGGGGAAACGAGGAGGAGTGAGGAGCGGCGCACTGCCGCCCCTCGACACAGGGAAGGCAGGGAGGGGCAGGCGAGGGTGGGAGGGGAGGCAGAGATCTGGGAAGACCAGAGACAAGGAGACAGGAGTGCATGCCACGGAGGCGAGGCACTGAGGGGTGACCAAGGCGATGGTGCCAAAGGAGCGTCTGGTGCGACAGGGCGCGAAACGAGCAGGGGGGCACTAGCTAACCTCACGCAGACGCAGACGCAACTACCTGGGGAGGCTCAGTATTCAGTGTGTACAGACTCGACCCAGGCCGACGGGTGAACGTGGCCAGGTGACGGCTAGTCCGGGAGCACATACAGATTGTCACACGCTGTCTATCAGGGGTGAAGGTATCAACCCATTCATCCGGAAGGACGGCGGTGCTCACCAAGTTTGTAGAGAACAAGGGGAGGTGAAGACCTGACAGTGAGCCAGACGGAACCGCCGAACACGGGAGAACAGTGGAGGAACGGGCAAGAACTGGGCTCCCTTAGGGGTCAGCCAGTCTGACAGCAACAGGTGCAGGGAGTGGTGTGACTGTGGTACTGTCGCAAAAGAAACAGCGGGAAGCACCGGAGTCAAGCGTGAAGGTGTGCAAGGCCTCAGCAAGCGCAGTACTAGAGAGAGCAGACTCACCAGTACCTAGAGCAGACTCACCAGCACCTAGAGCAGACTCACCAGCACCTAGAGCAGCAGCCTCTATACCAGGGTCGGGCGGTACACACAGGATATAGTCACCCTGAGTACTAATAGTCAAAGCATACATGGCACTGAGGATAGCGTCATAGTCTAGAGCAAATATATCCACCCTCTGTCTAAGCAGCTCCACCGAGCGGGGTAGCTCATCCGTGTCAACAAACTCTGCACGCCAGGCATCACTCAGACAGGAGAAGCAGCGGGACAGTGTGTGATCAAGTGTCCCGCAAGTCTGACCAGCCCGAAAACCTGTGCGAATGATGTACATGCAGCGAGTAGTACTCCGAGACGCCCCACGCTGAGCGAACCCCTCACGAAGCTGCTGGGGCGTAAGGGTCTTGCGCAGACGCCACTCCAGCTGCACTAGGCCACCGCCAGAAGCTCCTGACTAAACAGCTGTACAGCGACTACCACTACTGCCGCCGCAACCACTCCTACTAGTGTACCACTCACGTAGTTGCTGGGGCGAAAGGATCTCGCGCGGACGCCGCTGCAGCTGCATTTGGCCACTGCTAGAAGCTCCCCACCGAACAGGTCCACAGCAACTGCTACTACGGCCTCCACCACTCCCACTGCTGCCACCACCGCCATCACCACTCCCACCGCTACTACGAAGAGAAGTCATAGCGGGCAAGTAAGGAGGCGTGCGACCAGTCGGGCAGCATGGAGGGAGGGTAGTGCGGCGAGCAGGCACTAGGGAAGGTCGGGGTGGCGCACGGTCAGGGAAGAGCGGCACGCGGCCAGATTAGGGAAGCGCGCTACAGGCTGTGAAAGATAGAACAAGGAATGACTAGAAACATGACAGTACAAGGTTTGTATAGGCAAAACCTAGCAATACTGTACCCCATAAGGAGTGCCCTACTACAGCCTACAATATAATTCTGACACACCCCCATAGGCAAAGTGGGGGACAAGCAAGAGAACAAGGCAAGGGCAAGCTCAGGTTGGATCACGACGTCACCACGTCGCCCTCTAAGTAAGCTGTACTGAAGTCAAGAGAGTGAAGCTCGTAGTCACGCTAAGCGGCGACGTGCAGCAGAAACCGAAGAGTGGTCATCTTCGGGGTAGGGGAGAAGGTCTGGAAGAAGTCAACTCCCCGTCGGTGATTGAAGCATCGTGCAACGTAACGCGCCTTGAAGACAGGCAGAGAACACGACGGCCACTTCACCCTGAAAATCCACATGCCACTGACGATTTTCGCCCCAGGTGGGCGAACCTCGTCGCAAAAGTGCCTGGGGACTTCCAGGATGCCATCTCTGCGTCCATGGCTGCCTGCCACTGAGAGGAGTGGGGACCCTCAATCGTCTCTGCGTAAGAGCGCGGGGTTGGGATGTCTGGTGCATCCGGGTCTCCCTCAGGGGCAAGTAGCATGGACACGAGATGAGGTAAAGCAGCAGCAAAACACTGGAACTCCTCGTGCCTGTCCTCAAGGACGTCCGTGCTAAGGGCACACTCACCCACGACGGACGAAGGACAGACAGACTCAGACTCAGCAACAAGACTAGCGGCGTAGTCTAGACGACAGTGAGCAACAAAGTTGACAAGCTCGGCAACTAAGGCAGACGCAGCAGTGGACTCAAAGGAAGGGTCAGTAACAACAGTGGCCAGGAGACGTGTGACAGTAGGACTAGCAGCACGAAGGGAGTCAGACCCCGGGTCAGCAAGGGCAGGAAGAGAGGACGCAGGAGGAGACGGCAAAGGGACACACTGTGGAGCAGTGGAAGGATGCAGAGCCATCTGGTGCGTGCCAGGGACAGGAGGAGGACGCTCACGCGGAGCACGACGACCAGTGCAAACACGCAAAGAGGCGATGCAGGACGAGACTCAGGCTCACGACGCTCCGTATGACCTCCTATCAGACCTGTGTAAGGAGAAGGAGCATGCAGTGGGGAGGTCAGCTATTACTGTGACTCGGACAGGACAGGCTGTGGACACTCTACGGAAGGAGCACGACCAGTAGAAGGCGGGAGACCAAGAACCTGCTCAAGGAGCGGAACGAAGTACGGCCGCAGTCGCGCAGCGCCTCCAGAACTAGCAGGGACAGCACCAGCACCCCCAGCGTCATCTCCAGCTCCAGCAGCACCTCCAGCAGCTCCAGTAGCGCCAACTCCAGCACCCCCAGGAGCACCGGCTCCAGCAACACCTCAAGCTCCAGCACCTCCAGCTCTAGCAGGACCACTAGAAGCCCCAGCATCCCCAGCAGCGCCAAGGCCAGCACTTCCAGCAACACCGGGTCCAGTAGTACCGCCAGCTCTAGCACCTCTAGCAGCTCCAGCCCCAGCAGCACCACCAGGCCCAACAACTCCAGTACCTCCACTACGAGCACCTCCGGGACCAGTGGCTCCAGAACCCCCAGCAGCTCCAACAGCAGTAGGACCTCCAGCGCCCGTAGCACCACCAGCTCCAATAGCACGGCTCTAGCGCCGAGCAAACCACTCGCGCAGCTACTGTGGAGAGAGTGGCTCCCGCCGGGACAAAGCACCCGAAGGACCTCCATGCGCAGCACCTCCAGACTCCACACACGCACGCTCAGCACCCTCAGGCTCCGCATCCCTAGACTCAGCAACCCCAGGCTCAGCACCCCCAGACTCAGCACCCCCAGGCTCCGCACGCTTAGGCTCAGCACCCCCAGACCCGGCTCCCGCAAGCTCAGCACCCCTAGCAGCACCAGAGTCAACAACTACCTCGACAGGCTCGACTGCGTCTACCTGGGACACACCAGAGGGGGCAGGACCCTGAGGGGGGAGGGGGTCTACCGGGGGAGGACCTGGCGCAAGGAAGAGCGGCGGGGGGGGGAGGGGGCCAGTGCGGTAGGGGAAGAGACCGTAGTAAGGAACCGACTCGTCAAACGTGACGTCCTGAGAGGACAGAACACAGCGCGAGGTGGGGTGGTAAAATTGCCAACCAGGCGCGTCACGGGGGAAGCCAAGGAAGGCGCAGGGAACAGCACGGGAGGACAGCTTGTCCGCAGACAAGTCGCGGACGAAAGCTCGAGATCCCCAGACACGGAACGCAGACGCATCGCCAACCTTTCGCGTCCACCGCAGAGTAGGGGAGGTCTACGGCACGGAGACCCGGGGCTGGAGGTTGATCTGATGCGCCGCGTACTGAATTGCGAACGGCCACAGAAAATGGGGAGCAGCCGTATGAATCATGGACGTACGAGTCACGTCCATGACCATGCCAATGCGGCGCTCAGCAATCCCATCTTGGTGTGGAGAGGCCGGAAGCGTGAACGTCTGGCAGATGCCCTCCGCACGACATAAGGCTCGCAGAAGGTCGGAGGAAAACTCTCCACCTCTGTCGGAGTGCAGACGCAGATCAGGAAGGTCCGAGCCAAAACTCTCGCTAAGCTGACAATGGGCAGCGCGGATCCAGTCGATCAGCTCCTCAGAGACCTCACCCTTGTGGCGCAAGGGGAAGACTATGGTGTAACGCGAGTAGTTGTCAACGACCAGCAGAAAGTAGCGTTCCTAACCCTGTCCACGGACGCGGGCTGGGCCCCACACGTCCATGTGAAGAGTCTCCAAGGGAGCCTCCGTGGGAGGAAACTCGGAGGAGTGAGGGGCTGTGCGCTGCCGCCCCTCGACGCAAGGAACGGAGGTAGGGGCAGGCCCCGGGGGAAGGTGAGGGAGGGACCGGGGATGACCAGTGACAAGGACACGAGAGGCCATGCCTCGGAGACGAGGCAGGGACGGGTGACCAAGGCGGTGGTGCCAGAGGAGAGTCTGGTGAGACAGGAGGCGACACGAGCAGGCGGCAGACTCAGGACCAGACCGGGACGCTGCAGCTAACACCTGACCAGACAAAGCTACCTGAACAGACGCAGTAACCGGAGGAGACACGGTAGTCAGGGTGTATAGGCTCGACCCAGGCTGACGAGTAAACGTGGCCAGATGCCGGCCCATCCGTGTACACGGACAGTGGGTCACCCGCTGACCTCCAGGAGTGAACTGGTCAACCCACACGTCCTGGAGGTCAGCTGCACTCACCAAGTTCGTGGAGAACGAGGGGAGGTGGAGACCGGACAGGGAGCCAGACGGGACCGCTGGACACGGCAGAACCGTGGAGGAGTGCGCAAGGACAGGACCCCCAGAGGGGTCAGCCAGGGAGACTGCCACTGGCCGACTGAGCGGCGTGAGTGTGGTGCAGTCGCAAAAGAAGGAACGGGAAGCACCTGAGTCAAGGGTGAAAGTGTGCAAGACCTGAGCCGACACGGTACCTGAGAGAGTAGCCTCACGAGCACCTGGGGCAGCAGACTCACTAGCACCTAGAGCAGCAGCCTCAATGCCCGGGTCGGGCGGAACACACAGGTAACAGTCACCCTCAGCACTCATAGTCACAGCATACATAGCAGCAAGGATAGCATCATAATCAATATCAAAGATAGCAACCCCCGACTTAAGCAGATCACCCCAGCGAGAGATCTCAGAGGAGTCGGGAAACTGCGTACGCCAAGCGTCAGTCAGGCGGCCAAAGCAGCGCTGTGTGGCGTGCGGTCCTCCACACGTCTCCCCACTACGGTCGCCGGTGCGGAGAACGTAAGCGCAGGGACCAGTATTCCCAGACCTCCCACGCCCAGCATACCACTCACGAAGCTGCTGGGGCGACATGGTCTCACGAGGGCGCTGCTACTGCTGGCGCTGCCCACCGCCAAAGCCTCCTCGCTGCACAACACCACCCTGACCAGCACCACCGCCGCCGCCACCCCCTTCGCCGCCGGCGCCGCTGCCACCACCCCCACTGCCGCTGCCTCCGCCGCCTCCACCTCCACTGCCGCCAATGGTCGACGGCAGAGGCCGCGACGGCAGGGGGCCGCGACAGCAGGGTCGCGACAGCAGGGGCCGCGACTGCAGGGGCCGCGCCGGCCAGGGGCCGCGACGGCAGGGGGCGCGACGGCAGGGTCGCGACAACAGGGGCCGCCACTGCAGGCGCCGCGCCGGTCAGGGGCCGCGACGGCAGGGGGCGCGACGGCCAGGGGCCGCGACGGCAGGGGCTGCGACGGCCAGGGGCCGCGACGGCAAGGGGCGCGACGGCCAGGGGCCGCGACGGTAGGGGCCGCGACGGCAGGGGGGGGCGCGACGGCCAGGGGCTGCAATTGCAGGGCCGCGACGGCCCTAGTCAGGGCCGCAACGGCAGGGTAGGCGCACGGGGCGCAAGGGAGGCAGGCGCACGAGGCGCTTGACAGGGTCGGGAGCGCGTTTCGGGCTGGGCAGAAAAAAAGATAAGTGGTGGGCCCTTAAAACAAACGGTCCCACTAGGGAACTCGCTCTATACCATGTGAAGAATGAACGAGGAAATGAAATGAACTAGGAAGCAGGTGGGTAAAAATATGAAAACCTAAAAGATTTTTACCCCATATTGTGAACCCCACTACAGCCTTCAATATGGTTCTGACATAACTCCCGAGAAGATTCTGAGCCACCGAGTTCGTGACCCACGAGGAGCCCGAAGGATCGAATTCCTGATCCGCTGGAGAGACCGTACACCCACCGAAGACAAATGGGTTCGTCTGGACAGAATCGAAAATCACCCCGTCCGCACAAAGTACATGCGCAGCCGAAATTTCCGGGATGTACACGCGCTTTCGTAAGGAGGGCCTCCTTAGGGGGGGGGGTGGTGTAAGGAATTTCCTTTTCCTTACTTCGCCTCCCTGCTCAGCGCGTACACCACTGTTCCCGCCACCAGCACCCAATAGTAAACCGTTACCACTCGCGACATTCGCCTCGACACTATTCCCGCAACTGTTCACGACGCGACCCAACCTCACGGTTCGGTTGGTAGCCCGCGCTCCGGACCTCCGCCTCGGCAATTCCCAACCTCCGCGCCAGGCCCGTCGCGCACCCCATATTCACGCATTACCGTTACCACTGTAGTTTCTCTATATATTCTTCGCTCATGCCTTCGCTCATTGTACCTTTGCTTCGATAATGCAATTCTCGCTCGCTCACTTAATTGCACTCGTAACACTATGACAGTCCCTTTGCATTCTGTTAGTCCATCCGGGCCCTGGTGGCTTTCGATTTAGCAGGTCCCCCTCCTGGTGGGAACCCGTTTCCACCAGGGCCGCACGCCGATGCCCGGGCTGTCGCGACCCCCAGCTGGGAATCGGCACGCGAGAGGGAGTCCCCCGCCCGCATGCAGGTCCCTAGCGAGATCCGGGCGGCGGAGCGGGCTGGCGGGGCGGTCCCGCGCCGAGCCCGGGCCACGCCAGCGCCACGCAGCGTGGTCCCAACCCCGGCCCCCCCCCCGGGCCCCCCCCCGGGCCCAGCCCTGGCTCGCGAAACCCCTGGCGAAACCCCTCGCTCTCCAATCCGAGGGCGAGGGCCGAACCCCGGAGCCGTTTCCGACTGGTCCGTCCCTCGGGAGAACCCTCGCGAAGCATTTCGCGTGCGAATCCGCGCGTGAGAATGGCAGTTCGGGCTGGCCGAAACGGATTCGGCCAATGGGAGCCGGTTTCGGAGCGACGGAAATGGAGCCGGCCAATCGCCGTCGTTTACGAGCGTCGGAATGCTCGCAGGACCCTCGCGAACGATCGTTCGCGGAAAGATTAAATGTACGGAGCGGAGTGTACGCCATTCGAAAGATCGAACGAAATGATCAAACGAAATAAATCCTATTTTTTTCCTTATAAATCTCTCTAACGCGTTGCGAGTTTACGTGTAATATAACGGAGTGTACTGTTAATTCGGGTGACCCGAATTGGTGTGCCCGATCGGACCTCGGACCTCGGCGGTCGCGACGAGGAAAATTCTCTCTCCGCGGGAGTTGGCAGCCCGCTCCGAACGGGGCTCGCGGATGGTGTGCAACGTGGCGGACGTTGGATGCACAAGCGTGCATGTTGCGGAACCTCCCCGCTGGGTGAGAGGCCCGCGCAGTGTGACCGCGAGTGCCGGCTCTTGTTTCCATCCCGGCCCACTCTTAGGTTCTCGGTACGGGCACCTGGTGCTCATTTTCGTTATCCGTCTTCACATCTTGTTTTCTTCCTGCTCGCCCGTTCCCCATTGAGGTCCTCGTCGCCTAGTGCTAGCAGAGACTCTGTATGACCGCGTTCGCGCTTGGTAGCGTCTAGCGTAGCTCTCATTTTTTTCCGCGAGCACAGATTCGCGAACCGTTCGTACTAGATACACGCGAGCACTGTTTCGCGTACATTTCGTCCTAGATACACCGTTCCTTTGGTCGCGCTTTTGCGGTCGTAACCAGTAATGAACCGCGAAATGAAGGCGCTTAGAGCTGGTTCGAAGGAGGCCGCCTCCTGTCCGGCCATCATCTCTGTTGCGGGAACCACGGTGGACCTCCCCCCCGAACAGTGGAAGCAACTCGCAGAGGATAAGCATCCTCTCACGGCCCGTCTGTTCGACTTTGTCACCGGGTGAGATCCATGCGTTCCATTCCCTGACTCTAGTGTGCACGCGTTGGTTATTGTCGCGGTGCTTAGGCTGTTCGCGACATGTCAGCGATAGTTACTAGTGGGCAGTGCAGGCCGCGGCATACCTCCGCTGTGCTTTTAGGTCGCGTTGTTGATGTTTGAGCTTTTGCCGCCTTGTTTTACACCGTCCCGCACAGCGTGATTGTCCGGAGGTATCTGGAGAAGGAGGTGCATGAGCACGTCCGAATAGTGACGAGCGGTGTTGTCGCGGACATAGTCGCAGGTCGCGATGAAGCGGACCAAGCCTTTGCCGGTTTGATGGAGTGCAGCCTGGTGGTTTTCTGCATCTGGTCCGAGTGAGTTTTCATTGGGAGTGTTCACTTGTACAGGGATTGCACTCGTTTAAGTGGTTTAACGCGGTCGTCAATGGCACGTTCAGGGACGTGGTCAACAAGAAGAGCTCGAACGCGAGCATGCTCATTCTGCTTCACCCCGACCACCTTTCGCTTGACGGTGACGAGACGTGGAACACGCGGTTCGTTCGCGTTGCTATTCCCACTGGTGGTGCGGAACACGTCACCGCGGCTGATGCGATTGTGGAGTGAGTACCGCGTTCTGGTTTGTCATCAGTACCACGTTCATTTCCGCTCCGAGGCTCATGTCGCTAACCGTGCGTTCGCGTGGATATGTATGTGCTTTTGGGCAGGTGGTTTCAGGGTCGCTTCGACGAGGATTTTGCGCGCGGCTCCATTCAGTGCACCCGCTCCCGCCAGCTTAAGGATCCCGAGCGTCTGTTGGATCTGGTACGTCTGTGTTGTTTTCGTGTTCTCGATGACCGCCAATAGTTGCAGTGGTGCTAACAAACCCCATGTAATGTTTTCCAGGACGCGACGTCATTGAAGGGCTCCTATGGCAACACAGCTTGTCTGTTCGCTTTCGACAAGATCCTTGCCCAGTTGGACGCGGTCGCCGCCAGTGGATCTGGGCCGCAATTCTCGAGGCCAACCGTGAAGACTCTGAATGCACTGTGGCACGAGGCGTACCACACCGCCGAAGAGCTCGCGTTCAACTTGAGCGTGGACTTGACGCGACCCATGCACGGCGGTGAGGCTGAAGGTGCTGAAACGGGGAATGTGCATAAAGAGGCTACGGGTGCGCAGGTTGCTGACCATGGTGTTCTCGCTCTCACAGGTGCCGCTGGTGTTTCGAATCGCGGAGGTGCTCGGGGGGGGACGGAGGTCCACGCTGATGACGAAGGGGCCGAGGATACCGCGACTAAGGGTGCAACCCGCGATGAGGCTGACCGCGCTGTTGCGCGTGAGGGGGAGGAGTCGAGCGAGGAGGAGGCGGAGGCTCATGTGGTAGCGGCCGCGGCATCCAGCAGGCCCGCTACATCCGGCAAGAGCATCAAGCACCTCGCGCAGCACTTGGCCCCCGGTGCTGGAAGCGCGGGCCCGAGTGGTGAGGTCGCGGGCAAGAGTCCCGTGACAGGTCCGCGTGATTACGCGTCCCTGTCCTCGTTGCCATCGCATAAGCTTGCTGCCGAGATCCTGCAGCTCGACTGCAGGCTTGCAGAGCTGGCCGAAGAGAACGCACAGCTAAAGAAACGCCAGGAGTCGGGGGTTGGTGGTGTCGCGGTCGTGGGCTCTGAGGAGCTTGCGTCCGCGCTTGCTAATGCGGTTCGGGTGTTGGAGAAGGAGGCGAGGGCGATCGCGCAGGAAAGGGCGGCCCTGGTCGATACCCGTAACCAGGAGGCGGTGGTGCTGGGGCGAGTGGACGCGAGGCTGGGACAGCTGCAGGGGGTGGTGACAGACTCCATGGAAGCCGCTCAGAAGAAGCTGACGGACGAGGTTGCGCGGAAGATCGACAACATGTCGACCGCGGTCTCCGCGACAGCAGAGCGGGCAATCACCACCAGTGGGGTCACGAACGCGCTGCACACCCTCATCGCGCTCGTTGGAGGAGCCCCCCCTCCGCGCACGGATAATGAAGGAACGGCCGCGACGGAGATTGCCGAGCCCGGGGATGCAGAGCATGGAAAGAGGGCAGCGGGTGCGAAGGCGGAGAATCAACGGGGGGCGAAGAGGCAGAGAGGTCCCCAGGCAGCGGCCGCGGTGCGCAATCCGAGCGTGCAGGACATGCTGAAGCAGAAGTGGGGCGCTGCATCGCGAGGTGCAGCACCGACTGGTCAACCGGGTTCGAGCTCGCGCTCCATCTCACCTGGAGAAGCTGCACCCAAACCACCGGGCCCTGCCGGGGCAACCGCGCCAGTGACAAGTACTGTGGGGCGGGGCAAGGGTAAGGCGGAGGATGGAGAGGCGCCGGCTGCTGCGCGTTCGCTGGCCTCGAGGCGTGAGGTCCAGTCCGCGGCGGGTGCTGCGGCAGAGGGTAGGCAGACCACGCTCGCACCCGCTCGTGCTGCAATCACCGCGGGACATATGCACAGCGCGCTGGCATCTGCAAGTCCTATCGCGGCCTCGGTAGAGGGCAAGGCGGAGAAACGCGGACGGGGTGGCAAGAAGTTGCCCACTCCACCCGTGTACACGATCGACGAGGACGATGCGGATGAGGAGCTGGAGGGTCTAGTGAGCAGGTGGGTCGAGGCGGGCGACGGAGGAGAGAAGGATGGGGAGGCCGCGGTCGATATTTATAGCGGCGGAGAGAGCGCGAGCGGGCAAGAAGGAGACCCCGTGATCGTGGAAAGTGGCACAACGGGAGGACATGGTGACACCGGCCCCAAGCGCAAGGGCTCCGGCATCCGCGCTCCACCCAGGGGCGGGCCAGGATTGGTTTCTGAACCCCATCTCGGGGGGAAGAAGCGATGGCTCGGACACGGCGACCGCGAAGACCTGCAGTACAAGACCGCGATCGCGATGTATCCCTACGACGGGAAGGTCGACCCCGGGCTGAACCTGAGCCAGAAGCAGATCCGAGAATGGGCCGCGGACCTGTCTATCGCAGAGGGGTTACATACGGGCCTCTTAATCACCATGCACCACCGCAACCTTGTGGCAAGCAAGGACAGGTGAGCTGTGCCAATCCACCATCATCTAGTGCGTTCACACGGTTTGGTATGTTATTATGTTCTGACCGCTCCAACCCACTGCGTGGCAGGTGGCAACGCATGTTCGATTCCTACCGCGGGCTTACCAAGCCCGGAATGCACACCACCAACGTGATTGCATGGGCCGCGGTGGTAGGCAAGGAGGCTGCAGCAGAAGAAGCGGATCTCGGCGACGTGGAGCCGACGGACTACGCGGGAGCGATCGCATGCGCCATTGCAATGGTGTGGGAGGTCAATCGCGGTTCTAACGTCACTGCCGCGGCGGATAATGGAAACCTGGCCGCGCGTGCTGCTGGTTGCTATGGAGAGCGAAGCCGTCTCTTCCCCGTAGTATCCGCGTACGTCATCAATGCGGTACGGAAGCGCAATCGCCGCGAGGAAGATGAGCCACAGGTTGTCGCGGACCCGAAGGCGGTCGCCGCCGCGATCGTGTCCGGAGTCGTGAATGAGGTCGTGGCAAAGTCTCGCGATCTCAGGCACATTGAGTTGGCCGCCCGCGAGACGGTGGACGTTATCATCACCTGGTGCGACTGCTCGGTGGCAGGGAAGCAGATGGAGTCCTTGGGTTTGTACCTTGCCCTACCCAAGGATCGTCTGAAGAAGCGGACTTGAGTGCGTGTAGTATCGAGTAGCATGTGCACAGCCTGTCTGCCATGCTTGAGTTCTACTCGCGGTGGATTGTGCTGGTGCATGTAGTAAATCGTGTGTGTTTGTGTGTGTGGGTGTGTGTGTGTGTGCGTGTGCGTGTGCGAGTGAGAACCTAGTGTTGACATTTGGAACAATATGTGTAGGTTTGTAGGATTCAGTGGGTGCGTGTGTTTGCGCGTGTGCCATTTTAGTAGTAATCTGCATTCGTCTCAGGTATTCCCACACATTATCATTGTTCACACTACGTCTCGAACAATCTATGTACATTAGGCAACTGCAGCCCGCGATTACCACGGCCGGGATGTAAATCAGCATAATCCTCGCGCAAAACATCAACACTACAAGTCTGGCATCAGCGCACAGTACTGGGGCCACGCGACTGTGAACTCAGAAGCGGGAAGTGAGGCATTGATGAGACGGTCGCGAACAAGCATCAATTTCACACGCAACTGCACCTCCACCGGAGAACCCTTCTTCAGCTGGCTCAGTTCCAGGTCAACACTCTTCTTCTTTACCGCGATCCCTTCCGATACACCCGACATGCCCACAGCACCTGACATGAGGTCGAGCTTGTCGAGCACTACCGCGATGTCGTCTCCTTGCTCCACCCTGTGGGCGATGAAGTTCATGATTCGCTTAACACGGTTTATCGCGTTCTGGCCGCCTCCCTCCTCCCCAATGAGCGCGGCCATTCGCGTAACTGCGCCGCGGGGCTGGGCCAGAAGCGACTCTGGACTCTCGAGGATCAGCGGGTGCGTTGTCTTGTACAGCTTCCATCCGTCTGACGGTTTGGTGGCGTTGACCCATGGAAGGACGATCGCGTCCCGAATTGTCTGTTCCCTGGTGGGCGCTGCGGGTTTCTTCGGCGTCCCCTGCTCGGTGGGAGTTGTGGCATTGGTCGACGCGGCCGCGGCTCCAGGAGTGGTTGCCTGGTTCGGAACCGCGGTCGCCCCTGAGCTGCTCACGGTGAGCCGCGACAGCTAGGCCTCCAAATCATTCACGCGCTCCTCCTTCTCGGCCAGTTTCCGATCGCGATCCTCCAGCAGCCCCTCCAGCTCTTTCACCCGTTTATGAGTCGCGACCAACTCTAGGCCCAGTCTGGTGTTCTCCGCTTGTGAACGAGTCAAGTACTCAGTGAGGACGGTCACTTGGTTCTGCGCGTCCATTCTGGTACTCACCTCCTGCATGGACAGAAAGCGACCGCGAACTTGTTATGGTTTGGCATTGACATCACGGAAGAAACATAACGCGACCATTCAGTACTTACTGCGGGCTGGGTCAGTGTAGGTGTGTTGCGCTGTACTATGGCGAGTTGATTTGCCAATGAGACATCTGCAGCCCACGACGCAAATTCCTCCATCTGGCAGAGCGGATTGTTGACCACGTACGGGTGTCGCGGCTGGTGGATGTAATACATCGCCAGGTCTTGCGCGACCGCCATCCTAGCGTCCCCATCCAGCTCCTTCAGTATGTTTAGCCCCGCGGTGTCCTGCTTCTCCGGCTTCTGCGTTTTCACCATCCTGCGGTTGTAATCCTTGCACTGTGACAATAAAACAACAAGGTAGTGAACGCGGTGCCAGAGTGGTATGTGAGATGCTCGCGGTCGCGTATGCGCGGACCACACATACCTGTTGCTGTCCTTTGTCCGCGGCGGCCCATGGGAAAATGTGCTTCCTCAGTAGCTCATCCAGCTTATCGCTGACCGGAACAGTTGCGCGACCCAGGAAGTAGTCACCGTCAACCCCGGTGAAGCCCGCCTTCAGCAGCACGGCCTCCCTTGGAATGGTTGTGAGGTAGTGCTTAGTCATCACGTCGATGAAGCGCCAACCCCCCAGCCTCGCCAGCTGATCCGAAGGCATTCCGTCCGCGGACGCGTGCTGCGCCCCCCCAGCCCTGGTCGCGTGTACCGCACGCGAGCATGTGATTCCCGCGTCTTGGAGTATTTTCGCCGCCCAGTCGTGATGAGTCGTGGGCGGTATTTGCTTCTCGTTGCCCGCGCGAAGGGGGAAGAACAGGTATTGATCGTACCACGTGGAGGGTTCCGTGAAGTCGAGAGGGGGGGCTATGTCCTCATTGAGGATGGGAACCAAGTCGTACACCCAGTGCAGCCACAGCAGCGTGGCTCCGACCGCGCACAGCGTCCAATCGATGTGCCTCACAGCAGATATGTAGTTAAGCGAGAAGTCCTTGTTTGTCTTGCCCGTCCTGCACGCGCAAACGAACATGAACGCATTTCTAACTGGATCGGTCTCCGATTTTGCGCCTAGCTTCCACATCATCATGTGTGGCAGCTGCAGGTTTCTGATCGTGCATCCGCGGGCCAGAGTGTGATGACCGAGCACGGTCATCGTCCGGATGCAGAGGTCGCGATGCATTGCCTGCGTGTATGCTTTCTTGGCTAGTGTGAAGCTGGTCAAGATCGCGTCCATGCTGGTCTTCCGCATCATATGCTTGAACTCGTCCGGGGTGTACGTGTCCGCGGCCGTGCCCCGATGGCGATCCATGTGTTCCCTGCGCATCGATTGGGACGATAGTGCGGGTGTTAGTGGACGCGGGATTGTCAGGCATTAAACGCGTTCACTGAGAACGTATACTTACGCGATAAACCGCTTGTATTGGTCGCGTACTTGAACGCGGACCCAGATGCGACACTCCGCAAAGTCGCGCAGCAGGTTCAGAACGGGCTTCCTGAAGATGGCCCCGTCCAGCTTGATGAGTAGGTTCAAAGCCTTGAGACGCCCCATCAGCATTGCCGGGGTGCACTGGCGTCTCTTCTTCAAGGTCTTCTGCGGCCGCTTGAGTGTGGCCATCCTGTCCGCCTGCGCAACTGTCTCGTTCGCGAGGAAGGTCACGTATTTGCGTAAGCGCCACGGATTCGTCTCAGGGCCGTGGAACCACTGCTCGTCGCTCTCCGCCATCTTCCAGTCACCACCCATGTTCTGTTCGAGCGCGGCCCCAATCTCGTCGGGGTTCGCGTTTCTCAGCGCGGCCTCATCACCAAACCTACCCGCGTCCAGTTTAGGCAGCTCGTGAGCCATGAACCGCTTGTACTCGTTGGCCCAACCGCGATACTTCTTCAGCGTGGCCTCAGAGACACCGTAGAGGATTCCGTAACACATCTCTCGTTTCGAGGCCGGCGTGTCGTCCACACCTAGCCTGTTCCAATCTGCGATAGGGACCTCAATGTCCCTCCGCGTACCCCGCACCCGTTCGTTGTCTTCCGCCTCCTCCTCGTTGAGCGCGGACAGCGAGTTGGTTAGGTAGTTTTCGTCATCGTCATTCCAACTATCGTCCGCATCGTACGCGTCGTCCTCGTCATCCTCATCGCTTGTCCCCTCGCTCCCCTCCCGGGAGCCATTGCGTGCCGTGTGCGGCACTACATCGACTCTCCGCCTCTTTATACGCGGTCTATTAACTGGCCCGTTACCTGACCCGCCGTTTGCGTTAACACCGCTACCCCGGCCGCCGTTATGTGTCACCCCATGCGCTCCCTGGCCGTTCGCACTATACTCGTTCGTTCCAGCACCTGTCCCACGTCCCGCGATCGCTCTCCCACCCCTTCGTCTCGCACCTCTCCCTCTAGCCGCGTTCCCTCTCTCCCCTGTCCCTCCTCCCGCGTTCCCTCTCGCACCCGTCCCTCTTCCCCTTACCGCGTTTCCGCTTGCACCCGCTCCACGCCCCGCGTTCCCCGCGTTCCCCTGTGGTTGCCCACCTACACCAGTCGCGTACGCTACAGTCGGATGCGCGGGGGTGCGGATGTGGACGTCGGGGTTTTCGGGCAATAGTGAGTTGACATTCCATATTGGCGGCGAATGTGCACGCGCGCTTGCATTCACCCCCGGTTCACCATTCACCGCACGCCCTAAACCACCGGCAACCGCGTTCGATGATGGGCCGTCTGTTCGCGCCTGTGTGTCCAAACCGACAACTAATGCTTCTGGCGGGGCTTGCACCGCTGGCTGGCTTTCCGGATGAATCGCGCTGGAGAATGGTGTTGACGCCGCGACAGGAGGCGTCGCGACAGATGCGGATGCGTGCACCATGGGGTCTGGTTGAACGCCGATGTACCCGTACCTGAATCCCACGTTCGAGTACTGCGGCCCTACGAAGCCACGCACGGGCATCCCAAAGAGCTGGCTACTGGGCACGGACGGGGACGCGACCGCATTACCCGGTTGATTCTGTAACGCGACCGCCGCTGCCGCAAACGGTATTTGTGGCCGCGGTGCTAGGTGGAGCCCGTTGACCAGTTGCTGTGGGTGAAACGTGGGCGTCCGGGACCCAAAAACCAGTGGCTGCACGTATGGGGTGCTCCATGTGGGGTTGAGCGCGTTCACCCCATGCACGGGAGCGGTAGGTGGTTCAGCATTATGGATTTGATGCGCGGTTGTGTTGCCCGAAGCATTGATTGAGTCGTGAAGTATTGGCGCCGCAACGCGATTCACGGTATGCATGCGGCGTGCAAGATTGCACCTACTCGTATTCACAGCGTGCGTCAACATGATGCGCGGTCACTAGTTGTCCACCCGGGTGTGAGTTAGACGCGTCTGCCTCGCGACCGATGTGCTCGCGGAAGTTCTAGCGCGGCACACAACGCGACCGCGATACTGGTGTCTGGTGTATCCCAGTGGGTCGTGAGGGGGTAGAGCTTGGTGTGCAACTGGCGATCGGAAAGTGGAAACTGTGGGCGTGCACGGCGTAATGACCGGACACTGCGTGGACGTGCGTGACACGTTACCGCGATCGCGCATCGACGAAACGGCGACAGCTGTTTGGCTCGTTCAAATTGCAGCACGTGTCAGCTGGCATGGAGCCTACCAGATCGCGCCAGCTGTAACCGAACCGGATCTCGCTGTGCGGGTTAACGAACCTATGCTTGTGCGAATTTTGTTCGCGATAAGTTGCGAGAGAGCACAACCAGTAGTAGCACTCCTTTTGTGTCGCGAACTCGCGGTTGCATGCGCGGGATGTCCCGCTCGTCAATGTTACCGACCAATCGCGTTCGTTTTCTGCCGAGTCGCGCATGCATCGGCGCGTAAGAACGAGGTGGGTTCCTTCGGTTTTCTGGGGGTCGCGGAGCTTTCGGTGGCAGCCTGGTGGGTTTCACTCAGCCACGCAGGGCCGCGCTAGGTCCAAACCTGGTGGGATCCTGGGTGGCCGACTTCGCCCCACGCTTCCCGCGATTTCTCCACGCCCCGTGCATCCCAAGGCGTGGGCGGGGTTTTTCCCGAGCCGCGCCGTATGAACATCCCAGTTTCTTCGGATTCTGGCATTCACTTCGGATTCTGCCAGTCAGTTGTGGACTAATAAGGAACTCGCGTCACGTGCTTGTTTCTGCCAGCACAGCAATGGCCATTGATGGCCGTTCTGTCTTGATCGGTCGGGTTAACGTTGTATAGGGAGTATCTGAGTGACGACAAGCACGCGAGAGTATGGACAATGACGCACTTCCCCGCTTCACCCTCTCACGGGATGGTATACCACAGCCGACGAAAACTGCCGCCCAATTTCGCGGTTGCGATAGGACAACGAACCCCCTCGGGATTGACGAGCTCTTGACGACTTGCGAGTGGCAAACTGGGGCGACCTGGCAGTCCTCCGGGGCCCTCAACCCCTCGGGATTGTCGACAACCTGACGACCTCGATATTCGCTGAGAGAAACCTGAGAAGGATACCTCAGCGGACCCTGAACCACAGCTCCACACGTCGTGCGCTGAGCCGCGATTACGGCCACGTGGCCTAGTAAGGACGGCCGAGATCGAGCCTGACAATCGGGAGGTGCCACGACGACGCCGACGTGGCCCCGCTTCGCAGCACCTGTATCTTTCGCTGCGCGCGAAACTTGGCCCGCCGATGAAAAATGTCACCATCGTCCACGCGGCGAAAGCCGACTGGCTAAGGCATGTACATGTGTCCACCATCTAGATAGCCAGAGAACGCGTGGTAATGAGATGTCGGTGTCGCCCGAAGATCCAACCGCAGTAGCACGACCCACACGGATGGTTCTGTGCGGACCAAACCCTGCATAGGCGAAGAGAGCCCCTGACTCAGGGAATGTCGGCGTCGACCAGGCCTCCGGCCACGCGCCTACTCGCAGGTCGACGAGGTTTGCGCGGGAGAGCAGGACGCTACGGCATTTCGGGAGAGTGGAACTAGGTGATTGGCCTATTTTACCTATTGCAAGTGGCGCACGTGAATTCCACCGTGGCAAGGCACCGGCGGGAGTGCCATTGAGCGCAAAGCGGCGTGACACTAAACATGCATCGATCGTGACACGTCATGCACGTGCACTGCTGCGCTTGCAAAGAGGGCTGCGTGGAGCGCGGCAGGTGCGCAGTGGCCCGCATCCATACCCCTCTTTGACCACGCACAACGCTCTCATTCTGCCTGTTCCGCTTCGTGTTTCTCTCGTGCTCCTGTGCGCCATCTGGCACTTCGCTTTCTTCACAGGACCCTCGCTGTCTCTGCGGGTCTAGGTTACTCGACGGCCGAGTCGACCCAGCGGCGGCACTCAGGTGTCGACCTGGAATAGACTTCGGTCGGCACTAAGGCGTCGACGTGAATCACTTCCGTCTCTGGTTTACCAATCTTTCCCTCTTCCACGGCCGGCGGTAGAGCATACGAGCGGTCATGGACGACGTCGACATGCCCAACGTTGGTACCCTAACCGACCACAGTCCGTCCTCTGCCCCCATAGAGACGCTGAAGTTGCTTTACGATCTTGACAAACTTACTCAGATTACCGAAGGGGAGTACGCCAACGACATACCGAATCCGCCAATTGGGGATTTTACGAAGAAGTCGACACCGACGGCAGATGGGCAGACTGGACCTTCGTCGGTGCCGGCCGGCTCGGAAAACCAAGGTGATGACGACGACGACGACGAGGAAGAGAGCGACGACGAAGTCGACGACCGTCCTCCGCGTAGCACGAATCCGCGCACCTTGGAAGAACGCCTTAGGCGGGAATTTGAATACATACGTGACATGCTCGAAGAGGACGAGAAGGAGGACAATCAGCACATGGCGGTGCCGCGCGAAGGGTGGAAGGCGACGGACTTTGTAGTGGACGACATGGTGTACTCCAGCATTGACGTGCTCATAATGGACGCCCTACGACACCTACAATGCTTGGAGAAGAATAGCACGCTCAGGCTGTACACCGCGTTCATCTACCACTACAAGAAGTGGGCGGCGAAGATGCTGAAGCAGATACGCGACAAGCTCCCCCATGAGCAACGACTTAGGCACGTCGACGAGATCGGCCACTACATCAGCGACAACAAGAAAAAGGATTGGTGCAACGAGAAAGTGGTCCGCCGAGAGTACATATGGCTGCACGGCCCTAAGGTCACCGAAGCCCGGCTGCGCGCCTACGTGAAGCAAATGAGCCGTGAGTGTAACCTCATTGCTGACCAGCCCGGGGAGGAGAACAATGCCACGCGAACGGGGCCTGTGAGGTCGACAACTGTGCACACGATCCTCGGCCGCATAAAGGCATGCCAAATGGCGGCGAGGGTGGAGGCGACGCTGTACCGAGAGAAGGAGCTGGGCATCATGAGGGAGATCTCGGTGGTGAGATCGGAGGTGCGGTTCAACGTCCGCCACAAGAACGAGAGGGACATCAAGTAAGTTGGTCGACAACCATATTATATATCACTGTCCACTGTGAAGTCGACGCAGTCTAACAGATTTTCCCCGCCGATTTGCGTTCAGGAACTGCGCCGACCGTCGACGCGGCACCATCGGCGATACCTACACCGCCGAGCAGTTCCGCCAGATCATGATGAGGGTGCTGCCGACATGGGCGGCGTCGGCGTGGAACCCGCGGGCTACCACTCCGTCGCAGACGCTGTGGCGATTCCTGCTCATCAAGGTGCTCACGCTACTCTCCCACCACACTCTCCTGCGCGGCGCCAGCATCCGCGAGATCACGCTCCCCGACGTCTTCTTGTACCACCTGGCGAGCACCTCGGAGGTGAACCCGGATAGCCAGCCGGTCGTCATGGTGATCGCTGCGCGTAACTCGAAGACTTCCAAGGATGCCCGTCTTCAGCAGAGCTACGCTGCGCGACACCTGGAAGCGGAGCTGTGCGCCGTCGGCGAGACCGGCCTGTGGCTGCACTTCATCCTCGACGAGATCGGTCAGTTCTCCGGCACCGACTTCCTTTCGCCGCTTGACACCACAGAACGCGAACGCTGGTACAAGAAGCATCTCTTCTTCGCCAGAAACGACAAGGAGCCGGAGGAGCTCTCCTCCGCCACCCACCAACGTTGGACTCGGCAGATGTGGAGGACCAACAAGGTGTTCTGCAAAAGGAACGTGCACGCCGCCCGCGCCGGTGGTGCGCAGGAGCTAGCCATCGGAGGGACGCCGCGCGCCCAGATCGCCGAGCTGGGACACCGGGCTCTCGACAAGATGACGCGTGCGTACATCACGGCCATTCCCGTTGGGGTGGTGATGCAGAAGGCCGGCTACTCGGGACTCAAGCAAGACTACTTCTTGGGGCGCAGCAGGGTCGAGCCCTCCGACAAACTCTTGGACCTGCTCGCCGAGCACATCTTCCCCGGCGTGGATGCTATGCTGCGCGATGTATGTCACGCGACGCCGACAATGTTTTTCAGTCATCGTCGCCTAGTTGGCTGCCCAACTCCCTACTAACCCACGCCACTTTCCGACTTGCAGGCGGAGACGCGTGCCGTCAACGGGAGCGACGCCGATGCAGCCGCAGTGCACTTCTTGCGCACCCTCGTGATGTTCCGACGAATCGTCGCCGAGGACCTCGCGGTGAAGCTCGTCCGCACACCGTGGCACCCGTACGTCCAAGGTTCCAAGCTCTGCAGGATTGCCCTCTTCCAGCACTGGGCGAAAAGGGTCGAGTCGGTCGACACCGATACGATCAAAAAGCGCCGGGACCCGACTCAGATACAACCGGAGGCGAGTCGCCGACCATGTCGGCGTCGTTGAATTTTAGCCGGTGAATTCTAACCTCTTGTCGCCTTTCCGCACACTCAACATTGCAGGAAATATCCGTGCGCATGGACACCCAGTATCACAACATGTCCCTCAAGGAGGCGCTGAAGAAGGAGGTCGAGCGCTCGGCGCTCGAGAAGCTAGGCTACCAGGAGACGATCGAGAAGCAAAACGACACCATCGCGTCGCTCACCGCCGAGCTTGCTCGACTCACCGAGGCACTCCGTGTGTCAGAAGCCCGGAGGATGCCGGCGGCGCCGCCGTCGGCGACCGATCAAACTCCGGGCGAGGGTGGCTCCGCGGATTCGGCCAACACGGGGACCGGAGCCAAGAGAGATGATGGGAAACCCCCGCCACCCCCCCAGACGGCAGAGGAGGCCAGTTACGAGCTCAACGTGGTGCAACCGTGGCGGGATTCAAAGACCGTGCGGGACGCTTGGCGCCTCTGGAACTCCGCCACCGCCAATGACACCCGTCGTCTTTGCGACAGGGTCGCCGAGCCGGGGTTCATCGACCGCCACACCCTCCTCAAAGGCGCGACCCAGGGTGCACTCAACATGAGGGTGCGCCGCATGCTGAAGGCCATGGATGCGGTGCGCCAGCTACGCGCGAGCGACGGCGATGCCGACACCGAAGCCGTGGTCGATGCACTGAACACGATCGCGGCACCGGGCATTGGGACCTTCTGCGATGCCCTCACGGTGCTCAACTCGGAGACGGCACCGACGATGTCCAAGGAGCCTGGCATGGGCGTCAAGGGGCTTGGCCCCAAGGTGGTCTCGAAGCTACGCCTCGCCTGTGCGCTGGTGGCGTTGGAGCTGAAGCTGACGACGTGGGTCGACCGCCTGTTTCCAGACACCTGGGAGGAGCAGATGCCGAAGACCGAGGCCGACTTGGCCAAGCAGACCGCACCTGCGCAGCGTCCTCCGTCAAAGCGCAAGAAGTCGGCATGAACATCCTCGGTGCATATGTGTTAGCGTAGGTTGATGCCCTAATTTAGCAACATATGTGTTCCCATTGTACTTGTTGATGGTGATGCAACACGAACATACATGATCCAACACATACATCCGAACCAGATATGTCGGACTCCGACATAGTCGCCACCATGTGTTTGCAATTCATTGTGCCTTATTCATGTCGACGTCTCGCACGATTGCATGTCGATAGGGCGTCGACATATTCGCCGACATATCTCGTCGCGGAATAGCATGTGTCAACCCCGTCTATCATCGCTGCTCGCCGAGTAGGATGTTCCTTTTGATGTCGACACATGCGCCGACAAGGCGCATCGTTCAAAGTCGGCTAGCAAGTTTCAATGTGGACAGTGATTTACTAAAAAACGGAAAAAGATTCGTGCCCTACGATACAAAAGTCATTAGAATAACTTGGCCATCGGCGCCAACCATACAATAGTGCCCTGCACACCGCAGCCCGCCAACTACGCATCCGTACTGCCCATGCCCTGCTTGCTATTCTTCCTCTTGCTGCTGCCCTTGCTCTGCTTGACCTTCTCCCCCTTCCTCCCCCTGTGATCCATATCGTACTCCATCCTCGCGTCACACGGCACATCGATGCCCTGCGCTTTGAGCTTGGGCCCGGCGACGGGGCACATTCCCCAGAACGCCAAGGTCTCGACCGTCGCTCTTGCGATCATGTCGGCCTCGACTTCCTCAACTCCCTTCGCGAAGGCCCTAGCAACTGCCTGGCTCTGCAGCGATGGCGCGACGTTATGTGCAACCTCCCCAGCGGGAGCCTGCCTGCTGCGTGCTATGTCGATCACCGCGTGCATCACCTCCTTGAAGTCCTTGGCCCTCGCCTCCCCCGCACCTGCCACCATCGCCGCCGCCTTCCCTTCGCCCACAGCACCGAGCACCGACGCCCCCGTCTCCAAGAGGCACCAGATGGCGCATGCCGATGCCGCTAACGCCTGGGCCCCCATCTCCATCTTCTCGTCCGCCTTCCCCTCCACGCTCGCATCGACCTTCCCAAACGCCGCGCTCGCCGCGACCTTCCCATACGCCGCGCACATCGACACGCGATTTACCATCGCCGACATGAGAGCGTTCGTCTCTTCCTTGCCTTCCTCCGTGTCCTCGATGATGGGGAACCAGATCACCGGCCAGAGCACGTCATGAAGCGCAACACCCGAACTCGCGTACCCACGGTACCTGGCGAGTATATCGTCGAACCTGCCGCGCAAACACATTAAAACGACAGGACTTCAACGTTTTGACACCAACTTGGTCGACAAAACTCGGCACGTCAGTATCCGTCTTACCTTGCTCTCGGATGGCACAAGCCTCTGGCCCACATCACCGTCCACATCCCAGTGGGCAACAACTTCACCTCCGCCCACACCTCCTTCCATTTATCCAACTCCCCCGGGTTCAAGACGGTGAGCTCCTTCATGAGCACCTTGCTCACGTAGCCGTCGTAGACGACGAACGCAATCGCGTGCTCGTAGGCCAGCTCCATCTTCTCCCTCGACTTGCCGATGTACCGATTCTGTCCGTGTACCTTAATTTCGCCCACCCACCCTTGCCCGTCGCCAGCCTTGTCTCGCGGATGCCATGACCCCTGCGTCCATGCTCTTTATCTCCCTCGCCGCCCTCCTCGTCCTCCTCCTCCGCCTTCTCCTTCTTCTTCGCCGGCTTACCCTTGCCGCCCGTCTTGTCCTTCTCCCCTTCCACCTTCTTTCCTTTCTCTTCCGACGTCAACTTCCCCGCAGTCATCGCCCGCGTGCTCCTCTGAGAGATCGCCTTCCCTTTCCCTTTGTCGTCCTTTTCCTTCCGTCCAGCATTTATCTCGGCGACAGCAGCCGTTGCGGCCGTCTGCTCCGTCGAACCCCCTCTGTGGGTCGCCGACGGCACCACATGCGCCGTGTCCATGATGGCCATAACAGGGGCGTGCTCGGGGCGCTTTGCTGCCTCAAAATGGGCCATGACGACAGCGAGGTCGGCATGCTTGTCTGCGCGGCCGCCGGTGGCGAGCGCTGCACTCACTCCCTTCTCCGCCGCCACATCGACCACAGATGCACCTGGTGTGGGTGCGGTCGCGTTTACCGACATCGGCGTCGCGCTTTTGCCGAGTTCCGGCAGGGTCACTGACGGAGCAGTTGCTTTGCGTGCGCCTAAATGGGCGCGAAGAAAATCGGACTTGGGGTCCGCAGGCGGTGGGGCGGCCACCGGAGGCGCGGCAGGTGGGGCACCGGACGACTTGCCGGCAACCTGCGTAGTGACGGAGCGGCGTGCTGTTCCAGGAAGGCCGGCGTCGACCACGGGATGCTGCTGCACGTCCCTGCTATGTGCCTCCATGCGGCGGAGCATCTCTCTGAGCGCCGTACCACCGGGGGGGGCCTTAGCTGATGCCATGGCATCACCCTTAGCCGAAGCAACCTTCGCGACAACCTTGGCGGCAGTCGGGGCTGCTGGAGCTGGAGCAGCCTCGCCATCTTTGTTCGCACCTGACTGGCCGGCAGGCGCGCTGGTAGCCGCAAGGGGGTTACGGGGACTCGACTTGGTGGTGCCGGCAACCGTAGCAGAAGCAGGCTTGGCCGCCGCCGCGACGGGTGGTCCCTTGGTGGTTCCGGAGTCACCATCATTCGCCGCCTGAGCAGTTGGCACCTCCTTGTCGGTAACGCCTTTCCCACCGCTCGCCTGAGGATGGGTCTGCTCGGCGACCAAAGGCGGGCCAGTCGGAGCAGCTAGGTTAGCGGCAACCCCGTCGGCAGGGCCACCCTCTACTCCCCCGCTTCCGCCTCCCTTGCTGTGCGACGTCCTTACCACCTTCCACCCCGCCTTCGTCTTCAGCTGGTCGACCACGCTTTTTTGCGCAGGCTTCGACCCGAAACTACCGTCCGCTCCCTTGCTCCGCTTCGAGCTCCCCTTGTCGTCTCCATCGCCGGTCCTCTTATGGCCCTGCTTCTCGGCCGTTTTTCTTTGCGCGTTATCGGCGTCATTGGCCGAAGGCGACGACCCACGTCGACCAGGAGCCACAGTGCCGATCATCTCTGTCATGATCTTCATCCCGGAAGCAACAAAAGACTGCTGGGTGGCCTCCGTCACCGCCTTCAGGATGTCGGCCTTGAACGACTTCAAAATCTCTTCTGGGATGGCGGGCGGCGTGGGATGAGGCGGTGGCGGCGGCGGCACGGCGAGCCTGGCGGTCAAAGCGGTGGCGATGTTGACCTGCGCGGAGGCAAGGTGGTTCGAGATGTACTCTTCCAACCCCTTCTTCGCATCGCCCACCACCGAATCCACGTGTTCGGCCAAGGAGGAGACCGCTAACGCTCGTGCATACGCGACACGACCCTCCGGATTGTCGAAGTCCTCCAACCACTCCGTCGCATGTTCCGTGAAAGTCTTCATCGACTTCCACGCTTCGTCAAAGCTGCCGGAGATGTTGCCCGTGATGGTCTTCGACATGGCCTCCGTCGCGTTTCGCAGCTGTTCCGCGGCATACTTGTCGGTGTCGTCGACCTGCTCGGCCAACCCTTTAACGTGGTCGACGAGTCGACTGACCCCAACAAAAAAACTGTCCAGCCGGGACCGCTCCGCATCGAGCAACGACGCCAGCCGAGCGTTCTCCGCCCGCAACAACCAGTTTTCCCGTCGCAGAACCTCGACGTCGTCCAGTTCTGGGCCCTGCCGACCAGGTGCTTCCCCGGCCTCCTGCTCGCCCGTGTTGTTCGGCCCTTCGCCGGCGTCGACCGACACCTTCCCACCTCCTTTGCAGGCCGCCTCATCTTGGCCATTTCCAGGTGCCTCCACGCCGACCTCGCCCTTCTCCTTCCCCACATCTGCCGACCTCGTAGCATTTCCCGCGCCGTCATCCTTCTCTTCCTCATTCCCCTGATCTGCCGACCCCACCGCCTCTTCCGCCGCTCCCGCCTCAACCGTACCCTCTACATACTCCACCACGAACTCCACCTCTTCATCCCCCCCCTCCTCATCCTTCCCTCCCTCCCACTTCTCACCATTCTCGTCCTTATTCTCCTCCTCCTCCTCCTCATACTCCTCCTCGTCCTTACGCTTCACCGCCTCGTCTTCCTCCTCCGACTCCGACTCCGACTCCGACGACGACGACGACGACGACTTCTCCGTTTCCGACCTTCCTGCACCTGCCTCTGCGTCGTCTCCTCCACCGTTTCCACCTTCCCCATGCACCCTCGCGTTCCCATGATGCTGGGCGGCAACTGCACCTTGGGGCGCCTTCTGTCCTTCCGCGACGTCGTCATCTATGGCATTGTCGGCGGGTCCGGCGGCTAGAGAAGTTGGCGTCGCGGTGCGTTTTACGGCAATGACCTTGCCGACGTACTCAACCATGCTGTCGCGCAAAGCCTTCAGCCCCTTCATCCCGATGCTCTCGATGCTCACCCCACGACGACCCTTCTCGCCTGTCAGATGGTCGATCTGTTTTGCTACCCACCCGAACGACGTCGCGGAAAGCACGCCGGCACCGACATGCCCGTCCGACACTGTGCCCGGCACTTTCTGCATACAAGCACGGAACATGATGAGCGGAGCGTTCAGAAACGGGCACCCCCCCCTTGCGACTTGAACGTGCAACTCACATCGCGGATAGGGTGGTCGCAGTCGGCCAGCCTGACCTCCACCACTGCTTGTGATGGCGGCGCCCAGTCCCACATCCTACCGGGACGCCCCAGCTCGGCCAGGACAGCCGTGCGGAAGAACCTGAAGCACCGCGGTGGGGGGAGGCGGTCAGCGTGTGATACCCTGTGTCGCCGACTAACAAGCGGGTCATCGACGACAATTCAGCACTTACTTTAGCACGCGGGCGGCCTCGTCGCGGTGATACCCTTTACCGGTCTGCGGGTCGATGTGCCGGATTGAGGTCCTGCACACCTGTCCCTCAGCCTTCAACAGATCTCCAGGGTATAGGATGGCAATGACGCTGCAGTGCGTTCCTGGAAGCGCACCGAGGCTGCACATGCAATTCACGACGACGTCGATCACATCACCACGCGATGTCGCGACACTAAACAACGATAACTGATCAAAGGTGAAACAGCTCACATCGTTCTTAACGGGATAGCGGCGATGTCGGCGTCGAAAACCGCAGCAAAGCATGAATGGTCGGCCAGCCGCATGGCCGATCGAAGCGTGCCGACGTCGAGAACCCACAAACGCTGGTTCTCGATCCCAAGTCGGGACCACGCGAACCTGACGGCACGATTGGGCAAGGAGGTTCATACAAGGGCGGTTGAGCAAACGCCGAAAAGTACAGAGGGCGACTACGTGTGGTCGACGATTCCTAAGGTGGCCGGCGTTCCTGGAGGGGGTCTATGCCTAATACCGCGCACGTCGACGTAAATCAGAAGGCCACTGCGTCGACACCCAACCTAGTTAAGTCGGCGCCGACTACTCGAGTCGTACCTGATGCCGAAATCCAAACATCCGTCGTTGAACTCTATCTTGTGGTTGCGAAGAACTAAGAAGTCTTCCCACTCTAAAGTGAAGCTGAGACCAGGACCCATTTGGTGACGAAGAGGGAAGTCAGCCGAAGTCGGCGCCGAGTTATCGGGGTCAGGGCTAGGGTCCATACCGACTAAGGGGAAGCGATATCACGATAGCCGCACAGAGCAACGAAAGGAGGAAAAAAGGAAAAGGAGGAGCGAAACGAGATGCGGAAAATGGGGAGCGAGGCCACCATCCACAAAGAAAAGGAGACGGTGGCCCACCGCATCCCCGTTCAGCGTCGCCCAAGGGTGTGGGGCCTGGCTCGGCAGGGCTCTGAGGGCGCATGCGCAAGTGGAACAGGTGGTCCGACTCCGCTTCGGCAGGGCGTCGACCTCGCGTCCATTGTCCCTGGTCGGCGAGGGGACGCAATATCGCGTGCGCGATGAGCGTGCATTCGCACAACACGTGTCGACTTCGTAGTGGGTAACGAACCTCGTTGTCCGCGTCGCGGCCTTTTTTTTTTTCGCTTGCAACGACAAAAATATCGCATGCGCCCGATGCGAAACCACGAGCGAACACGTGGCGTCACCGCAACGGGTCGCAAAATTGTCGAGCGTCCCGAGGGGGCCCCGACTTTTCGCCCGGCCCTCGCCTGCCCGTCCGGGCAGGCCGCGATGGGTTACTAGGACCTCGCGAGCAGGTGGCGCGTGTGGGCTGCCTTCGCGCGAGGGTAATTTTCCCACGCGCGAGGTGTCGCCAGTTCGCCTACCCCACCCGGTAACGTGGGCCGCTGTTCACATTCGGGGCGGGGCCGCGAGGCGGCGGTCGTGCGCTCGGCCCAGCCTTGGGCCAGGCTGGCGGGCCCGCACGCGCGTCAGTGCTCCGCCCCGTCAGCCCAGGCTTCGACGACCCCCCTCGACGACACTGGCAATTCGGCTCCGTCGACCGAATTCCGCTGGGGTGTTCGGTGCGGTTACTCGGTCTGATCTGGACTGTAACCGAACCCAATCTTCGCTAGGTAGCGCGAAACACTCCTCAAGATGCGCGGAATGTCCTCCAGTCCAGATCAGACAGGTGGGGTGGGGTGGGGGAGGGGGGAGCTTGGAAAGGCGGAATCGCGTCGGGAAAGGGTTTGATCTGGTCAGATCCTCCCGAGTCGCCCTCTGTAGATCGAGAAAGGGGGGAGGGCGGAGGGGAAGCTTGAAAAAGCCGGAGGGCGCGACGGGAATTAGTGGGTAGGGGGCCCATCGGAACGTCGCCACTGGCCTTTGGGTCGCTCAAAAGTCACCTAATCGACAATAGGGAGTGGTGAGGCGATGTGAGAGTCAAATGTTGCAGACAAGGCGATTCTGTAAAACTCGATGGTGCATAGGTATTTCAAAACGGTACTGATTGGTTATTTTGACTTCTCCTCACCTTCTCACACACCCTTCCAGTTGAAGATAGGATTTGTGTGGAGGAGACAGCGGTGCAGATAAAGTCAAGACGATAACTCGAACGGGGACGTTCTTGCTTTCAAAGTTCAAAGCCATCCCTCACCTGTCCCCCCCTTCCCCCTTCCCCCCCACCATCTCCCCCCCCCCCCCCCCCCCTCCTCCCCCCCAACTAGTAGCGACGCGCCCACCGATCCTCCCCATCCTTCACCTTGTCCCCCTTCCCTAAGTTACCAGACCAGCCACGTCACGACGATTCGCTCCACACTCTTTCTCTCACTCTCTTCCTCCCAGTCGCAGCGCTAGCGGCTCGCGTGGCGGTAGCCGCCTGCTAAGCGGTGTGTGCGTGGTGGCGATTTTGCTGCTTACCGGTTTCTCGACCGCTATTGTACCACTACACAGAAATTGAAGGCCCAGAAACCCGACGATTTTTTGGTGACGTGGCGTGCTCCGTTCCAGTTTGCTGCCTTATCATGCCTCCGCCCATCTCGACCTCCAATGGTCGTCGAGCAAAAAGGTGTGGCGGCTCGCGTCGCGTCGCGCAATGTTCGGGCGTTTTCCCTATCCTTCCATTCCTGGCTGCTTCGGCAACTATCTAGTCTTTATCCCTAGTGTAACGTTAGTAACGTGTAGGGTGTGTGTGTGTGTGTGTGAACCCTGTCTGTCACTTGAGCTCATGCCGAACCTAGAGCACACGTGCGGTGTTCTCCGCACCACTTTGTTGACCGTGCGTCTTGTCTTGCCGCCTCGCCCTGGGCTAGTACTAGGTTCCCTTTTATCTTGCGACTGTCCTTGTCACTTTATTCAGTCCGCAATTCGCCATTTCTGCAGTGGCGCAAACCTTTTCTTGTCCAACCGCGTTCTGCTTCTCGTCAAGAATTGCCTCATCCAGTCGCCAAAATTACTTCAGCTTTCAAGCCTCATCTGCCTGACGACTCGTCAAACATCCGGAAGCCTTTCTTTACGCCCCTTCCGTCCTTTCCGCGATTTCGCTACCTACATTTCACCCTCATGGCGGCGCTGTCAGGGTCGTTCCCTACCAGCCAGTGCCAATGGATGAAAGACTTGACTGATTCCGTCTTCTTTCACGTTGACGGTGTCGGGCGTTCCACACAACTACTGGAGAATATGCTGGCCGAGCAGCATGATTCCGCGTGCCAGGATTCCGAGAGGTAAGTGTGGTTTCGCACAATTCACAATCTGCAGCGGCGACATATCAGGCCATTAAAGCGCCTTTTGCAGTGTCGTTTCGTCTCTCTTCGCCATGGTTGCCGGCGTTGCTAGTAGGCCCGTCCTCGCTTCTCACGTCTCCTCCCATTTCCCCTTTCCCCCTCCTCGGTTTCCACGGGCTCCTCATGTTTTCCCTTCCCCCTTCACCCTTCCCCCGTGTCAGGGCGTCCAGTCGGGCCAATGAGAGCAGTGCGGCGGACAGGGCGTCCAGTCGGGCCAATGATAGCAGTGCGGCGGACAAGCAGCCGTCGCATGGTAGGGACCCCGGGTCGTGGCACGGCAGTCGCAGGGACCAAGTGCACTACACCGGCGGCGCTGCCTCCCATAAAAGGCAAGGCATTTGGCGCCTCTATACTTTCCTTGGCGTCTTTACCCGCGACCGCATTGGTCCTGAAAGCAACTCTGCCCTTCGTCTCGTTCCATCTCCTCGTTATTGGCCAATCGTTCATTTCTTCCAATGCTTTTGGCGTTCCCCATCTCACAACCTCCCCTCTCCTGGCGGCTTCCCCCTTCTCACGTCTCTCCCGACGTCCCCCGCGTGTGAGGCCAGGCAGCGAGAGGAGCCGAGCGAGTCAAACAGCAACAAGGCCAATCAGGAGAAGATGCGCTGCGACCGACTCAACGACAGGTGCGACGCTGCTGCTGTCTGCTGGGTGCTCTCCATACTCCATCATCACTCGCTTTCGTCCTGCTGTGTGGTCTCGAAGATTCCTCGTTTTTCTCGAGGAATGCAGCCGCATTCTTTCGCAGCGCCTATTTTTTGGGCACATTATCAACTTCCCCCTCAGTTCTGTCCTTCCCTCTCAATCCCTCATCCCCTTCTTAGTTACCCCCCCCCCTCCCCCCCCCCCCCCACACCTCAGGTTCGAGGAGTTGGCGCGGGCGCTGGAGAGGAGCGAGCTGGCGCGCGCGGACAGGGGGAGCATTCTGGTGGACGCCGTGCGCGTGCTGGCGCAGCTGAGGGCGGAGACGAGCCGGCTGAGGGGCTCCGCGGAGCACATGAGCGAGCAGATCCAAGAGCTCAAGGCGGAGAAGAGTGAGCTGAGGGAGGAGAGGGCGCGCCTGCTGGCCAACAAGCAGCAGCTGGAAGACGAGGTCCGCCGCTTGTGTCAAATTATATGATTTATATAATTTAGGTTTAGGTTTTGTAGGGGTGTTTCTTAGGGGGTACAACTTTTCTCTCGTCACTTTTGTACCCCATGCCCCAAACTAGTCGACATCATTCCTCTCTCACCTTGACATGGTATAGAGCAGGAAGGTTCCTAGGAAGGGCCCACCACGTTTAAGAAATTTTTTTCTGCCCGGAGCGCGCTTTGCGTTTCCCCTAGTCGCGCCACGGGCGCTTTCTCCTCGACGGCCAGTTGCGGCCGTTTCTTTCTTCGTTTTTCCCGGCCCCTTTGTTGGCCCCGCGCGACTCTCTCACGGCCTCCCCCCCCTCCTTTTTTTTTTTCCACGGCCGTGTCGTGACTCTGTCGCGCCTTTTGCGGCGTCGCTGCCGCCCGACCGCGGCCTCGTCGCCGCCGATTCGCGGCCTTGTTGCCGCCGGTTTGCGGCCTGGTCGCCACTGCAGCTGCAGCAGCAGCAGCCGCCGCGCCATCTGCAGCAGCCGCCGCTGCATCTCCAGCAGCAGCCGCAGCCACACCTTCTGCAGCGGCCGCCGCGTCATTTCCTGCAGCATCAACGGCCGCATTGTCTGCGGCAGCCGCCGCTGCATTTTCAGCAGCAGCAACTGCCGCTTCTTCCGCAGCAACTGCCGCTGCATTTCCAGCAACAGCAACTACTGCACCCTCTTCAGCGGCAACTGCCGCATCTTCAGCAGCAGCCGCCGCTGCATCTACAACAGCAGCAGCTACTGCATCTTCTCCAGCGGCTCCTTCCGCATCTTCAGCAGCAGCCGCCGCAGCATCTCCTGCAGCAGCAGCTGCCGCATCTTCATCAGCAGCCGCCGCAGCATCTACTGCAGCAGCAGCTGCCGCATCTTCAGCAGCAGCCGCCGCAGCATCTACTGCAGCAGCAGCTGCCGCATCTTCAGCAGCAGCCGCCGCAGCATCTCCTGCAGCAGCAGCTGCCGCACCTTCTGCAGCAGCAGCCGCCGCCACCTCCTGCAGCGACAACTGCCGCATCTACTGTAGCAGCAGCCGCCGCCACATCCTACAGCGGCAACTGCCGCATCTTCACCAGCAGCCGCCGCAGCATCTACTGCAGCAGCAGCTGCCACATCTTCTGCAGCAGCAGCCGCCGCTATCTCCTGCAGCGGCCGCCGTAGCTACATCAGCATCAGCCGCCGCTGCCTCTGCAGCAGTGGCCGCCGCCGACCCAGCAACGACCGCCTCCGCATCTCCAGCAGCGGCAACAGCCGCACCTCCTGCAGCAGCTGCCGTCGCCGACTCAACTGCAGCAACTGCCGCAGCTGTCCCAACTGCTGCTGTTCCTGTTATCCTTCCATTTTCGACTGTTCCTCCTCCTGCTATCATGGCTAGCGCTCCTGTCCTAGCCTTCGATGCTGAGGGTCGCCCAGTGAAATTTGACACCTGGCTTGAGGATCTCCACCTCTTCCTACAGCTCACTGCCAAGGAAGACATCTCCCTGTATGATCATGCCCTCGGCCATGCTACTGCCCCTGACTCCTCTGCTGCCAGCACGCTACGCTCCCAGTGGCAGACCCGCGACGCGCATGCTCGCTTTGCTATCCGCAACTCGCTACCGCTAGATGAGCGCGAGCACTTCGGCCAGTGCAAGACTGCTCAGGACCTGTACACAGCCGTCGTTGCCCGCTACTCCTCGCCTGCGTCTGCCACCCTAGGCCGTCTCACCCTACCCTACCTCTTCCCTGACCTGGCCTCTTTTCAGACCGTTGCCGATCTCATTACTCACCTTAAGACCAGTGAGGCCCGCTTTCGCGCTGCTATGCCTGCCGAGTTCCTCGCCAGCAACCCCCCACCGCTCTGGCTCACGCTCTACCACATTGTCACCCGCCTCCCTGACTCACTGCGCGCAGTCAGGGACTCTCTTCTTGCTCGCTCCCCTACTGAGCTCACCATCGCCATCCTTGAGAAGGATCTACTTGCAGCTGAGGCGAGCATCGTCGCCGTAGGTGCCTCTCGTGGCGAGCCCCGCCACCCCTTCTTTGAGGGGTGTTCCCCTTCCCCCCTTCTCCCCTCTGTCGCCACTGCTGCTGCTGTCGACCTCCTTGGTGCTGAGAAGGTCGGGGCTGCGTCTGCCTCGAGCGGGCGTCGCAAGAGCAGGGGGGGCAAGGGTGGGGGTGGAGGCGGGGGCGGTGGGGGTGGCGGCAGTGGGGGTGGCGGTGGGTCTGGAGACACTGGTGGTGGCAGTGGGGGTGGTGACAGCGGCGGCGGGAGTAGTGGCGGCAGCGGCGGTAGCAGCGGCGGCGGTGGTGGTCGTGGTCGCGGCAGGGGTGGAGGTGGCCGAGGCGGTGGCGGTGGCGGTGGTGGTCGTGGAGACGCTGGTGGTGACCAGGGTCAGCAGCACGCCCCGACCCTCCAGGCCGCCCGTGAGTGGTACGCACAGCGTGGTTCCACTTGCACGTACGTCCACCGCACTGGTGACCGCAAGGGCCTGCCGTGTGGGAGGCCGCACCCCACGCAGCGCTGCTACCAGCGCCTTACTGACGCGTGGCGCGCCCAGTTTCCTGGGGGTGCTGAGCTGCCCCACTGGCCTGAGCTGGAAAAGAAGGGTGTTGATATTTGGGCTTTAGACTTTGATGCTATTCTCACTGCCATGTATGCGATGTCTATTAGTGGAGAGAGTGCTCAGTACCTGCGTGTTCCGCCCGACCCGGGCATTGTGACTTGTCAGGCTCCCGCTCTCAGTACTTGTGAGACTGCTGTTCCAGGTTCTGGTGAGGCTGCTGCTCGAGGTGCTAGTGTGTCTGCTGCCCTAGGTTCTGGTGAGGCTGCTGCCCTAGGTACGAGTGTGTCTGCTGCCCCAGGTCCTGGTGAGGCTGCTGCCCTAGGTACTAGTGTGTCTGCTGCCCCAGGTCCTGGTGAGGCTGCTGCCCTAGGTGCTATAGCCCCAGTCGCCCCTGGTACTGAGCCGACCGCCGCACTCCACACCTTCACTCTTGACTCAGGTGCTTCCCGCTCCTTCTTTCGTGACCGCACTGTCCTTGAGCCTCTTGCTCGGCCGGTTGCAGTCTCGCTAGCTGACCCCACTGGGGGTCCAGTCGTTGCGACTCACTCCACTGTCCTCCCTTGTCCTGCAGTCCCGTCCGGCACGCTGTCGGGTCTCTACCTCCCCTCGTTCTCTACGAACTTGGTGGCAGGATGTGAGCTACAGGATGGGGGTGTTCACCAGACCACCCCTGCCTACGAGCGAGTGACCCACTGCACGTGTGCCCGGACGGGTCGCCACCTGGCTACCTTTACTCGCGAGCCGGGGTCGGACCTGTACACACTGACCACTGAGTCCCCTCAGGTAGCTGCGTCCGCGTCTGCGTCGGCGTCAGGTCAGCTGTCCGCCCCCTGCTCGTGTCGCTCTCTGACGCACGACACTGTCCTCTGGCACCACCGACTTGGCCACCCGTCTGTGCAGCGCCTTCGTGCCATGCACAAACGGCAGCTTGTCTCTGGTCTCCCTCGGGTTCTCCCTCCCCTCCCCCCCTCACCTGCTCCCGACTGCATTCCCTGTGTTGAGGGGCGGCAGCGCGCCGCTCCCCACTCCTCCTCCTTCCCCCCGACGACTGCTCCTTTGCAGACGCTACACATGGACGTGTGGGGCCCAGCCCGCGTCCGTGGTCAGGGTCAGGAGCGGTACTTCCTGATAGTTGTCGACGACTACTCGCGCTACACCACGGTCTTCCCCTTGCGCAGCAAGGGTGACGTCCCTGATGCCTTGATCCCCTGGATCAGCCGAGCCCGTCTCCAGCTAGGCAAGCGCTTTCGCTCGGACTTTCCAGTCCTACGCTTGCACTCTGACAGAGGTGGTGAGTTCGCCTCCGACCTCTTGGCAGCCTACTGTGCTGAGCACGGCATCGAGCAGTCGTTCACGCTTCCGGCCTCTCCACAGCAGAATGGGGTCGCTGAGCGCCGCATTGGCTTGGTCATGGAGGTCGCTCGTACCTCCCTGACCCATGCGGCTGCTCCCCACTTTCTGTGGCCGTTTGCGGTCCGTTACGCAGCGCATCAGCTCAACCTCTGGCCCCGTGTCTCCTTCCCGGAGACTTCCCCGACTCTGCGGTGGACGGGAGAGGTTGGTGATGCGTCGCGTTTCCGGGTGTGGGGATCCCGAGCCTTTGTCCGCGATACGTCTGCGGACAAGATCTCGCGTCGCGCTGTTCCCTGTGTCTTTCTTGGCTTTGTCCCCGACGCGCCTGGCTGGCAGTTTTACCACGTCGCCTCGCGCCGGGTTCTGGCCTCTCAGGACGTCACTTTTGACGAGTCTGTCCCCTTCTACCGCCTCTTCCCCTACCGCACTGCCCCACTCCCCCCACCGCCGCTCTTCCTCGCACCAGGTGCTGCTGTGGTAGACCCCCTCCCCCCTCAGGGTGCCGCTCCCTCAGGTGTGTCCCAGGTAGACCCGGTTGACCCTGTTGAGGTAGCTGTCGAGTCCCGCCCTGCCAGAGGTGCTGAGCCTGAGAGTGCGGAGCCTGACAGTCCCGAGCCTGGGGGTGCGGAGCCTGGGGGTACTGAGCCTGGGGGTGCGGAGCCTGGGGGTGTGGCGACTGGGGGTGCTGCGTCTGGGGGTGTTGAGCCTGAGCGCACTACGTCTGGAGGAGCTCTCTCCTCCCAGCAGCTGCAGGAGAGATACCTACAGTACTGCCGCCTCCGGAGCGGAGCTTCTGGAGCTCGTCCCAGTACTTTCCCTCCTGCCCAGGAGCTCCCCCCCATTCAGCAGATCCGAGAGTGGTACGCGCGGCGCTGCAGTCTCCGGAGTGGTGCCCCTGGTGCTGAGGACCTGGACGTTGGCGTTGTCGCTGGTGCTGAGGACCCGGGCGTTGGAGCTGCTGCTGGTGCTGCGGACCCGGACACTGGCGTTGTCGCTGGTGCTGAAAACCCGGACGTTGGCGTTGTCGCTGGTGCTGAGGACCCGGGCGTTGGAGCTGCTGCTGGTGCTGAGGACCCGGACGTTGGCGTTGTCGCTGGTGCTGAGGACCCGGGCGTTGGAGCTGCTGCTGGTGCTGCGGACCCGGACGTTGGCGTTGTCGCTGGTGCTGAGGACCCCGCCGCTGCTGTCTCTACTGGTTCTGGAGCCGCTACGCGGCCGCGACCCTACTTTGTCCCGCTCCTTCAGCAGGTTCTTGGTCTCACGCCAGTCCAGTCGCAGTCACAGTTACCGCCCGCCTCCCCTCTCCCTGGTCCCTCTCCCTACACTGGTCCCACGGGAGGCCTTACTGAGCGTCGTGCGCCTGAGTCACGTCCAGCGTCGCCTGTCCGTACTGCGCGCACCGGTCGTCGTGCCCCGCGTGAGCGTCCTCCTCCTGTCCCCGGCACTCACTACATGACTCTGCGTCCCTCCACTGCTCCGCAGCGTGTCCCGCTGCCGTCTCCTCCTGAGTCTTCGCTGCCTACTCTTCCTGACCCGGAGTCTGACTCCCGTCGTGCTGCCAGTCCCACTGTCACGCGTTTTCTCGCTACTGTCGTCACTGACCCGTCTCTTGAGTCCGCTGCTGCGTCTGCTCTGGTCGCTGAGCTGGTTGACTTTGCTTCTCGCTGTCGCCTGGACTACGCTGCTAGCCTAGTTGCTGAGTCTGAGTTTGCCTGTCCTCCGTCCGTCGGGGGTGAGTGTGCTCTTGGCACGGACGTCCTTGAGGACAGACAGGAGGAGTTTCACTGCTTTGCTGCTGCTGTGCCTCATCTCGTGTCCATGCTTGTTGCCCCTGAGGGAGACCCGGATGCACCAGACATCCCGACCCCGCGCTCCTACACTGAGGCGATGGCGGGTCCCTACTCCTCTCAGTGGCAGACAGCCATGGACGCAGAGATGGCTTCCTGGAAGTCCACTGGCACTTACGTCGACGAGGCTCCCCCTCCTGGGGCGAACATCGTCAGTGGCATGTGGATTTTCAGGGTGAAGCGACCGCCGGGTTCTCCGCCTGTCTTCAAGGCGCGCTACGTGGCTAGGGGCTTCAGTCAGCGAGAGGGAGTCGACTTCTTTCAGACCTTCTCCCCCACCCCGAAGATGACTACTCTTCGAGTGCTGCTGCACATAGCCGCTCAGCGCGACTACGAGCTTCACTCTCTTGACTTCAGCACAGCTTTCTTGCAGGGCAGCCTGCACGAGGAGATCTGGCTGCGCCGCCCTCCTGGCTTCACTGGGTCGGTTCCCCCTGGCACCCAGTGGAGGCTTCAGCGGCCGGTCTACGGTCTCCGCCAGGCACCGCGTGAGTGGCACGACACACTGAACACGACACTTGCGGCTCTTGGGTTTGCTCCCTCTACTGCTGACCCGTCGCTGTTTCTACGCACCGACACCTCGCTGCCGCCGTTCTACATCCTCGTGTACGTCGACGACTTGGTCTTTGCCACAGCGGACAGAGCTGGTCTCGCCCACGTGAAGTTGGAGCTGCAGAAGAGACACACGTGCACAGACCTGGGTGAACTGACAAGCTACCTTGGCTTGCGGATCACCCGGGACAGAGCACGGCGCACCATCACCCTGACTCAGTCACACATGGTGCAGCAGGTCCTTCAGCGCTTCCGCTTCACGTACTCCTCGCCTCAACCCACTCCTCTGCCTACGGGACACTCGCTCTCAGCTCTGCCTTCGGATGAGTCCGTAGAGCCGAGTGGCCCGTATCCAGAGCTTGTGGGTTGCCTCATGTACCTGATGACCTGCACACGACCTGACCTTGCATACCCTCTTAGCATCCTTGCACGCTATGTCGCTCCCGGCCGTCACCGGAAGGAGCACATGGATGCAGCTAAGAGGGTGTTGCGCTACTTGTGCAGTACGTCGGGCATGGGGCTAGTGCTTGGAGGGCGAGACCGGCCTGTTCTCACAGGGCACTCAGACGCTTCTTGGGCAGACGACCAGGCTACACAGCGGTCGTCACAGGGTTACACCTTCAGCCTTGGCTCAGGCTCAGTTTCCTGGCGTTCTACACGCTCTTCTTCTGTTCTCAGCTCCAGTTGTGAGGCTGAGATCTACGCCACAGCCATGGCTGCCCAGGAGCTACGCTGGCTGACCTACCTGCTGACCGACCTTGGAGAGCGGCCTGGTTCTCCTCCAGTGCTGTACGTCGACAACAAGGCTGCCATTGCCTTGTGTCAGGAGCACAGACTGGAGCACAGAACGAAGCACATTGCTCTGCGGTACTTTCTTGCTCGAGAGCTGCAGCAGCGTGGTCAGCTTTGTCTGCGTTACGTGGCCACTGAGGCCAACACTGCTGATGTGTTCACCAAGGCGCTTCCGCCTGTTGACCATCAGCGCTTTTGCACTCTGCTAGGCCTTGTGCCTACTGGACCTCACTTGCTTACTTCTTGACCCTGCTTGTACTGTGATCACTATATATATATATATGCCTGCATGTTTACTTTTGCTAGGATGTGATCACTGTATCTCTTGCTGTGTTATAAACCTGCATGTGAACTGGTCTTGTGACCCCTGTTAGGTTTGGCTATCCCCCTACTTCACCTATGGGGGTGTGTCAAATTATATGATTTATATAATTTAGGTTTAGGTTTTGTAGGGGTGTTTCTTAGGGGGTACAACTTTTCTCTCGTCACTTTTGTACCCCATGCCCCAAACTAGTCGACATCATTCCTCTCTCACCTTGACAGCTTGGCCGCATCTGGTGCCGCCCAATCCACGGCCGCCACTTCAGCAGCAGTATCGATGGTTTCTTCAGCCGCCCGGCAGGCAGCTGCTGTTTCTCCTCCTCTTGGGTTTGCGCCTTGTGCTCCGGGCTCTCCGGGTTCGCCTGGTGCTGTGCCCGTGATGCTGCATCTGGTGTGTGAGCCGGGCAAGCTGGGCCCAATGGGAGCACCCATGGGCTTGATGCCCATTCCGTTCATGCCTGGGGGGATGCTTCATCCTCTCCCTCATCTCCACTCGCACCCTCACCGACCCCAGCCTCGTACTATGCAAGACAGGAATGGTACATGTCACGTGCCAAAACATCCTGCTCCTGCTGGCGGTGGTGGTGGTTCTGCCGGTTCAGCTGCTGGTTCTGCTGGTGGTGGTGGTGGTGTTTCAACTGGTGGTGATGGTGGTTCAACTGGTGGTGATGGTGGTTCAACTGGTGCTACTACTGCTGCTGCTGGTATTGGTGTTTCAGCTAGTTCATCTGCTGCTTCTGGTGCTGCTGCTACTGTGCCTGCTGGTGGTGGCTCAGCTGGTTCAGCTGGTGCTGCTGCTGCAGCTACACCCGGTCCGCAGTACCTGCATGTGCCTGCCATGCAGGCCTCTCGTTATCAGGGTAAAATACCCTTTTTGCACTGACTGGCGGCCGCTTTTTTTCAGTTACCCTTTCACAGGCATGGTAGTGGATTTTTTACCCTAGGCCAGAAAGTGTAAGTTTTTCAATACCCTTTGAAAAACAGCATAAGGAACACATTACTCTGACTGTACAGTGTACAATCCAAGCTATACTGGTACTGAGTGCTCCGTAGCGAGACGGAACACTATACAGGTCCCTGCAAAACGATACCATCAGTGAGATTTGACCTTGCGTTATTACAGATCTAATGCGCAATCGAACTAGCTGAACTACTAGCCACTGATCTTGGATGCGTCGAGATTCAAACTAACCATAAGTTTTTAAGAATACCCTGCCCAAACAGACTAACTGTTTTTTTACCCTGCATTTGTCAGGGAAACAAAATTTTTACCCTACGCATCAGGGTTGACTATACCTAGAACCCTGATTACTAAGGGTGGCCCAAAACGAATCTGAAGCCCTGCTGCCATGCCATATGCCATGCCAGGAATGCCACCCATGCGCATGTGGCAGTGGTTATCGCAACCAGCTGTTGAGCCCTATGATCGAAAAGCTCAGGACATTGGTGGTATGAGTAATTTATTGTTTGGCCTGCCCTTTTCACACAGGAGTTATATGTGTGTTGATGTAGAGTTTTTATGGTATGTGTGTTTTCATTAGAGCGTGTTCCTACACCTCGTATCAGTCGAACCTCATATCAGGCTCTCACTCAAAATTCCCCAAAACCAAAAACCTCTCGTTAGTTTTACCTGGCGAAAAGTACATTCTTGGTACGAGGTGGCCTGATATGAGGCCGGAGGAACACGCTCTTAGCAGATGAGTGCCACGGCTAATTAATAGGGTTTCATTTGCAGTGACGAACATCAGCGACTTATAGTCAACATTCGGGAGCCTCATGGGGCCAAACCGACCAGCCAAGCAGTGTTGAGATGTAATGTGGTATATCTCCAGTGATGAAGAAAAGAAAAGAAAAGAGAAAGGGAGAAGGAAAGTGAAACCGCCAAGAAGAACCCAAATGCAACACACATAAAACCCCCCCTCAAGATACCCAATCAAAACGCCCAGTCAAGACACCCTGTCAAGACATCCCATCCCACACCCCATTTCCCCCCCCCCCCCAATCACAACAGCGAATCCACCATGTACGGGGCCTCCACCCAGAGAGCCCCGCCTTCCGCATCGCCATCGTCCCACTCCCGGTCCACCAAGTCAACGTTAATCCCCCCCATAGAAGACGCCGCTCGAAGCAGGATGACACGGGCTTGCGCACGTTGCAACGCCACCCCGATGAGCGCCTTCAGTGACCCTAGAAGATAAGCCGAAAACACAGTGTCGTCCTCCCGACAAGCCCCCCGCGACACAGCTAGCCCCACGTGCGCATCTCCCTGCTGACGAAGCCACCTCCGAAAGCGACCGCCGAGACACCCCCACGTCTCCACTATCAGAGGAGTGAACTGCACGCCCCGGTTGCGTGCAAGCAGAGGCGCGTAATCGCTCGTTTTACGACGCTCCCATTCTCTTGCCGCCACGCCTATTTGACGCCCGCACTGTCCTAGCAAAGATGGAGACAGCGATAGCGGGTCCGCGACGCTGATCTCCAGGGCGTGAGCCTCTCCAGCCATTGGTCGTCGCACCGCCACATCAACCCGCTTCCCCTGCAGCACCACACTATCCTCCATTGTCACCACCCCCCCAGACGCCTTAGAGATCTTCGCCACCGCAAACTTCACCTCATCATGTACCCGAGATGGACCATGCTGGTGCTTGCATCTCAGGGCATGATGCGGGTCTGCTGAGTCAACATATGCTGTGCCACAAACACACCTCCCCGCCACCTGCAGCTGCTGAATTGGGAGCCCGAGCCGTATAGCAGCAGCAATGCCCCACTCCGCCGCAGTGAATGTGAGATCTGAGTGAGCCGGAACCGCCGAAACCCATGCACCAGCCCCCGGGCCCTGAAGGGATGTGAAACGGGCCAGGGTGGCATCGTCACGAGCCGAGCGACGCAGTGTCTGGAGCCAAGGGATGAATTCAGCACTTTGGGACTGTATTTTCATGGACGTACCCACAGGGTGCTCATTTTCAAGTGTGAAACGAAGCTCCTGAGCCTTTTTTTTATTAGGCCCGATCATCCCCTCCACAAAATGAAGACGAGTGGTAGTAGATGCAATAGCGAGTTGACCATTACACTTGCGATTATCAAGCTGAGCCGCCATCGATTAGGGCGGGTCAGGTAGGTTGCGTTTCAGCCATTTTCGTAAAAATAACGCATTTTGTGTCAATTTCTCTGACTGTACCGAGCAGTGTTTTATGTTCAGTTCGAGTCAAACTAGTCATGACGTGAAGCGTGTTCTGACACAGATCAGTTCATGCACACAACCACCCCCTGCCTGAAAAATAGTTACCACATTCTCGCGAATCAATGGCGCGAACAGCACACACGCCACCCTGCATTGGCAATAGGGAGGCAAAGATTTGGCGAGCGGGCGGAAAAGGCGAAGAGAGCGAAGTCAGCTAGGCGAAAAGGTTTGTTACTCTAGCCTTTGCTGGACAAATTGTGAACTGCTGCACGTTTCTGGCATGAACCTGAAGTCGTAACCACCAAACATTCCAGGACATTTTCATCCTGAACCGACTCACTGTTCGTTTCGTGTCCGCGATAGGAAATTGCATAAAAAGTACAGTTACGCACTCAAATCGGGGATGAAAAGAAAAAATTGTGAAAACGGAACCTACCTGACCCGCCCTTACATCACTTATTTTCAGAACCCATTCTATCCGCAATATAAGCCTCGTCCATATCGCAGGCTGCTCCGTTGTCCGCTCTAAGTCCAATCATCGTGCTCTGTGAGCTTTCCACCCCGAGATTTTCTGGAGCACCGATCTTGCAAAGCTATTTCACTCTAGATAAAAAAGGCTTTTCAATTACTGCTCGCTGCTGTCGCCTCTCCTTTCTACTCGAAGCCATTTCATCGAGCGGGTTGCTTGCCACGGCTTGCCTAAGCTGCTCGATTCCTGTTGCTGCGGAAGTCCCAAGGGGGTTGCTCCAGGTACTGGCTTTCGACGCGCGACGCGGGCTGGCTGCTTTTTTTGTTCCTTTTCCCCTCGTTTCTGTTCTGATACACGAGTTACTCGGAGCAGCAGTTTTACGAGATTCTTGCTTTTGGCCATTGTGGGTCTTGCAACTTAAGAGCAGCAGCAGTTTTCTTCGAATTAGTTCTTAGAAGCAGCAGTCTGCTACGAATCAAATCTTAGAAAACGAATGGCTGGGGACGAAGGAGCGGAAGGGCGGCAGCAGGCGGAAGGCGGAACCGCGCGTAGCCACGGTCATGCCGCGGATTTGCACGCGCACGCGCATTCGCATTCGCACGACGACGACCATCACCATCCCCACCACCACCACCACCATAACCACGACCATCCTGGAACGTCAGTGATCCCTTGAATCCATTCTCGTTCTACCGTAATCGAGCGTGCCTTTATGGCCGCCAATCGTTGATGCGTGCATTCCTTTTTCTATTCCATCCCTATTTTATCATAATATAATTTTCCGCCTCTCCCCTTTTCCTCATCTTCATGTGTGCTCATTTTTTTGGGGAACCACTTGTCCAATCCAGCGGCGACGCGTCAGCACCGGCCGACGAGTTCCGCGGCGCGGACGGGCGCGTGTACCACTCGCACGACGGGCTCGCGCCGCACTCGCACGAGCCGCTCGACAGCGCGGGGAGCTTCGCGCTGCGCGCGCCGCCCCTGCCGAACCGCGACCTGGCGGAGCGCGCGTTTACCGTTGGAATCGGCGGACCCGTCGGATCAGGGTACGCGGGGGGGGGGGGGGGGGGGGGGGGACGGGAAGGTAGGGAAACGGGCGGAGGAGAGGCGGGGGAGGGAAGGGGAAGGGGGGACAAGGGAGGAGGAGAGGAGAGAGGGAGAGAGAAGGAAAATTGAACGGGTGCATTGCGCTCAGGTTGTGTGGGGGAAGGCGGAGGGCGGAAGAGGAAGGAGGGAGCGGGGAATCTGAAGGGTGATGGGGGAAGGAGGCGTGCCGGGTGTCACCTCACCCCCTCCTTCCCCGATCCGTCTTGCCTACTTCCCCCATCCGCCCTCCTTCCCCCATCCGCCCTCCTTCCCCCATCCGCCCCCATTCCCCCATTTCCCCATCCGCCCCCATTCCCCAATTCCCCTATTTCCCCATCCGGCCCCATTTCCCAATTCCCCTATTTCCCCATCCGCCTCCATTCCCCCATTCCCCTTTTTCCCCATCCGCCCCCATTCCCCCATTCCCCGATTTCCCCATCCGCCCCCATTCCCCAATTCCCCTATTTCCCCATCCGCCCCCATTCCCCCATTCCCCTATTTCCCCATCCGCCTCCATTCCCCCATTCCCCTATTTCCCCATCCGCCCCCATTCCCCCCTTCCCCTATTTCCCCATCCGCCCCCATTCCCCCATTCCCCTATTTCCCCATCCGCCCCCATTCCCCTATTTCCCCATCCGCCCCCATTCCCCAATTCCCCTATTTCCCCATCCGCCCCCATTCCCCCATTCCCCTATTTCCCCATCCGCCTCCATTCCCCCATTCCCCTATTTCCCCATCCGCCCCCATTCCCCCATTCCCCTATTTCCCCATCCGCCCCCATTCCCCCATTCCCCTATTTCCCCATCCGCCCCCATTCCCGTATTTCCCCATCCGCCCCCATTCCCCAATTCCCCTATTTCCCCATCCGCCCCCATTCCCCCATTCCCCTATTTCCCCATCCGCCCCCATTCCCCAATTCCCCTATTTCCCCATCCGCCCCCATTCCCCCATTCCCCTATTACCCCATTCATCCCCTTCACAGCCCATTGCTCTCTGCTGGCGCTATATCGCACCATCAGAGACCAACTGTCCCTCCCCTCCCCTCTATGCCCTCAACCATTCCCCCATTTCCCCATCCGCCCCCATTCCCCCATTCCCCTATTACCCCATTGATCCCCTTCACAGCCCATTGCTCTCTGCTGGCGCTATATCGCACCATCAGAGACCAACTGTCCCTCCCCTCCCCTCTATGCCCTCAACCATTCCCCCATTTCCCCATCCGCCCCCATTCCCCCATTCCCTCTGACGCCCATCCATCTCTTTCCCTCTACGACGTTTTCCCCCAATTTTTCTATTTCTGGTATTCCCTCTTTCCCTCGTTCCCCTTTCCCCTCTTTCCCTCGTTCCCTCTTTCCCGCTTTCCTCATTCCCTCGTTCCCTCGTTCCCTCGTTCCCACTTTCCCTGTTTCCCTCACTTCCCTCATTCCCACTTTCCCCGTTTCCCTCATTTACCTCATTCCCCCTTTCCCTCATTCCCACTTTCCCCGTTTCCCACATTCACACACTCCCCCCTCACAATCTTTGGCAGCAAAACGGCTCTCGTGCTGGCTCTGTGCTGCACGCTAAAGGACAAGAAAGGCTTGGCAGCGGTTACCCGACATCTTCACTCCCACTCATCCCCCCTGCACTCCCATCCCCCCTGCACTCCCATCCCCCCTGCACTCCCATCCCCCCTGCACTCCCATTCCCCCTGCACTCCCATCCCCCCTGCACTCCCATCCCCCCTGCACTCCCATCCCCCCTGCACTCCCATCCCCCCTGCACTCCCATTCCCCCTGCACTCCCATCCCCCCTGCACTCCCATCCCCCCTGCACTCCCATCCCCCCTGCACTCCCATTCCCCCTGCACTCCCATTCCCCCTGCACTCCCATTCCCCGCCCGCCCATGCGCCTAAGTTGGAAAAAACGCGTTTCGCGTTTTGTACGCTTTCGTATAAACGCTAGCGTCTAAACGCAAAACGCTGGCCGGGAGGGGTCTGGTACGCACAAGAATCCGCTTGCCCGGGCAGGAAAAAAAAATCCCGGGCAGGTTATATGCTCGACCAAGAGATGGAAACCGGAGCTGCTGTAGTAATCCATTACCTAACTGCTGCTGTAGTAGGTCATCGTCAAAGTGAAGAGGAAGAAATTGAACGCAAAGATTATTGAAGGGAAAAGCGGCCTGACATTGAGTGATTCTGGTAGAAGTTGGCAACAAATTGGATGGGGTGAAGGTGGGTTGTGAGCGGTGGATAAGAGGGAATGATCCACCAACAATCTCGAAATTCAGATCTGAAGTTGCTTTAGCAACGCGCGAACTCAGATCTGAATTTCGAGACTCAAATTTGAGTTCGCCAGATCGCGAACTCATCTGATTTTTTTTTCCGGTCAGCCCGAGCCAAATTTGGCGAATTTTAGAAAAATCCGCAGCGTACGAATTCTAGATGCGTATAAACTCAATACGCAACTTGAAACTAGCGTTTTTTCCAACTTAGCCATGCGTCCCCAATCATCTCACAGAAAGACTGCTCTCATGCTGGCGCTCTGTCACACACTAAGGGACAAATACAGCCTGGCAGTGGAAATCAACAACACATGCTCACTATGTGTCCCCTGCACCCCCATTCCTCCACTCACCCATGCGCCCCTAACCATCCCACAGAGAGACTGCTCTCATTCTCGCCCTGTGCCGCGTTCTTAAGTCGACTCTAAAACAGGCTCTGAGACCAGTGCAGCCTGGCAGGCAGGCAGCAGTCACCACGGCATCTCCACCCTCCTGCTCCCCTGCATCCCAACTGTTCCCTTGCACGAAGACTGCCCTCATGCTCGCCCTCATGCTCGCCCTCATGCTCGCCCTCATGCTCGCCCTCTGTCGCACGCTCAGAGACCAGTGCAGGCAGGCAGCTGTCACCAACGACATCTTGCACACAAGACAACAACCAGCTTCCCTCATGCGCTCTGCTGCTCCCCTGCTTCCCTCTGCATGCACTCCACTCCACGTTCGCAACCCGCATTATTCTCCTGCAGGAAAACTGCCCTGATGTTGGCCCTGTGTCGCACACTCAGAGAGCAGTACAGCCTGGCAGCGGTGACCAACGACATCTTCACGCAGGAGGACGGCGAGTTCCTGATCAAGCACGCCGCCCTCTCGCCGCCCGGCCGCATCCGGGCGGTGGAGACGGGCGGCTGTCCGCACGCCGCCATCCGGGAGGATATCAGCATCAACCTGGGGCCACTGGAGGAGCTTTCCTCTGAGTTTAAGGCGGATATGCTGCTGTGCGAGTCAGGCGGGGGTGAGTGGGTGGCACTGTGGGTGGCATGAAGGGTCTTTTCTCATGTTTGCATGTGACTGGCTGTCCTCACGCCACCACTGGAGGAGCTTTCCACTGAGTTCAAGGCGGATATGCTGCTGTGCGAGTCAGGCGGAGGTGAGTGGGTGGCACTGTGGCATGAAGGGGTCTCATCATGTCTCCATGCCGCCATGCGCTGACGGTATGAGCGTCAGCACGGTTCATATCCCACATGCTGTTGTGCGAATCAGGAGGAGGTGAGTGGAATGACGGATGGAAGGTGAGAGGAAGGGCGTGGCAAGGGAGTGTTGAGAGCGGTGGAGGGAGGAGTGCTGAGTGTGTGGAGGCATGCGAATTGAGGCTTCCCGTATTCTCCTTTGCTCACATCCCCCTCTGCACCTCCGTCAGCCAAGAGCTAGCAGACCACATCATCTACATCATTCATGTGTCGGGGGTTGGTGATGAGACCCCATCATTCATGTGTCGGGGGTTGGTGATGAGACCCCATTTGTTTCCTCATCTATCTCCCCATCTGGTTCCATTCTCTGTCTCCCGTCCAGTTCCCCCCCAGACAACCTAGCGGCCAACGTGAGCCGGGAGCTATCAGACTACCTCATTGACGTGTGACATGCATGGGGGTAAGACAGATACCCCTCCCTTCCCGCCCCAATTTTCTCCCCTGTTCACCTCCCTCGCAGACAACCTAGCGGCCAACTTCAGCCGAGAGCTAGCAGACTACATCATCTACATCATTGACGTGTCGGGCGGGGATAAGATCCCCAGGAAGGGCGGCCCTGGCATCACACAGGCAGACCTGCTGGTGAGAGGAATGGGGTGTGAGAAAATCACGTTTCTCAAGTAAGGTGTTTCTTTCAAACCGTTTCCCAGCCGTACCTTCCTTAAAACGTTCACTGCAGCCATGGTGACCTCATAAGGACGGAAAGGAGAGATATTATGCTGGCAGTGGCAGACCTGTTGGAAAGAGGAAAGGGGTTGGTTGGATGGAGGAGGATGGATGTGAGTACAAGTGTTCTTGCAGGGAAAATGTTGAGGGAACGGAGTGTGCTCTGGGGTGACGTTTGAGGCGCTTCAAAGGTGGGGGGGGGGGGGGGACGATGGGTGTGAGTGCACATGGGGAGGAAAATCTCGAGGAAGAGTGGCCCTGGGGTCTCCCAGGCGGACCTGTTGCTGCGAGGTGTACAAGCAATGAGGCTCTGGGGATGGCCTGGTTGATTCCGTGGGGATATGGAGGTGTGAGCAGGGGTGGTGTGTGTTGAGAGAAGGCGGGTGTGGAGGTATTGTAATGGGAGAGAGAAATGACATTGAACCCCACCCCTCCTCTCCCCTCTCTCTCCCCCATTCTCCCCACTTCTCTTGCCTCCTTACTTCTGTGCTCTCTTCTTCGTGCTTTCCGCCATGCTGACGTGGCATCATCAGGTGGTGAACAAGACTGACCTGGCGCCTGCGATCGGTGCTGACTTGGCGGTTATGGAAACGGACGCGCTGCGCATGCGGGATGGGGGGCCCTTGGTGTTTGCACAGGTGAGGGGAATTGATGGAGGGAGGTGTGCGTGCGTGTGGAACGTGTAAAAGGACCCTCTTTACAAGGAGGATAGCTGCACGTGTAGCCTGGTGGTCTTGCAAGCGGGTGCGCTGCGCATCAAAGATGGCGGGCCTCTGGTGTTGGCACGGGTGGGTGGGGGACAGGAGGGGAATGCATGGAGGTGTGCATGTGTGTGGAAAGGGGGTTGTGTGAGCCTTGCAGTTATGGAAAGAGGTGCGCTGCGCATCAAAGATGGCGGGCCTCTGGTGTTGGCACGGGTGGGTGATTAGGGGATAGTTTGCAGAAGGTAGGTGGATGAAGGGTGTGTGTGTGTGATGCCAATGCTCTCAAAGAAAGTCAGTGCTTAGGGGCTGGGAAAACCTTCATGTTTTCACGGTCGAGTGGGTGAGGGAGAGGTGGATGGAGGGGAGTATCTGATTCCGCCCCTCTCACCTGTGGCGGGAGAGTCTGTTTTCTCCTCTCTAAAGCTTGTGTCTGTCGCTCTGCACTTCGCTTTTAAGGCGCCTTCAAAAGTGTGTTGTAGTGAAGCATGGGGTGGGGGTGGTGCCACTATTCCGGGCATAGAAAACGAGGACCATGTGCCGGCAGCATGGAGTGCTGCTCCTGTTGTGCTCATACCAACATGTTATCCTCACTATGCATGCAGGTGAAACATGGGGTGGGGGTGCCAGCCATTGTGGATCATGTGCTCACAGCATGGAGTGCCGCCACAGGCCAGCCCAGGAGGTGACGGGCAGCGTGCTCCCTGTTACCCTCGCTGTTCATGCCACTGTTACAGTCGGTCATAGTTACACACATGGTAACGGTTAGCACGGTTAGCCACGGTTAGTAACGGTTGGTAACGGTGCCACTGTGCCAGCCATTGTGGATCATGTGCTCACAGCATGGAGTGCCGCCACAGGCCAGCCCAGGAGGTGACGGGCAGCGTAATCCCTGTTACCCTCGCTGTTCATGTCACTGTTACAGTCGGTCATAGTTACACACATGGTAATGGTTAGCACGGTTAGCCATGGTTAGTAATGGTTGGTAACGGTGCCACTGTGCCAGCTGTAGTGGATCATGTACTCACAGCATGGAGTGCTGCCACAGGCCAGCCCAGGAGGTGAATGGGGCTCTGCCCCTGTCACACTTGCTGTTAAAGTCCCTGTCGCAATAACTGTTACAGATGATGGTCATGTTCAAAATCAAGGCCACGGGCAATGCCATTGGCTGGCAGTTCTGCGCTTGTTACCACTATGCACTTTTCGCTGGATGCTCTGTATTATGTAGAGATGTCAAAACGTATATGTAGTTCTTGAACTTAAAGCCGGCAGCCCAAATTGCACAACTTTTAAAAGCTTGACGCGAGGGGGTTTTTCTGGTCTGGGGTTTGGCGAACGTTATCGATTTCGGTTATTTCGCCCTGGGGGTTGGTTCAGTCCCCGAAAGTCCCAAATTGCAGGCGCGCTTTTTTTAAAACCTTGCAAACACTAGTTCGTCAAGTTTTAAATGCTTGACCCGCAAGGCCCGCAATTTGGCCCGCGGGCTTTAAAAATAATCATGCTGTACTCGGGCTTTAAGGTACTGTGATCTCTCTGAACTTGTTTTTGGCAAGTTTCACGTGACTTTCCTCTCAAGGCAACCCCTTCGACAAGCCCTTACTTTTCTGGTATTCTCTAGGTCACAGCTGAGCTTCGTAACTATGGGATACCATACCACATTTTCCAAGCCTCTCGCCAACGTCCGAACCTACCGTTGTTCCCACTTTTCTCACTCCCGTGCCGCATTTCATGTTTCCGGTAGCGGCGGACCCCTGAGCATTGTGAGTGATTCAGTGCCCCGACATTCACTAGGTTTGTCAATCCATACCACAATCCCCGCGCGAATCTCGACAGCTTCCGAACCTAGCCAGTTTCCCGCCTTTCACAATCGCCCGGGCCGCACTCGTACTCCCGATTGCAACGGACCCTTACGCATTGCGTGCTCCAGTAGGGTCTCTCCACGCTGTTACAAAAAGCACATCTGTAGCGTTCTGAGTCGTCCCTGCTCAAACGGACTGCGCCTCGACACTTTAGGCCTCGCCATGGGCACCGAAGACCAACCGAGCCCTTGCGAACATGCCACCCTCAAGCAACCCAAACCACAGGCGACGAATTCGCGAAGCTGCCTCGCACCACTGACTCCCTCCCACCCCCTCCGTGCCTCTCGCCGCATTCCGTCCCTGCTTCAGCCTCACACCCCATTCTCGCCTCCAGTCATACCCCTCAGTTCAGCAATCGAAGAAAGTATAAAGAGCTTAGGGAGATTCTTTCCCATTCATTGATCAGTTCTGTGAATCATCAATCTGCCTTTCAGTTCCTACAGTCCCCTGATTTTAACAAGGCCTCAGTACCTGCAGTTTGAACCTTCTGAGAGCTCGATATCAGTCTCTTAGCTCTAAGCTACTTAGCCAGTCCGTCGTCCCTACAACGACAATCAACAGCATGGCCGGCATCGTTGCTGCGAGTCCCTGCGTGGACATTGATGTTCTGTTCTCGAGCTGCTGGGAGCAGGATGCCTCCCTTGCACGCTATGTTTGCAGCTTGGTCTCTCTTCCGTCCCTGGTAAGAACAAACTCTCACCTTCCCGTTTCCCCTTTGTTCATATCTTGCAAGTTAACTTCTTACTTTACCAAGTCAGAGTCACTTATAGCAGATGCTAACGCGGCTTTCTCTTGCAACTTGGCAGATCGACTTCCAGTGGACCAGGTCAAGCGATGATCAAGTAGCAACCAAGGCTGCTCCGCTCATGGTCGAGGCTCCTGCTGCCAAGCTGGAGGCTGATGCTGTCATTGTTGGGGCGTCTGACGTCAATGTCGAGGCTCCTGCTGATGACATCAATGTCGAGGCCTCTGCTGCGAAGCTTGAGGCTCCAGCTGCCTTTAACGGATGTATTGATGGCTCGGAGGAGGAAGCGTTCCTCTTGGGTGTGGAGTCAGAGGAGGTAGCTCCTTCATTCCTGGTCGCAGAAAGTGTGAAGGTGGGAGCAGAGGAGAGCAGCGGCTGCTGCAGCATGTTCCGCAGTGAGAGCAGCTGCAGCAGCCACAGTGTGTGTCTTATTGACCTCTCCTCGGATAGCTCCATCTCCACCCCCTCCTCCTCCTCCTCTGCGCACGGTGACTTTTCCTCCTCTGCAGTCAGCAGCGGCACTAACTTCTTGGGTGTGAAGATGGGGATCGGGCGAGGTTTTTGCAGCAGTGGGAAGGGATGGAACATGGAGGCGACGCATGTTGGGCAGCCGGTGGGGAAAGGTGTGTTTTCAAATCAGCTGTTCGGGGCCGATGAGGAGGATGAGAGTTGCAGCGACTTCATGTTTGATGGGAAGGGGAGTGTGAATAAGGGGATCGGACAAGGCTTGCGCAGCAGCGGCACTAACTTCTTGGGTGTGAAGATGGGGATCGGGCGAGGTTTTTGCAGCAGTGGGAAGGGATGGAACATGGAGGCGACGCATGTTGGGCAGCCGGTGGGGAAAGGTGTGTTTTCAAATCAGCTGTTCGGGGCCGATGAGGAGGATGAGAGTTACAGCGACTTCATGTTTGATGGGAAGGGGAGTGTGAATAAGGGGATCGGACAAGGCTTGCGCAGCAGTGGGATGGGATGGACCATGGAGGCGAAGGATGCTGGGAAGTCGTTGAAGAAAAACGTGTTGTCAAACCAGCTGTTTGGGGATGACGATGAGGAGGATGAGAGTTACAGCGGCCAGGGCTTTGGATTGGGTGGGAAGGGGAGTGTGTGCTACATGAACCAACTCTGCATGGATGATGAGGAGGAGGAGGAGAGGAGTTGCTTGGCAGCAACAGGGATTTCAGTTGGCATCGGCAGGTTTGGTGCCCGTCGCAGAATATCCGGCTCTAGCAGCCGAGTCACCCTCAGGAGAATGAGTGCTACACTCAGGCACTTTTAGGATAGATTAGAATGAATAAATGCCTTGTGTAAAGGCGTTAGGAACTGTGGCCAGAACCAGAAGCACTGGACTGCCACTGATGTTGTGTACAATAGGGCATGTTTACCACCCAAAAGTATTGCAATGTGTTTGTTTCATTCGGTTCTGGTACATCTGAAGTCACTTGACTAGACACTAGGAAGTGATTATGCAACAAGAGTAGTGAATGTTGTACCAAGCAGCAATCCATTTAACCTAATATACAATGAGCAGGTACAATTTACAAGGACACAAATCAGCACTCAAGAGGAAATAAACTTTGAACTTCAGCCTACCAGCATAAGAGAGGGCTCCTCTTTTGCTGCCTTCTCTTCCCTCTCTTGCCTTCTCTCCTCCCCACCAGCCTTGAGCTTCTTTTCTAAATGCCCTGCCACATGATCCACCACTCCCAACCCCTCCTGCTCACCTGCACACCCCTTCCCACCAATTCCAACCGCATCTCCATTCTCAGCCCCATGCTTCCGCTCTCCATCCCGTGCTGCAACCTCCACTCCCACAACTCCTCTTCCTCCCTCCAACCCCTCCTCCGCCCCCTCTGCCCTTCTCCCCTCCCCTTCCCTCCACACCGCCTCCACCTCATCGGTTCTAAACCGCTGAGTGCAAGTAGACTCTGCTACAGGAACAGTCATGCTGAGCCCGCCATGTTGAAAGGCCAGCAGCCCAGTGTAAGCGATCATGGCGCCGTTGTCAATGCAGTACCGGTCGTCTGTGGCAAAGAGCCGTCCCCCTCGCTCTAAGCACATCTGCTGCATCATCTCCTGCAGGCGAATGTTGCAGCCCACGCCCCCCACTATAAGCACGTCTCGCTTGTTGCAGTGTGCCATGGCCCGCTCGGTTGTCTCCACCAGCATTGCAAAGATAGTTTCCTGTGCACCACACAAGGAAGGGAGCAAGCAAGGAAGCAAGCAATCAACCAGCGCAAAAGACAGTCCGATCGCACAACGGCCCTCACAGTCAGACTGATTCATTTCGTACCCAGCATCTGTAAGAAAGCCCCAAGAAGGCTCATAATATGCCCATTCAGAGCTCATAAAAAACGATAATATAAACCCATAAAGAAGCCTACATGAGGAGCAGGGCAGACCTGCAGGGAGAAGCAGAGGTCAGCTGCGGTGTAGCCATCCTCCCCCACGGCATCCGGTGCAGCAACGCGCTGTGCCAGGCCCTCAACTGCCGTGAGGAGGCCCGAGAATGACACGTCCATGCCCTTCACCACGTACGGCAGCTCCACGTAGCGCTGCCCTTGCTTCGCCAGCTGCAGAGCGCGGAGGAGTGGAGGGGACAGGATGAGTGGAGGGGCCAGGATGGGTGGAGAGACCAGGATGGGTGGAGAGACCAGGATGGGTGGAGAGACCAGGATGGGTGGAGAGACCATGGGAGATAAGGCGTGATAGAGAGGGGGGAGGAGGGAGGGGTGATGTGAGAGTGGTGTTTAGGAGAGGGTGAGCACTGGCAGCACAAGGGGAGCAGAAAGAGAGTGAGTGAATGTGAGGGCTACATACAGTGCACAGCGGCCATACCCGCCTGTGGGCTGCACACAGTCTGGTGTTCTTCCCTTCAGCCAATCTTCCCACGTCCTCACATTCCCTGCTCCGAAAATTTCTACCCCCTCAGGTTTTCTGCTCCCAATTTTTCCACCTCCTCAGATCCCTCCCCCCCCTTGCAGAGCATTTGTAGCCCTGGGTTGGTGCGAGCGACTGCTTTGGACCCACACAAAGCAGTGCTCTCGATCGTCATACAAACCATGCCTACCCGCACCTACTGGAACCTACTGGAACCTACTAACACCCATCATGCGGCCGCATCACCTGCTCGGTGTTATAGCCCGGGCAGTTGGAGATGTGCAGCACGCGGGCGAAGCGGTCCATTTGCATCTGACCGCACCCGCATCGCACCTACCTGCACCCATGCACACCCATGCATGCGCTGGCATGACCCACCTGCTCGATGTTGTAGCCGGGGCTGGGTTGTTGGAAATGTCCAGCATGCGGTGACTCTTTACTCGCATGTACATCCATTTACTCGCATGTACGTCCATTTACTCGCATGTACGTCCATTTACTCGCATGTACGTCCATTTATGTACATCCATTTACTCGCATGTACGTCCATTTACTCGCATGTACGTCCATTTACTCGCATGTACGTCCATTTACTCGCATGTACGTCCATTTACTCGCATGTACGTCCATTTACCCGCACACACCTCCATTTACCCGCACACACCTCCATTTACCCGCACGTACCCACACCTACCAGAAACTATCCACACCCATCCTCACCTGCTCGATGTTGTAGCCGGGGCTGGGGTCATTGGAGATGTTGAGCACGCGGGCGAAGCGGTCCAGGCAGTTGCCCACGGCGATGTCAATGGTCTCCCCGAATATGCGGTAGCGCCCCTCTGAGTATGCTATCACCTGGGTGGGGGGACCAGGAGAGGGGAGGAGGAGACGGAGGGGGAGGGGGGGGGAGGGTGAGGCGCCTCAAATGTCAATGGTCTCCCCAAGCATGTGGTAGAACCCCTCTGAATATGCTATCACCTGGGTGGAGGCAGGGGGAAAGCTACGTTGGCAGATACGCTTTGGGAAGGCTGGCGTACCACGTATATACGTGGTACGCTAATACGCTCTGGATTTGCGAAAATACGCCCGGGCAGCCTGCGGAAAAAAAAATCCGAAATTGAGAAAATTCGCGACGACTTTGCGGCTTCGCGAATTGTTACCGCGAACTCGCTCAAGCACCCAACCCACGTCCGAACTTCGAATTTCAAAATCCAAACTTTCCCACCCACTCAACCACACACCACCCTACCCAACCTCTCAAACCCAACCACCCCTTTCAAATGTTCGTCACTTCGTGAGCATTTTTAGGTCGACGACTTCCACACTGCTCTTCAATTTACTTCCCGCAAGTCTCGTCTAGCATTCTTCCCCGTTAGTTAGACGTTCCGTAGTCGCGCGCCATGGCGTCAAGCTTAGCTCCTAGTAGTTCGACGAGCAATGCAGCCTCTGTTTACAGCTCTACTGCCCGGGAAAAAAGTTTTACCTGCCCGCCCAGCGTATTTTAGCGTATCAGCAGTACGCCAGCCATTGCGTACCGCGTATATACCCAGCGTATAATACGCTAGCGTATTATACGTGATACGCGTATTTGCCAACGTAGGGGGAAAGGGGAGGGGGATGCAGGTTGTGGTTATGCTACTGCCCCGCGCACTATCACGGGGTGCTATCATGGATGAGAAGGGCGCAGGCAGTCCACGCAGTCCACGCAGTTGCCCACCGCGATGTCGATGGTCTCCCCGATTATTCAGTAGCACCCCTCTGAATATGATATCACCTGGATGAGGGAGGGGCGGGAAATGGGGGGGAAGGGGGAAGCAAGGTGGGTCCTGAGGCGCGTCTTACGTCAATGGTTTCCCCAGATAGGCAGTACCGCCCTTCCGAGTATGCTATCACCAGGAGGGGCCAAGGGGGGGGGAGGAGGGGGAAGGGTGTGGTGCGGTACCGTCCCGTAACCACAGGAGACGGGAGGGGGCCAAGCAGGACATGCAGCTGCTGATTAGAGCATAAGGTGAGGAGCACACCTTAGGGTCACAGGCATTGAATAGCCGAGGAACGCATTTTAGGGGCCGATGGGAATGCACACAGCACAGCACAGCACCGCACAGCACAGCACAGCACAGCACAGCACAGCACAGCACGCACCTGAGTGTTGCCTCCGCTGCCAATACAGCACCACGGGGTCATGAGCGCCAGTCACGCAGCGCCCCATCTCAATGTGCGCCACACACACAGTGATTCACCAGCACTATGCGCTTGCACCACACACCACCGCACAGCACTGCACCACACACCACCGCACAGCACGCACCTGCGTGTTGCCTCCGCTGACGTAGAGCACCACGGGGTCATGGGCGCCAGTCACACAGCGCCCCATCTCTATGTGCGCCACACAGTGATTCACCGGCACTATGGGCTTGCTCCACAGCTGCTCACGATGGTAGGAGGGGAGGGCGGGAAGGAGGGCAGAGAGGGGCGAAGGGGTGGGGTGGACTGTTGGCTTGCACCACAGCTGCTCACTCACGGTGGTAAGGGGGGGATGGGGGACAGGGAATTGGGGGATGGGGGATGAGGGGGGGGGGGATGGGGGATGGGGGGGGGGGGGAGGGATTGGGGGACGGGTGAGGAGGGGGGGGTAATGGGGGATGAGGGATGGGGGATTGGGAGGGGGGGGGGAGGATGGGGGATGGGGGATGGGGGATGGGGGATAAGGGGGGGAGGGTGGGGGATGTGGGATGGCGGGGGGGGGGGAGAGAGGGGGGTTGATTGGCCTTGGGAATTGCATCGATGAGGGCCACACAGTACTTCACCGGGACTATGGGTGGGCTTGCACCACAGTTGCTAGCGGTCACCTCACCTAGCCCCACTTCACCTGCCCTCACTCCACTTCACCTGCCCTCACTCCACTCCACCTGCCCTCACTCCACTCCACTTCTTCACCTACCCCCATCCCACCTCACCTACCTCCACCGCACGTCACCTGGGCGAGCGTGCGGATGACGATGGCAACGGCCTGCAGAGGGGCGCCCATGCCCGGCCCCTTGGTGTAGCACAGGCAGTCTATGTCCCCCGGGGTTATGCCCGCCTGCTCATGCTCACATGCACACATGCACACATGCTCACATGCACACGGACACACATGCTCACATGCACACGGACACACATGCACACATGCTCACATGCACACGGACACACATGCTCACATGCACACGGACACACATGCACACGGACACACATGCACACATGCTCACATGCACACGGACACACATGCTCACATGCACACGGACACACATGCACACGGACACACATGCTCACATGCACACGGACACACATGCTCACATGCACACGGACACACATGCTCACATGCACACGGACACACATGCTCACATGCACACATGCACACATGCACACATGCACACATGCACACATGCACACGGACACACATGCACACATGCACACAGACACACATGCACACATGCACACAGACACACATGCACACATGCACACAGACACACATGCACACAGACATACACACGCACACGCACGCACACACCCACACTCACAGAGCAGAGCAGAGCCAGAAGCATAGCGGTGGGTAAAGGGCGAGCGAGATGGGCCAGGATAAGCAGCACAGGCAGCCACTCTGTCGTGCGGGGACGGGGAGAGATCAAGCGACGAGCGCACACGCTGCAAAAGAGTCAGGTTGCGTGCACGAGGGAGGGCAGGTACATGACCGAGTGCAACGAGGGAGGGCAGGTACATGACCGAGTGCAACGAGGTGAGTGTGAGGGTGTGGAGGGCGGGGTATGCGTTGAGGGGAGGGGTTAAATAGTGCATATGTGCAATGCAGGTACTCCATCGACGGCGTATGGGGGGGGAGAGAGGGCAGGTTCATTCGTGCAGTGCAGGTACTGGATCGACGGACGCCAGCAATCCCGCACGCACCTCGTCGCACCAGCCCCGCCGCACGCACCTCGCGCAGCGCGCGCTCCACGAGCGGCAGAATTTTCTGCTGGTGGTGCGCCGCCGTCTCGCGCGGGAGGAAGCCGTGGCCGGGCGGCGTGATGTACGTGCAGCGCGGGTTGCTCAGAATGCTCCCGTCGCTGCGCACCACGCCCACGCCCAGCTTGTTCGCCGACCCCTCCACGCCCAGCGCCAACATGATGACGCGCGATTGGCGGAAAGAAAGAGGGATTCGAGACGGGGAGGACGAGGGTGGTGGTGGGTTGATAGTAGGAAGGAGGTGGTTGTTAGTTCAACACTAAAAAATACTTGGATGTCACCTCGCAACAATATATGGAGGTCTGGATATGTGAGAACTTAAAACCCGATTCTGGATTAGCGACAGTTTGCACAACGAGCTATTGGGAATTCGGGGAGGGCGAAAGCGAAAGAGAAAGGTATTTGGCTAAGGGCGCGGTCCCTCCCTCGATCGATCCTGCCCTCGATCGATCGAGGGACAGCTACAGTGTCACAATTGACAGGGTAACCTGACTTCGAGATGGGCTGCGAATGTACAGTAACTGCAGCCCAAACCTACCCCAAACCTGCGATCGGTGTGCCCGGTCGGTTTTTCACGGCGAACTCGCGAGCGATCGAGGGAGGGGACGGGCCCTAAGCGAAGCGTTCGTTACTCGGCATCAACAGGCCTGCCAACGTCCTCGAAACGTATCTGCATTTGTGGGTACTTCTAAGGAATTTTCTCGATATTCCTTAGCGCACCCTGCAACACCGCTTACAGCAGCAGCCGTTGTTCGCCCGTTTCTGCTAATGGGGCTTCGCCGACCTCGCGCGCACTGTTTTCCCAAACCTCGCACTGCTGGACCGGCCGCGTCGGCCTACGCTTCGGGACTGGCCCAAGCTTCGCTTACAGCGTAGCACTAGCTAGCTTGCACGCACCGCGTTACCGTTGGCATGTTTCGCGTATAAATGTTCGCTCATGCCTTCGCTCACATTTTGTACTCGTAACACTTGGTATTCATAGCCTCTTTCCTTTCGGACCGCGCATCTCCGCACCTCAGGAAATCAACTTTTGATTTTTCACTCAAAGGGACTCACGCACCTTAGCCCCTAGGAGCCGCTGTCCTCGTGTTCTCTCGTAAACGCATACAGCCACGACTGCGCCTAGACTAAGAAGAGCCGACGGCCTTCGGAATGGCTGAACGCATTGACGTCACTAGCCTCACGCAGGACCGCCTCGATGAGCTGATGCGACAACTGCACGAAAGCTCCGAGGAAATCGCAGCATTAACGGCGGAACGCACCTCCCTGCAAAACGACCTCGCACGAGCACAATCCACCTGGCACTCCGATTCAGCCCGCACCACAGACATCGTAACACGGAAGTGTGGGGCAACCCGCGAGCGCCGCAAGTGATGGCGTCGTCCGCCATGACGAAGACGACGACCACGGCACGACACACCCCGACGCGACGAATGCGGCCCGGAATCAGCCTCGAGTCACGATCTCCGTGCAGGCCGGCGAATCAACCCTACCGTCGCCGATGCCGCTGAAGCCGCAGCGTCCGCCATGTTTTGATCCAGGTCAGCGGGGTGGTCCTACCGTTCAGGCGTGGCTCTTCACGTTGAACGTTTTCTTCGACGCGAACTACGTCTCGGAGGATACGGCAAAGATTTGTTACGCCATGTCGTTGCTGCGAGGACCCGCCATGGATTGGTGGCGTGTCATCGTCACGAAGCTGGTGGACTACGCGACTCTACCGATACGGGAAGGACAAACCAGACCCTGGGCGCCGTCGTATTTCGTGGAGGTGCCCTAGTATCGCACGTGGGACGCGTGTGTCAGAATCCCAACCACTAGACCATTGGGATAAAAGGGCTTGTTTCAGTAGCGGGTCAGTGCGCCCATAACCGCCCTCTACTGACAGCGTGGTGCGCAGGTCTGCGCGCTCGTTTGAGCCAATTGCGGCTTCGATCGCGGCGCGACAGAGGCTCCGCACTTGGCGCCAACTTGGTTCCGTCCAAGACTACACGAGCGGGTTTCTGGCGCTATGTGAGCAGGTGGGATACATGCGCGAGAGCGAACGCATCGACCGCTACATCGGCGGCCTGAAGCAGGACATCGCTCAGGAAATCCAGCTTCGCGGAGTCACCGACTTTCAGGAGATTCTCGCCATGGCGGAGAAACTTGATTTCTTCCGCCGACCGAGACCGGGGTCCTACGGGAGCAGCAATTGGGGACATCGGCCTCGTGGGACAAACGAGGGCGCTACGATACGTGCCGTCGCCGCAAATGCCGCTGCCGCACCGTTCAAAGGGCGCTGCTTTGCGTGCAATCGGCCGGGACACCGCAAGAACGAATGCCCAGAAAACGCTAAGGGAAAGGGGGAAGCTGAGCAGCAGAAGCAGACCAAGCAGCACGGAAACGCTGGGAGTCAGTAGCAGAGAGGCCCTCTACTAGCCAGTCACGCCTCTCGCCCGACCCAACCGACCCTCACCGAGTGATTGTGCCGGTTCACGCAATCGACCACACCCGACCGAATAAGGAGGGTACTACGGTAGACAGCCCTATACTGCATAGTGGGAAAATCGGGACGGACTTAGTTAAAATCTTCGTAGATAGAGGGGGCAGCCACAGCCTTATCAATACTGCCACAGCACGGAAACTGCGACTGCCACTGGACAGATGTTTACCTGAGATCGACGCAAGACTGGTCGACGGCACGCCACTGGCGATAGAGGAATGTGTGGACCGAGTTCGGATTCGATGCGGGGGTAACTTCACGTTTAGCCAAGAAATGCTCGCAACGACCCACGACGGAACCGATATTTTACTCGGGCGTGATTGGTTGCGACGACACAATCCGCGAATCGACTGGACGACGGGTGAACGGTAACAACATCGCCTTACCTCGCTGGGGCTCGCCTGAGTCTTCGTCGGTGCGTGTCAACGCGATCACGATGAAACGCGCCGTAGTGGCAGGAGCTGACGTGTACGCGGCTGACATTCGGGAAGCTGAGGCAGCAGACAAAGGAGGGGATTTACAGAAACTGCTAGCCGACGTATTGTGAAACTGAAGAACAGGAATGAAATGACTAAGGAAAGATTGGGTACAAATACAACCCTAGAAAACCTGTACCCCATATGTGCTACCCCACTATAGCCTACAGCAACTATGTCATATAAATCTGACACACCCCCATAGGCAAAGTGGGGGAGAACAAGGGGTCACAAGACCAGTCAAGCAAAGCAAAGCAAGCTCAGGGTGGATCACAAAGTCACCACACAGTCCGAGCACAAGAGTAGGGCCAGAGGCCAGTTCACATGCAGGAGTACAGACATATATATAAAACTAGACAAGCAAGAGCAGGCATATATATATGTCACAGTACAAGAGAAGTCAAGAGGAGAGCAAGTGAGGCAAGACAGGCACAAGACCCAGCTGGGTGCAGAAGCGCTGATGGTCACAAGGCGCGAGTGCCTTGGTGAACACATCAGCAGTGTTGGCCTCAGAGGCCACGTACGCAAGTCGCAACTGACCACGCTGCTGCAGCTCACGAGCAAGGAAGTAGCGGAGAGCAATGTGCTTCGTTCTGTGCTCCAAGCGCTGCTCTCGACACAAGGCCAGCATGGCCTTGTTGTCTACGTACAGCACTGGAGGAGAACGAGGCGGCTCTCCAAGGTCAGTCAGCAGGTAGGTGAGCCAGCGAAGCTCCTGTGCAGCCATGGCCCCGGCGTAGATCTCAGCCTCACAACTGGAGCCGAGAACCGAAGACGAGCGAGTAGACCGCCACGAGACAGAGCTGGAACCAAGACTGAAGGTGTAACCCTGTGACGACCGCTGCGTAGCCTGGTCGTCAGCCCAAGAAGCGTCCGCGTGGCCGGTAAGGACCACTGGACTCCGCCCTCCAAGCACTAGCCCCATGCCCGACGTACTGCACAGGTAGCGCAATACCCTCTTCGCTGCAGCCATGTGCTCCGGTCTGTGTCTCCCAGGAGCAACATAGCGTGCAAGAATGCTCAGAGGGTATGCAAGGTCAGGTCGTGTGCAGGTCATCAGGTACATGAGGCAGCCAACAAGCTCTGCATACGGACCACTCGACTCTACGGACTCATCCGAAGGCAGAGCTGAGAGTGAGTGGCGAGTAGGCAGAGGAGTGGCCTGAGGCGAGGAGTACGTGAAGCCGAAGCGCTGAAGGACCTGCTGCACCATGTGTGACTGAGTCAAGGTAATGGTGCGGCGTGCTCTGTCCCGAGTGATCTGCAAGCCAAGGTAGCTGCGCAGTTCACCCAGGTCTGTGCACGTGTGTCTCTTCAGCAGCTCGGACTTCACGTAGGCGAGTCCAGCAGTGTCCGCTGTGGCAAAGACCAAGTCGTCGACGTACACGAGGATGTAGAACGGCGGCAGGGAAGTGTCGGTGCGAAGAAACAGCGACGGGTCAGCAGTAGAAGGAGCAAACCCAAGAGCCGCAAGCGTAGTCCTCAGTGTGTCGTGCCACTCACGCGGTGCCTGGCGGAGACCGTAGACTGGCCGTCGGAGGCTCCACTGGGTGCCAGGAGGGAAAGTCCCAGTGAAGCCAGGTGGACGGCGAAGCCAGATCTCCTCGTGCAGGCTACCCTGCAAGAACGCAGTGCTGAAGTCGAGAGAGTGAAGCTCGTAGTCGCGCTGAGCGGCTATGTGCAGCAGCACCCGAAGAGTAGTCATCTTCGGGGTGGGAGAGAAGGTCTGAAAGTAGTCAACTCCCTGCCGCTGACTGAAGCCACGAGCAACGTACCGTGCCTTGAAGACAGGTGGAGAGCCCGGCGGCCGCTTCACCCTGAAGATCCACATGCCACTGACGATGTTCGCCCCAGGAGGGGGAACCGCGTCAACGTAGGTGCCTGTGGACTTCCAGGAAGCCATCTCTGCATCCATAGCTGCCTGCCACTGAGAGGAGTAGGGACCCTCTACGGCCTCCGCGTAAGAACGCGGAGTCGGGATGTCTAGTGCATCCGGGTCTCCCTCAGGGGCAAGCAGAACAGACGCGAGATGAGGTGAAGCAGCCGCTAGACACTGTAACTCCTCCTGCCTGTCCTCTAGGACGTCCGTGCCAAGAGCACACTCACCCCCGACGGACGGAGGACAGACAGACGCAGACTCAGCAACAAGACTAGCAGCGTAGTCGAGACGACAGCGAGCAGCAAAGTCGATGAGCTCAGCAACTAGAGCAGACGCAGCAGTGGACTCAAAAGAGGGGTCAGTGACGACAGTAGCAAGCAGACGCGTGACCGTAGGACTGGCAGCACGAAGAGAGTCCGACTCAGGGTCGGCAAGTGCAGGAAGAGAGGACTCAGGAGGAGAAGGCAAAGGGGCACGCAGAGGAGCAGTGGACGGACGTAAAGACATCCGGTGCGTGCCAGGGACAGGAGGAGGACGCTGACGCGAACTGCGACCACTAGCGCGAGCAGCACGAACAGGCGACGCGGGACGAGACGCAGGCTCACGACGCTCAGCAAGACCTCCAGTAGGACCAGTGTAAGGAGAGGGAGCAGGCAGTGGAGAGGAAGGCTCCAGCAGGGACTGCGACTGGACAGGCGGTGGACCCTCTACTGGAGGAGAAAGACCAAGAACCTGCTGCAGGAGCGGAACGAAGTACGGCCGAGGCCGCGCGGCAGCTCCAGACTCAGCAGGGACAGCACCAGCACCCTCAGCGACAGCACCAGCGCCACCCACACCTCCAGCGGCAGGACCAACAGCAGTAGGCTCAGCACCAACGCCCTCAGCAGTTCCAGCTCCAGGAGGACCCGCAGGTCCAGCAGCTCCGGGACCGGCAGCACCCGCACCCTCGACGGTCGAAGAAGCTCCAGCTCCAGCTCCAGCAGCACCTCCAGACTCAGCAGCACGCCTCCAGCGGCGAGCGAACCACTCGCGCAGCTCCTGTGGAGAGAGGGGCTCCCGGCGAGACGCAGCAGCAGGAGAAACCCCAGGCTCAGCAGCTCCAGACGCAGCACCACCTGGCGCAGCAGCTCCCAGCTCAGCACCCCCAGGCCCAGCACCTCCAGGCACAGCACCCCCCGGCTCAGCACCCCCAGGCTCCGCACCCTCCGCAGTAGTACCCTCAGGCCCAGCACCCCCAGCAGTAGCACCCCCAGGCTCAGCACCCCCGCGCACAGCACCCCCAGAGTCAGCACCCCCAGGCTCAGCACCCGCAGCAGCACCAGAGTCACCAGTAACCTCGACCGGGTCAACGGCGTCTACCTGGGACACACCTGAGGGGGCAGGAACCTGAGGGGGGAGGGGGTCTACCGGGGGGGGAACCGGCACAAGGAAGTCCGGGGGAGGGGGGAGGGAAGGAGTGCGGTAGGGGAAGAGACGGTAGAAGGGGACTGACTCGTCGAACGTGACGTCCTGGGAGGACAGAACACGACGAGAGGAGGGGTGGTAAAACTGCCACCCTGGGGCGTCAGTGGGGAAGCCAAGGAAGACACAGGGAGCAGCGCGAGGGGACAGCTTGTCCGCAGACAAGTCGCGGACAAACGCCCGAGATCCCCAGACACGGAACACAGACGCATCGCCAACCTTCCCCGTCCACAGCAAGGCTGAGGACATCGCAGGCCGAGAGACCCGGGGGTGAAGGTTGAGCTGATGCGCCGCGTACCTCACCGCAAACGGCCACAGAAAATGGGGGGCAGCCGCATGCATCATGGACGTACGAGCGACATCCATGACCATGCCAATGCGGCGCTCAGCAATCCCATTTTGCTGTGGTGAGTCCGGAAGCGTGAAGGTCTGGCGGATCCCCCGTGCACGACAGTAGTCCCGCAGAAGGCGAGAAGAGAACTCTCCGCCTCTGTCAGAGTGCAGACGCAGAACAGGAAAGTCCGAGCCGAAGCTCTTCCTGAGCTGGAGACGAGCCTCGCGGATCCAGTCGATCAGCACCTCAGTGACCGCACCCTTGCTGCGCAAGGGGAGGACTGTGGTGTAACGCGAGTAGTCGTCAACCACCAACAGGAAGTAGCGCTCGTAACCCTGCCCACGGACGGGGGCAGGGCCCCACACATCCATGTGAAGCGTCTGCAGGGGAGCCTCTGTCGGGGGGAAGTGGGAGGAGTGAGGAGTAGCCCGGAGGCGACCCTCGACACAGGGGACACAGGAAGGTCCTGGCCCGGAGGGGAGAGGAGGGAGAGACTGGGGAAGACCGGAGACAAGGACACGGGAAGCCATGCTCCGAAGACGGGGCAAGGAGGGGTGGCCAAGACGGTGGTGCCACAGGAGAGTCTCGTGAGACAGGAGGCGACAAGAACAGGGGGCAGACTCAGGACCTGACCGGGACGCAGCAGCAAGTACCTGACCCGACGCAGCCACCTGACCAGACGAAGGGACAGGAGGAGACTCAACGGTCAGGGTGTAGAGACTCGACCCCGGCCGACGCGAGAACGTGGCCAGGTGTCGGCCTGTGCGTGCCTCCGTGCAGTGGGTCACCCGCTGACTCGCAGGAGTGAACTGGTGAACACCCCCATCCTGCAGGTCTGCACCACTCACCAAGTTCGTAGAGAACGAGGGAAGGTACAGACCTGACAGGGTGCCCGAAGGGGCAGCCGGACACGGGAGGACAGTGGAGAAGTGAGACAGGACAGGACCCCCAGAGGGGTCAGCAAGGGAGACCGCAACCGGCCGACCGAGCGGCGTAAGGGTAGTGCGGTCTCGAAAGAAGGAGCGAGAAGCTCCGGAGTCAAGTGTGAAAGTGAGGGAGGACGAGGACGACTCAGTACCTGAGAGCGCAGTCTCACCAGTACCTGAGAGCGCAGACGCACTGGCACCTAGAGCAGCAGCCTCACAAGCACCCAGCGCAGCAGTACCAATGCCCGGGTCGGGCTGGAAACAGCGGTAACCCTCATTCTCCTCACTATAATCCACAACATACATAGCAGTAAGGATAGCATCAAAATCAAGATCAAAGATCGCTACACCAGCCCTGAGAAGCTCATCCCAGCGAGGGATCTCACTAGCCCCAGGGAACTGCTGACGCCAGGCGTCCGTCAGGCGGCCAAAGCAGCGCTGGGTGGCGTGGGCACCCCCACACTGCTCACCCGCGCGGTCGCCGGAACGAAGAACGTAGGTGCAGGGACCAGTACCCCCACCCCTCTGACGCCCAGCGTACCACTCACGAAGCTACTGAGGCGAAGGGATGTCCCGAGAGCGCTGCTGCTGCTGCCGCTGCGAGCGCTGGCCACCACCACCGCCGCTACGCTGCTGGGTACCACCCCGACCAGCTCCACCCCCTCCACCACCACTGCCTCCTCCGCCGCCGCCTCCACTGCCTCCACCTCCGCCGCCTCCACCTCCGCCGCTGCCTCCACCACCACCGGTGGCACCACCACCACCGTCTCCGCCGCTGCTGCCACCACCACCACCACCCCCGCCACTAGTCCCGCCGCCACCCCCACTCCCTCCGCCGCCACCGCCGCCACCGCCACCGCCCCCTCCAGCACCACCCGCGCCCTTGCCCCCCTTGCCCTTGCTGGAGCGACGTCTCCCACTAGGGGCAGACGCCGCGCCGACCGACTCAAGACCAAGCAGGTCGGCAGCAGCAGCAGAGGCAACAGAGGGCAGCAAGGGGGAAGGAGAGCACCCCTCAAAGATGGGGGTGCGAGGGTCACCACGAGAAGCACCTACAGCGACTATGCTCTTCTCCGCTGCAAGGAGGGCCTTCTCGAGGAGGTCGACGGTGAGGGTGGTGGGACAGACTGCGAGAAAGTGGTCCCTGACGACTCGAAGGGAGTCAGGGAGGCGCGCGACTACGTAGTAGAGAGCGATGTACATGGGGGGGGGGTTCTTAGCGCAGAACTCAGCAGGAAGGGCGGCGCGGTAGCGAGTGTCACTAGTGCGGAGGTGCGTAATGAGGTCAGCGACAGTGGGAAAGGCAGAGAGGTCAGGAAAGAGGTAGGGAAGCATGAGACGGCTCAGTGCAGCAGTGGCAGGGGAGGAGTAGCGCGCAGGTACAGCGTCGTACAAGGTCTGAGCACTCTTGTACTGACTGAAGTGCGCACGCTCAGAGGTAGGGAGGTGGCGACGCACAGCAAGACGTGCAGCAGCATCGCGGGTGGCCCACTTAGAGCGGACAGCGGGATCAGCATCAGCAGCAGGAGCAGGAGAGGCGCCAGAGGTGAGATCAAAGAGAGAAAGGTCGTCAGCCCTGTCGCACTGTAAGAACAGCTGCAGGTCGTCTAGCCAGACCTCAAAATCAACGGCGCGACCCTCAGCGTCAAAAGCTAGGACACTAGGGGTAGCCATGGCGACGACAGCAACGCAGTGCAAGCAGCAGGGAAAGAGCTCGCAGTGTCAGTGGGACTGTGCTCACCAAGCCGGGCAGGTCGTGTAGGTATGCAGAAAGGCGGCTCAGCGACTTGGCGGCTCGGGTGCTGGGCGGCTCGGCCGTTGGGCGGCTCGGGCGCAGGGCGGCTCGGCTCCCGGGCGGCTCGACGGCTGGGCGGTTCGGGTGCAGGGCGGGTCAGGCGCAGGGTCGGCTGCGGCTGGGCGGCTCGGCTGCGGCTGGGCGGCTCGGCGGCTCCTGGGCGGCTCGGCTGCTCCCGGGCGGCTCGGCGGCTCAGGGCGGCTCGGTTGCTCCGGGCGGCTCGGCTGCTGCTGGGGCCGTGTAGGTAGGGCGGCTGGGCCGCGAAGGTAGGGCGGCGGGCGGGCCGCTAATAGGGCGGCAGGTGGGCCGCAGGTAGGGCGGCGGCTGGCCGCAAGTAGGGGCGGCGAAGGGCCGCGGGTAGGGCGGCGAAGGGCCGCGGGTAGGGCGGTGGGTGGGCCGCAGATGAGGCGGCGTAGGGCCGCAGGTAGGGCGGCGGGACGGCCGCTGGTAGGGCGGTGGTCGGGCCGCAGAAAGGCGGCGGGGCCGCGAAGGGATGGCGGGGCCGCGTCGAAGTGGCGGGGCCGCGACTGGGCGGCGGGGCCGCGACGAAGTGGCGAGCCGCGACTGGGCGGTGGGGCCGCGATCAGAACGGGCGGCGGGGCCGCGACTGGGCGGCGGGGCCGCGACTGGGTGGCGGGGCCGCGACTGAGTGGCGGGGCCGCGCGAGGGGGTGGCGGGGCCGCGTCTGAAGGGCGGCGGGGCCGCAAGGGGACAGGGCGACTCGGAGGGTCGCAAAAAAAAGGAATCGCGCGCCTCGGGGCGCGCTTCGGTGGGCCCTAGGCGAAGTTCCCACAGGGAACCTGCTCTATACCATGTGAAACTGAAGAACAGGAATGAAATGACTAAGGAAAGATTGGGTACAAATACAACCCTAGAAAACCTGTACCCCATATGTGCTACCCCACTATAGCCTACAGCAACTATGTCAAATAAATCTGACACGTATCGAGTGCTCTGGCAGCACTGTTGAAGCAGTACAGTGACATCTTCCCGGACGACTTACCGACGGGACTGCCACCTCAACGACTGCACGACCACACGATCGAGTTAGAATCGGGGGCATAGCCAACAGTACAGCGACATTTCCGGCCGACCCAACCCGAACTGGACGAACTGAGGAAGCAGCTGGATTACCTGCTCGAGAAGGAGTTCATTCGCCCTAGTTTGTCACCCTTCGCGGCACCGATACTGTTCACACCGAAAAAAGACGGGGGTTTTCGCATGTGCATAGATTACAGAGCACTGAACAGGGTCACCATCAAATTCCGTTACCCCATCCCGCGAGCTGACGAACTGATCCACCAACTGCGCACAACCCGGGTTTTCTCTAAAATCGACCTTCGAGGGGGTTACCACCAGATTCGCGTCAACCCACCCGACTGCCTTAAGACAGCCTTCCGAACACGCTACGGATCCTTCGAATACACCGTCATGCCCTTCGGACTGACCAACGCCCCCGCCACTTTTCAAATGACCATGAACGAAGCCTTCCGCCCGCTTCTAGATAAGTGCGTCATCGTATACCTGGACGACATACTGATTTACAGCCCTGACAGAGCACAACACTTACATGACATCGAAGAAGTTTGTAAGATACTGAGTGAGAACCGTCTACTAACAAAAGCGTCGAAGTGTGAGTTTTTACAGGACCGGCTGGAGTTTTTGGGACACATTATTTCAGTTGCAGGAGTGGAAATAGACCCGAAAAATATCGCGACGATTCAAGCATGGCACGCGCCGACCAACTTGACCGAGTTGCAGAGTTTTCAGGGGTTCGTCAACTACGTGCGTCGGTTCGTCCCCGACATGGCGAAGCTGACTGCCCCGTTGACCGACCTGCTGAGGAAGGGGGTTGAGTACACGTGGGAGGAGAAAGAGCAAGCTGCCTTCTCGGCCCTCAAAAATATTTTGTGCTCACCGCCCGTGCTTCACATCGCAGATCCGCATCGTCCATTCGAGCTGATCACCGATGCTAGCGACATCGCTGTGGGAGCAGAACTGTTGCAGGACTTTGGGAATGGCCCAGACCAATCGCGTACGAGTCCCGCAAGCTTCACCCGCCCGAACGCAACTACCCGATACACAACCGCGAGATGCTAGCGATCGTGCACGCGTTCAAGGTGTGGTGATGTTACCTCACGGGAGCAGACTTGACAGTACGGACAGACCACCGATCACTACAGTACCTGCGCGCCCAGCCGAATCTCAACCACGACAGATCCGCTGGTTGGACTATCTGGAGTCCAACTTCCACTACACGGTCACGTACAAAAAAGGCGCGTCCAACATCGCCGACGCACTCACACGCCCCACCGCCCAACTCCACGCCACCCTACTCGCCCAAACCAACCCGCTGTTAACAGGCCTATTCACCCACGGTGTGAGAGTACGACGGCTTATGCCAGCTATGCTTGCTTGCCTTTACTTTATCATGCTATTTCTAGCATAGGATAATCATATGCATGCATGAATTGCTTGATTTCCTAGGCTAGGTGCTTTCCTATATTTTATTATAGTTATAGCACCGAGCTAGGTTGCGTGCACCGAATTCTGGCCTTTTCGGTTGCCACCGAATTGCCTTCTACCGAATTCGGTAAGGATCTGTTCGGGACGCTACGCGGCCTGCGGAACCTTCGCGTAACACCTGGTTACGGGGCCTTGTGTCGAGCCTATATATAGCCTCGTGTTGTACCCAGGTGATCATTCATTTCATTCAATTCGACTCAATTCTCATTCTCTTTTCTGAGCTCGATCCTAGATCCTCACACTTGGTAATCAGAGCCCGTTTACACGCGAAGTTCTTTCGACCGCTAAAAAACCAGTCTTCAAAAAACCGCGGGGGGCGACGCAGTCAAACATCGATTTCGGGTACGTAAAACCAGTTCCGTGTTTTTCGCTCCCCCTCGATTCGGTTTTTCGGACGCGTTGATGTCAGGCATGGAGGGCCAAGGCGACAACTACGCGACTACGAGCGACATCGCGAGCCTCCGCACCGACATGGAGCAGACGCAGGCGACGCTTCGTCGACTCGAGGCTTTTCTGACAAGCCAACCAGGGTTCGCCACCGCAGCAGCAGCGACCGCAGCGACTGCAGCACCGACAACTCCAGCAGCAGTGGCGATACCGACATTTCACGGACCAATGGCACCACTGTCGCCGAACCTCGAAGCAGCACGACCGAGGCTCCCGGAGGCGTTCGATCCAAGCTGCGAAGGGTGTCAAAACATTATAGCTTATGCTTTTGTGTAGGCTGTAGTGGGGTAGCCCATATGGGGTACAACCCAATCAGGGTTAGTACTTGTACCCAACTCTTTCATAGTGCATTCATTCTCGTTCTAGTTTTCTCATGGTATCGAGCAGGTTCCCTCGTGGGAACTGTTCCTAGGGCCCACCAATTCGATTTTTTTTCCTGCCGTAGCGCGCTCAGTTCCTGCCCGAGTCGCGCTCCCTCTCTCGACCCTCTCGCGCCGCCTTAGCGGCCCCGTCGCGTCGCGCTAGAGGCCCCCTCGCGTCGCCCTCGCGGCCCCATCCCGTCGCGCCGCCCTAGCGGCTGCGTCCCGCTGCCCCTAGCGGCCCCGATCCGCCGCCCTAGCGGCCGCGTCGCCTACTCCTGCGGCCTCGGTGCCGCCCTTCCCGGCCCAGCCCTGCCTCTGCTGGCCCCGTCGCCTAGCCCTGCGGCCCCGGCGCCGCCCTTCCCGGCCCCAACGCAGCCCTTCCCGGCCCCGATCCGCCGCTCTGCTGCCCCGTCGCCTACCCCGCGGCCCCGGCGCCGCCTTTGCTCGGCCCCGACGCCGCCCTTCCCGACCCGACCCCGCCTCTGCTGGCCCCGTTGCCTACCTCTGCGGCCCCGACGCCGCCCGTCTCGGCCCGGCACTGCCCTTCCCGGCCCCCGGCCCAGCCTCTGCTGGCCCCGTCGCCCGCCCTTCCCGACCCCGGCCCCGCCTTCACGCGGCCCCGCCGAGCTACTGCCGAGCCGCCAGCGCCACCCGAGCCGCCGCGCCACCTGAGCCGCCTGAGCCGCCCGAGCCGCCAGCGCCACCCGAGCCGCCCGAGCCGCCGCACCACCTGAGGCCGCCCCGAGCTGCCGTACCGCCGAGCCGCCCGAGCCGCCAAGTCGCCGGGCCGCAGTTGCCGCCGAGCCGCCCGAGCCGCCTGAGCCGCCAAGTCGCTGCGCCGCCGAGCTGCAGTTCCTGCCGAGCTGCGGAGCCGCCGAGCCGCCCGAGCCGCCCTGTCCGGTAAGAAGCAGCGCCTCTGTCACTGGCACTGCCCTTACCCCACTGTTCGCGCTACTAGTCTACTACTGTCATGGCTACCCCTAGTGTCCTCGCTTTTGACGCTGAGGGTTGGGCCATTGACTTTGACGTCTGGGTAGATGACCTGCAGCTTTTCCTACAGTGCGATAGGGCAGACGGTCTCTCCCTCTTTGACCTCACCTCTGGTGCCTCTCCTGCCCCTGCTGCTGATGCTGACGCCACTGTTCGCTCACAGTGGGCCACACGCGATGCTGCTGCACGTCTTGCTGTGCGTCGCCACCTGCCTACCTCTGAGCGTGCGCACTTTAGCCAGTACAAGAGTGCTCAGACCCTGTACGACGCTGTAGTTGCACGCTACTCCTCCCCTGCCACTGCTGCACTGAGCCGCCTCATGCTACCATACCTCTTCCCTGACCTTGCTGCCTTTCCCACAGTCGCTGACCTCATTACGCACCTCCGCACTAGTGACACTCGCTTACCAGCGCTGCGCTTCCTGCTGAGTTCTCTGCGCCAAGAACCCCCCCCCCCCATGTACATCACTCCTCTACTACATAGTCACCCCGCCTCCCTGACTCCCTTCGCGTAGTCAGGGACCACTTCCCCTCTGTTTGCCCCACCACTCTCACCGTTGACCTCCTCGAGAAGGGCCTCCTAGCAGCGGAGAAGAGCATAGTCGCTGTAGGAGCCTCTCGTGGTGACCCTCGCACCCCCATCTTCGAGGGGTGTTCCCCCTCCCCAATTTGCCCTCTGTTGCCTCTGCTGCTGCGGCCGACCTCGTTGGGCTTGAGTCGGTCGGTGCGGCGTCTACAGTTTAGGGAGACGCCGCCCTGGCAAGGGCAAGGGGGGGCAGGGGCGCTGGAGGAGCTAGCGGGGGCGGTGGAGGCGGAGGAGGGAGTGGGGGTGGCAGTGGGGGTGGTGGCGGGGGGTGCAGGGTGTCGGTGGCGGCAGTGGAGGCGGAGGCGGCGGCGGTGGCGGTGGGAGCGGAGGTGGCGGAGGTGGCGGCGGTGGAGGAGGCGGTGGCGGAGGAGGTGGAGCTGGTCGGGGTGGGCGCTGCGCAGAGGGTCGGCTCTGGTGGTGGTCAGCGCCAGCAGCAGGCAGCGCACTCGTGACATCCCCCCCCCTCAGCAGCTCCGTGAGTGGTACGCTTGCACGCCAGCGGGTGGGGGTACTGGTCCGTGCACCTACGTCCTACGCACCGGCGACCGCGCTGGTGAGCAGTGTGGGGGTGCGCACTCCACCCAGCGCTGCTTTGGCCGCCTGACGGAGCGCTTGGCGTCACCAGTTCCCGGAGGCCACGGAGATCCCCGCTGGGGTGAGCTGTCTAGGGCGGGAGTAGCTATCTTTGACCTTGACTTTGATGCTATTCTTGCTGCCATGTATGCTGTGACTATTAGTGATGAAGGGTGACTGTTACCGGTGTTTCCCGCCTGACCCGGGCATTGAGGACTGCTGCTCTAGGTACTTGGTGAGGCTGCTGCTCTCGGTGCTAGCGAGGCTGCTGCTCTAGGTGCCAGTGCGTCTCCTTCCTCAGGTGCTGGTGCGTCCGTGCTCTCAAGTACCGAGTCAGCTTCGGCCTCCCTCACCTTCACCCTTGACTCGGGGGCTTCTCGCTCCTTCTTTCGAGACCGCACCACACTCACGCCGCTTTGTCGGCCAGTTGCAGTCTCTCTGGCAGACCCCTCTGGGGGTCCTGTCCTTGCTCACTTCTCTACTGTCCTCCCGTGTCCGGCGGCTCCCTCTGGCACCACTGTCTGGTCTTTACCTCCCCTCGTTCTCTACGAACTTGGTGAGTGGTGCTGACCAACAGGATGGGGGGAGTTCACAGTTCAACTCCTGCGAGCCAGCGGTGACCCACTACACGGTACGCTCGGACGGGCCGACACTTGGCCACGTTTACTCGTCGGCCAGGGTCGAGCCTGTACACACTGACTACTACTGCGTCTCCTCCTGTCCCTGCGTCTGGTCAGGTAGCTGCGTCGGGTCAGGTGTTTGTTGCAGCGTCCAGGTGTGGTCCTGAGTCTGCCCCCTGCTCGTGTCGCCTCTTGTCTCACGAGACTCTCCTCTGGCACCACCGCCTTGGTCACCCCTCCCTGCTTCGTCTCCGAGGCATGGCCTCCCGTGTCCTTGTCTCTGGTCTTACCCGGTCCCTCCCTCCCCTTCCTCCAGGGCCTGGCCCTACCTGTGTCCCCTGTGTCGAGGGACGGCAGCGGGCTGCCCCTCACTCTCCTCCCAGTTTCCTCCGACAGAGGCCCCACTGCAGACGCTTCACTTGACGTGCGGGGCCCGCCCGCGATCCGTGGTTGGGTCACGAGCGCTACTTCCT